>JACYVW010000062.1:0-231196 GCA_023065735.1 Coffea humblotiana | reverse complement strand
GGAGGGTCCCACCAAATGTTCACAACATGGATGAATTCAATGAGGCCATTTTAGCTGTGGTTTGAGTACTGTTGATTTTGATGGACAACCCTTTACTTGGACCATTGCATCCCTTTGGCAACGACTTGATCGAGCTTTGTCAAATAGTGCATGGGGGGAACTTTTTGGGTTTACTAAGGTTTCTCATTTAGTGAGGGGTCGATCTGATCATGCACATCTCCTGGTAAAGTATGGGGTGACGCTGGCTCGGGGAAAAATGTTCAAGTTTCTGAATGTGTGGTCTGGTCACCCTCTCTTTCTGAAGGTGGTAAAAGAAACTTGGGATTTGTCAGTGGCTGCGTAGGGAATGGAGAAAATTCTTTCACAAGTTAATGCATACCAAGGCTAAACTACGGGAATGGAATGCTTGCTCATTTGGTAACATCTTTAATTAGGTGATGGCAGCAGAGCAAGCACTTAAACAATGTGATGAGTATGAATATGCGACTTGCAATCTAAATTAAGGTTGGGGGAAGCTATGGCTCGTCATGCTAGAACATTGGCCATCGAATGTGACTTCTGGCGACAAAAATCCAGGATTAAGTGGATTCAATTAGGGGATACTAAGTTTTTCTTGCTTCGGTTAAGCAATGTCATGCCGCTAACTTCATTTCTCGGATTCGTGACGAGTCATCTGCCTAGATAGAAGAGGAATCTTTGATTTAGGATTTGGCTGTATAATATTTTTTGAAACTTTTTTCAGCTAACCGGGATGGCAGAGCCTCACCTCAGCTAGATTTCAAGCCACTGAAAATGGAGGATGGGGAGAACGAAGCCCTCATGCAGATGCTGACTATAGAGGAGATTAAGGAGGCAGTTTTTTCTATGTCTAGTGATAGTTCTCCAGGTCCAGATGGTTTTGGGGTAGGGTTTTACCAGTCGTGTTGGGACATAATTTGTGATGATTTATTGGGCACTGTCCATGAGTTTTTCAGGGGAGGGCAACAGCCCAGGGGGTTTACGAGTACAACTATTGTGCTCATCCCTAAGGTTGTTGGGGCTACGAGATGGCAAGAATTCAGGCCTATTAGTTTGTGCAATGTAAGTTTGAAGATTATCTCAAAAGTCTTGGCAAATTGACTTCACAAGTTGCTTCCGAAGCTGATTGCCCCTTGGCAGTCGGGGTTTGTACCGGGACGGGGTATTTGTGATAACATTTTGCTACCCTAGGAGCTCGAATTGGATTTGGATAAACGATTGGCTGTTCCGAATTTGATACTGAAGCTAAACATGGAGAAGGCGTATGATCAGGTGGAGTAGAGTTTCCTCATCTTTATGCTACGGTAGTTCGGGTTCCAAGAGGGGAACGTAGATCTCTTCTTCCGTTCGTTGTCTAATTCCTGGTTTTCATTATTGATAAATGAAGTCCTGTCAGGGTTTTTTAAATCATCGAGAGGCGTTCATCAAGGAGATCCCTTGTCTCCGGCCTTGTTCTTGTTGGTGGCAGAGTTCCTAGGCCGTGGCATTCATCACATATACGCACAAGATGAGCGAAAGTTCTATGCTACATCAGTGAGCCAAATCCCATATTTGGCATTTGCAGATGATGTTTTGATTTTTTCGCGGTGTTCTGAGGAATGTCTGGATGTGCTGCGTGTTTTTTTTAAGTTATATGAGGCTTATTCAAGGCAGAAAATAAATTCCTTGAAGAGTTCATTTCTCATCTCTAATCGAGCTACCAGTGAGCAAGTTTCTTTGGTATCGTAAACTGGGTTTTTGCCGACAATTTTTTCCCTTCACCTATCTGGGTGCTTCTATCACTCGTGGAAGGATTACATGTCTGTTATTTGAGGGTATTGTTGCCAAAATAAGAGCCCGTTTGCAGCATTGGAGCTCGAAGCTCCTTTCAGATAGAGGGAAAATTATTTTACTTAAACATGTCCTCTCTTCTATTCCTATGTTCCTACTGCAAGTTTTACAACCTCCCAAGGCTATGTTTGTAAGGCTAGGCAGGATTTGTAATGCGTTTTTGTGGGATCAAAATGTAGAGAATAAACAGGTCTGTTGGACAACTTGGGATACTCTTTGCTTTCCTAAAGAAGAGGGAGGTCAGTGATTTCGTTCTTTTGAAGAAACTTGTCCGGCTTTTTCGTGCAAACTTTGGTGAAGGCTTCATTTGAATAACTCGGTGTGGTCTGACTTCATGCTTCAGAAGTATATTAAGGGGGCGTATCCGTCACTTGTCACAATTCATCGTCCTTTTGCATCTTGGAGAAGATTGGATGAGGTCCGCGTATTTGTTGAGAAGAATATCAAATGGTGCTTAGGTAAGGGGTTTGTGGATTTTTGGCATGATCGTTGGCTACTTTTAACTCCATTAGCTGAAGTGGTAGTAGTGCATAATCCCCCTCATATGCTGGTTGCGGAGTTTTATACGCCGAGTGGATGGAACATTTCAAAGTTGCAGCAATGGATTCCAACCCATTTGGCATTACATACCTCTCAACTTTCACTTTATCCTGACCTAGAGGATGTGTGGTTTGGTTACCATCTGTTGCAAGGTGTTTCTCAGTCAAGTCAACGTGGGAAGGATTGCGTTCTAGTAGGAATCCAACGCTAGTCAATAGGTTACTCTGGTGTAACATTCTACTGTTAAAGGTCTCATTTTTTGTTTGGCGTGCTTCAAGGAGCTTACTACTTCTTGACCTCACTTTGAGAAAGCGCGGCATCTCCTTAGGATCTACATGTCATTGCTGCCTATAGGAGGAGGAGTCGGTAAGCCATCTGCTGCTTCTTGGCCCATGTGCTACGACTGTCTGGGACCATTTTGCAAGACGCTTTCGTAGTCTTGATGTCATGAAATCCTCACTTTCCGCAATGTGGACTTCCTGGTTTTTTTTCAATTTCAGAAACTTTGAAGGATCATATTCGTTCGGCCATGCCCTCTATTATTATTTGGTGTCTATGGAAATGCGCAATCAGGCAAGATTTGAGGGAGCTAGATTTAATGCTCAGGAGGTGATTGCCGAGGTTAATCAATTTATTGAACAACTGGGGACTGCCAAGATTTTCTCTGCAAGTCATTTTCATGGGGACATGGATGATCCCTAGGCTGCCTTTGCCTCCTCCCGGCATCATCCTCACTCAGTTATGGTGGTGAAATGGTTTCGTCCCCCAAAATTTCACGTCAAATTGAACACAGACGCCAATATGGCAATCGGGAAAGGAGCGGGGGGCGGCATTCTACGAGACCATAACAGCAAGCTCATCTTTGCTTTCTATAAAGAATTTGGAGACATTGACGTGGTGACAGCTGAAAGTCTCTCACTGATGCATGGTCTATTGCTTTGCCAGGAAAGGGGGTGTAGTCATCTATAGGTGGAGATAGATTCTGAAGTCCTAGTTCGCATGCTTTGTTCAGGAGCACTGGCGAAATGGTTATTATGTAACGTTCTGCGAAGGATTAGGGGGCTTTTGCAGGAGTTGGCGGCCGCAGTGATTCATGTTTATCGAGAGGCAAATGCTACTGCAGATACGCTAACGAGATTGCAACTCAATGAAGATGCTTTTTACAACTCCCCTCACCAACTGCCATCTTCAGTCAGGGCATCTTTAGCTTTAGATAGGGACAAATTCCCGTATATTCGTCGTCGGAGTGTAAGGGCATAGGTCCCTTAGTTTCTTTTACGCGTGCTGTCTTGTTGCTATTTGTCTTGTTGTCACTCTTTCTTTGTATTCTTTCTCCTCTAATAAATAATAAAATAGGGGTGGCGTCCCCTCCCCGAGCTTGGGGAATTTTGCCAAATACAAAAAAAAAAAAAAAAAAGAGTCAAAAGCTCTTTTAGACTTATTCTTTTGCTTTCTTCTTGTCTAGCATCTAAATAGGTGAACCTTCTTGTGATCAATTTATGATAAAACTTTTGATAAATTCTTATTTTTGGATTAACTTGATAAATGATCAACTTGTTTAGAAAATCAAAACTTATTTTTAGAACTTTTTAAATCTCTCATGGGAATAATAATTTTAAATGCTTGGATATGCCAGATGTTTTCTCTTCCATCTTCAGATTTTAAGCTTTAAGTTGAAGCTCATACCTGTGTTCAACATTTTTTTCTCTGCTTTTGTGAAATATACTCTTTAGTACAAAGCATGTAACAAAAAAATTTTCGAAACTCTTTCGTATATATATTAAAATTTTTATTATAACTACATTGTTAACAAGAGTAATGAGTGATACGAGAACTAATAGGCCAATAATGAAGTTTCGAGTTAGCAAAAATAAAGAACCATTTATTGCATAGTTAACAAAAAAGTTAGCTACGTGTAAGACTTAGTAAATTATTTTATAGAA
The DNA here is from genome assembly GCA_023065735.1 of Coffea humblotiana. Lineage (NCBI taxonomy): Eukaryota > Viridiplantae > Streptophyta > Magnoliopsida > Gentianales > Rubiaceae > Coffea > Coffea humblotiana. The sequence continues at coordinate 226,865 of JACYVW010000062.1, read as the reverse complement.
TAGCTCTATAGAGCACACAATAAATAAGTTCCCTAGGATGCTGCAGTAGAGTTTTACATTACTATATCTAAAAACCACATGCTTACTCTTGTAATAACATACACCCACCTACTTCTACCCAAATCATAGACATGTTAGAGAGACCATATTGAATATATCTATGATATCAAATTGATTTATATCATACTTGTTATTGTAGCATATCACACTATTAAGATTTAAAATACTAAAAATCAAATACGACATATTTTATATAAAAAATTAATACAAATATTATTTTCTAATGGTCTCCATATTTATATATTTAACTAATTTTTACTAGGCAATGGGGCGCAGCCATTTCCTACTAATACTTATATAATTTCTTTTTGTTTGGCACCCCCAAAAATAAAAAAAAAAACTTACAAATAAAAATTTTTCTCTTAAGTTCCAACCATTTTCACTCTGAGAAATTTTCTTCTATCATTATCCTTTCTCCTTTTCCTGCCAAAAACCACTACCACATTATGACTTTCATCTAATTCATCTTCATCTATAATCACTGTTTATTGAACTGATAACTAACTCATCGTAGTTCTTATCTTCATGTATAGCTAATTCCTACCCAGTTGATGTCTATCTTGATATCAATCTTGATGTATCTGACTCCTATATAATGCACATATTATAACGGCTTGTGTGTGGCCATATTTCTCATCTTCTACCTTTCTCAAGTTCTGATTTGGTATCACAGCCATAACTGACGAATCCAGTCCGAAAATTGTCAAGACATCTTCTACCCAAAACCAATTTATTCCTTCACGAACTTCTCTTAATAATGCGCACCAATTTATTTCTCTCAAGTTAACAGAAACGAACTTTTTGTTGTGGAAGACTCAAACTATTCCCTTTTTGCGTGCCCAAGGTCTCATTGGTTTCATTGATGGAAGTTTCTCATGCCCTTCCAAAGATGCAAGTACCAACAATTCAGCCTATGATTCATGGATTCAACATGATTAGTTACTGATGAGCATGTTAATATCTTCTTTATCTGAGGATATTTTGCCTATGGTTGTTGGTTTATAAACTTCAAATGACGTTTGGACTATTCTTCCCGCGAATTCGCATCCTCAATCTTCATATGTGCCTTCAAAATCTCTGTCAAGGTGACACTCCAATATCAAAATTTCTCCACAAGGCAAAAGCATATGCCGATGAACTTGATGCTGCTCGTTGACTCATACCTTTAGAGGATCTAAACATTTACCTCTTCAAAGGCTTACATTCAGAATTCAAGGACATTGTTACCACGCTTGCTGCATGTCCTGAACCTGTTAAGTTTACTGAACTTCATAGCATGCTGTTAGGTCATAAATTCCTTCATGGTAATTCTAATTCTTTGCCATTGGCCCCTTCTACCAACTTGACTCAACTGTCAGAAAATACAAATAAACACTATTCAAACCTTTTCAGACGGGGGTGTGGACGATCTAGCCGCAGTTGTGGCCATGGTCATGGACGAAATGGCCAATTTTTTTATTCTCGCATACCACCATCACTAAATTCTAATCATATTCGCTGTCAATTTTGTGACGGCCTCTATCATACTGCAGCAAGATGTCCAACTTTATCACAACAAGCCACCAATGTTCCAACTACTCATGTTGCCTCATTCAATTCATCCAATCAATTTCAGAACTAATTTTCTAATTCTGGAGCAACCTATCATGTCACTCCCGACCTTGCCAGTTTGACAAATTCTGAGGAGTATAGAGGCACCGATCGTCTTCATGTTGGAAATGGTAAGGGTCTTCCCATCATTCACACTGGCACATCATACATTCATTCCCTATCTCATTCATTTAAATTATCAAATGTACTGTGTGTTCCCTCAATTACCAAACCACTATTATCTATTCAAAAATTTTCTTGTGACAACAATGTTTTTTTGTGAGTTTCATCCTTCTAACTTTTTTATCAAGGACCAAGTAACTCAGAGGCCACTTCTTTCCGGACTGGGCAGAGATGGCCTTTACTCTCTATCTCCATCTTTCCCACCTATATCACCTTCTGTATCCTTAGCTGAACGTGCCTCATCTGAGTGTTGGCATCGAAGACTTGGGCACCCACATAATCATATTCTTAGGCAAATCATTCAAGAGAATCAATTACGTTGCTCTTCTTCCATCGTTAAAGAAACTAGCACTGGTTGTCATCTAGTAAAATCCTCTCAGCATCATTTGCCGCTTAGTCAAAATTGTAGCTCATTTATTTTGGAATTAATTTTTAGTGATGTTTAGGGACCTGCCCATTTTTGGTCTTCTGATGGACATCGTTACTTTGTAATTTTTGTTAATGATTATCCAAATTCATCTGATTTTATCCAGTGTCTCAAAAATCTAAAGCTTTTAATAATTTTTTGAAATTTCAAGCCCTTGTTGAAGGTCAATTTGATAAGAAAATTAAATATATTCAAACTGTTGGGGTGGTGAATATATACCATTAAATAAATTTTGTGAGTCATTGGAAATTTTTCATCAACTAGCCTGTCCTCGTACTCATGAGCAAAATGGGTGAGTTGAATGATGTCATAGATGTATTGTTGAAACTGGATTCACATTACTTGCTCAATCATCAGTTCAACAAAAATTTTGGAATTTTGCCTTTGATACAGCAGTTTATTTAATAAATCGAATAAATCATGGCAAATCACCAATAGCCCATCTTTTTAATTCTAGTCCCAATTATCTTTTTCTTAAAACTTTTGGTTGTTTATGCTTTCCTTGGTTGAGACCTTACAATAGATATAAACTAAGTTTCCATTCTACTCCTTGTAGTTTTCTAGGTCATAGTCCAAATCATATGGGTTATTGATGCTTGACTTTAATAGTAGCGTGCATTGCTTGGCATGTTTGATATGAGAAGTTCATATATTACGGTCCGTCACTTCTTGGTCCCATACCTATCCGTCATTCAAATTCATCACATTCTAGTCTATGTTTTTAAACTCGAACCTGACCAGCTGGTCCGATTGATCGAATCGAGAACTGGTCAGGTATCCAGTCCAAATCATTCTAAAGAACCACTTGTCAAAAAACTTGGTTAAACCGGGTCAAATATCAGGTTTGACCCGAAACCTGTAAAACCGATAAAAATCGGTTTTTGTTCTTTTTTTTTTTGGACTTTATTTTTTCCCATTGCTGATTTCTAGTATTATAGATTATATATTTATAGTTTTAAATATAGATTTTATATAATTATATATTTCATTATGTGTTTGGGTTGAGCCTCGTTTAAGCACGAAACTTGTATTAAACTGTGAGCCAAGCATGAACCTTCTATCTAGACCAAAATCAGAAAGTCTTGAAGCTCTGTTCATCTAGACCTACAATTGGAAATCAAAAGTCAAGAGAATGTATTTCACTCCTTATAGGAGGCACAAGTCATGGCTGTTAGCACATTGTCCTGCAAGAGTTGAGGAAGACCAATGGTCTCTTTTGGTTGAATATTGGAGCTAAAAAGAAGTAAAGCCATGTATTAATTGTCACATCTCTTTTGCTCTTGAATTAAATTCTAGTGCTGTAACGATTTTGATGTGTTGTTAACTACTTTTTTTTGTTTTAATTTGTACATAATTAGAAGCAAAGCAAGATTAAGCTTTGCATATAATTCATGTAATACTATAGGAAACTCAATTTTTACTAGTTTTTCTGATTTGCTTAAACGTGTAAAAGGGGAGCTCGCCAAGATAGAATGGGTTACCCATCGTTTGGAATTACTTAGTTTCAACTATTGTACCGTTGGAAGGTTTTTGGTATATGTCCCCCTCTTTGTAATAATTGTTGATTGTTAATAAAAGTTGGGGTTGACATTCCTTTGTCATGTGCGGGGCATTTCCAATTAAAATTTAAAAAAAAAACCCTAATAGGAGTTTTAGCTGCAATTCCACCGTGAGGAGTGGTTGATCCCTTTTTTAGTTGAAGGATAATCAAGGCTCTTGGTTCAACTACAACTATGAGAGCTAATTTGATTTCCCATGTTTCACAAGTTCATGAGTATTCATATATACTCTATTTGTTTTCGAGATGATTGTGTTCATTCTCGAGGTAATTATTTTGCATGATTAGATAACTGGTCAGCATCTAATTATTCAAAATAATCTACTGCCATCAGAAACTTCAAATCCGTAATTATTTGATAATTTTAGTGCTTGCGGTGAGTGATGTAATTTGATTATATTAGAAACTTTCGAATATATACGAATATATAATCTAATTTGAACAAAACCTTATAGCGTGTTTGCTGGTTAGAAGTGGTAGTTTTCTAATTCTTAATGCTATTGAAGGATTGAATCCTATGGTTATACCTAAGATTATCTTTTAATTAAGTAACTAATAGTCGTACCTTGGTTACCCAAAAAGCGAGGAAAGGTAGGTTTTAGAGCTTATCGACAGCCATTACCAGTTTATTCATGAATGTGTGAATTGATCTTTGCATTAATAATCAATTGAATGAACCAAAATTGAGATTATTCCTTTAACTAGAAATTGTCTCTCATTGATTTAGTTTTATTAAATTTTGCTTTGTTATTTTGTTAATTGAGTTAATTTAGTTTAATTCCTTGAAACCCCCTTTTCTATTTATTGTTCTCACAAAGTAATAAATCACTAGTTCTTGAATACATGACTCTACTCACCACTACATTCGAATTTATGTTTTGGAGTAGAAAATTTTATAATTGCTGGTTTGACACCCAAAACAAAAATTTTAACTTTTGGGGGAACATTCAAACTCCACACTTTATGCCAAAAACATTTCTACTACCTATTGATGAAGCGCCAACTCCACCATCTCCCAAGGCTTTTTAAATTCCTCGCCAAGTAGTAGGCTGATTTAACATAAAAAAAATTCCCTTTTTTGTGTAGTACCATATCAGTTCATCCCTCAACTTTCTTGGTGCAAGAGGTATCCTAAGGATGTGTCAAGCTCATGCCTTAGGAAAAGAGAGCTTAGCAGCACGGAATTCCAGCCACCAGTTTCACCAGCAAACAGGTTATAGACTCTTGCTTCAGGCACAGGTGCTAAAAAATAGCTGAGACGGACGAGAAAAGGGGGGAAGAGGAATCCATGGATCATCCCAAACATTAATATTTCTTCCATCTCCCACCCTCCATAAAATTCCTCTTTCCAAAATGGCTCTCCCTTCCAACAAGCTTCACCACAGGAAAGAGGGATTATGTCCCAATATGTAAGATTGATTCATAATTAAATGTCGCTCTTCTTTTGTCTCACAGTAGCATAAAATTTCATCCTACCAATGTACACTCTTTCTTGGTTCAAAAATACATCTCTATATTCTAAAGATTTTCAGAGTTAATAAAATTTGATGGAACAGCCATTGAGACACCAATTGTAATAACCATTTTCCTCTCTGACACGCAATAGATAGCCATCCTCGGTAAAGGCTCTCTGACACTTTTGAAAATCTTTCTGAAACTGATTACTGGAAACTGGAAAGCTATTGGAATCAATACCCCCGTTCTTTTCCTTTTCCTCTTTGTTTTTATTTTCTTTGCAGAGTTTGGTCTGTTAACTGCCTTGAATAACCATGACAGATTTTCATAAGAAATTAAGAACCCTCTATTTGACTGTTGTAGCTTGCGTTTAGAGTATAGACATACATTTTTAAGTTGCTAAAGAAAGTAAATTTTGAGAAGTAAAACATTGGCTTTCTGAGAACATAACTGTACATTTTCTTGAAAGTGTACCAGGTCAGTTTGATCATTAGAAATGATAGCAAATTCGAAATTCTTTTTTTTTTTTTTTGAACTTGCCTGGCTCCTTTGACGCTATCATTTTGAGCCTAGGAAGGTTTGCCCCAGTCCAAGGAAATTTTTTTTTTTTTTCTTGTGGAACAGGTTTCCAGAAAAAGGGAAAAAAATCAAACGTATATACTTTATGTGGGAATGGAGACTGAACCTAATTTACATTGACACATAATAACAACTCCGTGGTTAGATCTAAACTACTTTGGGATTAGATTTGCATATAATAGTGTTGATATATAGTTAATTAGAAACTAACATAACTAAATCAAGATTAAGTATTACAAACAGCTAATTTTCCTAACATCAATTAGCACCCCGACTTAGTTAACAAATGTAGGGAAGAAAATAACAAAAGATAACAAAATTTATAACATGTATATAGATGTTCTTCTCTTATTTAGGATTGAAAATTTAACAGACAGGACTTAGTTAACAAATTTACATTAGTTGTTGTACTGGTACATATTCTTTTAATCATTCAATTGAGAAGTCATGATACTATTTACCACAATTCAATAATCAAGAAAGGACAAAGTTATGAATATTTTCTTCTTACACCCCCAATGTAAATATACAGAATGGAAGGATTTGTTGATGGTCAAAGATGCAAGGTTAGAAGTCCAAATATCCATTTAGGAGTAAACTAATAATGGCAAGAGGCTGATTCATTGTTACGACATGCATATGAAGCCATAAGTTAGGAACATACCCAAAAAGGTTAGAACGATATATAGATAGCCAAAAAACACTAAAAATCTAATCAGCTCAAAACTATAATAAGATTTTTTCTTATTATACATTTCCTCTTTGAAGGATTTTTGCCCAAAAAAACAGACATACATTTTAACCCATGTACACTAACTGAATCTTCACTATATACTTCATAAGGGTTAATTCAATATACACCCTAAACTTTTTTCAAGTTGTGAAGTACCTCTTGAACTATTGATTTCACCACTAAACACACTCAAATTATCAGTTTTTGGTGATGTACCTCCAATTTACTCACAGCTAGGGTAATTTAATTAGTAAAAAAGTTGTCCCTTGATTACTTAAGTAGCCAAATATCCTTCTTCCCTTTACAATTAGCTTGTATACACGTATCGAGAATGTTTTTTCTTATATGTATGAAGAAAGAGGTGAGAGAAAGAGAGAGACCCATACCCAATGTATCACCTGCTAGAGAAAGAAGGGGCATTTTTGACTGTTGAACTAATTCAAGGACAAGCTTTTACTCATTAAAATTCTTTTGACTGCCAGTTGATTGGAGCACTTTGTAAAAAGTTGATAATTCAAGAACGTTTAATGCTGAAATTAATAGCTTGGAGGCACCCACACAACTTGAAGAAAGTTTAACGGTAATGTTGCAAATTAACCCCTTCATAAATTACAACGATTACATTGTACACAGCAGATCACTTCTTCTTCTTCTTTTTTTGGGAAGTGTACACAGCAGATGACTGATACTAACTCAAGAAATTATAACGGATTTGACAACACAAATTAAGAAAAAAACAACACGTGCAATAAGAAGAAAAAACGAGCTTTGTAATTTTAGTGCCACTGGCACAACATTCATGTGAAGAACTATATTGAGTTGCCCAGTTTCATTCGAACGAAAGTAAAAACTAAAATAATTAGTCAAAGCACTCTTGGAATCTATTGAACAAGCAAAATATCCTGACAAATATAGTCAAGAAAATTCATGTGATAATGCTACTAACAAATAGAAGTCCATGATGAAAAGAACTAAACTTTCGTCTCATTTTCATGAAGAAACTTAGCATACTACTCCATATTTTCAGCAAAAAAATTCTAAAAGAGCTTTGACTTGAAGATGAATTATTCAGAAATGGTCTAGATTTAAATAAATTTGTTGGGTTGAACCCTGAGCCAGTCTCCTATTTACAACTCAAAATGCAAATTTTCCAGAACAGAATCCTGGTTTCTTTCTTGATCTAGGCAGGCTACATTTTTAGATATCTTTAACATCACCTCCTCCATCTACATGCACCATAGCTTCAATAATATCTCCATCTTCCATGCCAAGCTACACAGAGAGCAAAAATCACAGAAATTTTGCAACTGCAATTTTAAAATAAAAAACGTCAAAAACTACCAAAGAGCTTCACAATGAAAATGCGTTTCCTATCTGTTCTTCCATGTTACCATACCATAGTTACTAAATCTATATGTTAAGAGCCACTACCTCCTCTGGGGTACTCCTCACAAGGACTCTGCGTCCAAGGTATAAGAAGTTCACAGCACTATATTCGAATTTTTTTGTAGTCACAGTACTTCAGCAAAATGTTCTTCATTGGCTTGTTTCGTTTTGACTTCAAGATTCATCATCTTACCGTCCTACATTGCAATAGAAAAGCAGTCTTAGAAGTCATGGAGAAAAGACAGAATTCATAAGAACAACGATTTTCTCATCCATTCTCTCCTAGATATTCTTGCAAAACTAATGCTAGCTAGTAACCTTTATACCACTGCATATGTAAACTTTCAAGGGCAGAAAAATTCAATAATAACTAAAAAGAATGCTTGATTATTTCAAAAAAAAAATGATGATTGCATAAAGGAAGAATTTTGGGACCAAAAAAAATTTGTACATTCTCATGAATTGAATGTAGAGAGAAAAAAGCAAGGGATAAAACAAATTGAGCTGGTAATGCTAAAAAGTTTTAAAATTTCATGTGACCCACATCAGTGGAATGGAGATATTGTTGAAATTGTCAAGTTTTATATCATAATACAAGCATTTCTGATCTATTGCAAGTTTGCAGCAATAGTAATTAGTTATTTTGAGAGTACTGACCAGAAAGTATGTCATACAACTTACATATATGCGGATAATGAGTGATGTTCGTAATCAAGAACTTGAATCTGTTTACTAGATTACCTGGTTGGATCATCTACTATTTTGCATTCAAAACTACTAAATTCATACAAATTTCTGAACTCAGAGACAAAGTGTCAAATTAAATTTCAGCTTCTATTTATAATATAAACCTGCACATTCTATGTTGGTGCAATGCTAGTAGTTAGTCAACAAGTCTTGTGCACTAAACTTTCTGAACTCAGAGGCAAAAATTTCGATTTAGTTTTCAAGATTAAGGGACAATTCTACGTCCACTCAATTTTTTCAGACTTTCTTGATAAGGGCAAATTGATGGACTTCACACTCAGGGCCTCATCACTTATCATAGGTGATAGAGTATGATGTTCAGATGTTGTATGTAACAGACACTAACAGACCCCTATTGGTGCTATCTTGTAAGATCACATACAACATCTAATGTAAAATAATTGATAAATGAGACAAGTAACAAGCATATACTTTCTAATCATCATGAACATTTTGAGTTACCAATAATGATAGTAATAGTGAGTTTAAAAAATGAACACTGGCATAAAACTCTGAAATTGAGTATACTATAAAGGGAGAGCATCCTCCCCAAACATACACCACCCTCCTTCCCCCCCCCCCCCCAAACAAAAGAAAACGTTGCACCAATCACATATACTATTCTTTTTGAAGTATATTGGTGGGATACAATGTTAAAAGTTTTGCAATTGAGAAGCGTATAAAAGCTAAAAAAATAAAATTATATGAAATAGGTAGCCTATAAAAAGTTTTAAGGTAATATCCTCGGCGGTGGCCAATTAGGAGAACCTTAAAGTCTGATAGACTTGCATGATTAAGTGAAAATGGAATATACCATTAACATGGACACATTTTTCCAATGAAAAACCAAAATATCCATGGAAAGTACCAAATAGCTTAGTTCTTTCTTAAATCTTAGGATTCTTGGTCACGATTTTACAACTACTCCAGAAAATATTTGCATATACCAAAGTTAATCACTGAAACAAGATTTTCTTTTTCCAATAATGACATTAACCGTTTCAAAATGCAAACTTTTCAAGCAAATAAAAGCAACCACCAGTCATTACAGTCACAAATTTTGGACACAGCAATCCATCATAGATCAGTATTAGGCCAAAAAAAAAAAAACCAAGAAAGAAATATTGCATTAACCAAATAAAAATCGCTCCCTCAACCCACCCCCCTACAATGTGGCCCCAAGTCAGAAAAATTGATTGAACCATAGTCAACAAAATTGGTGGAAAACCAACCTGGCCAAGCACCTTGAGGAGGATCTTGCCAGTGCCATGTCTCATAACTCGTTTCCAGTGCCTCTTCCTGCTGCTGTCACCTCTTGCCATATTTAGCTAGCAGAATTCCAGTTGCTTCCTGAACAAACAAAAGAGCAGAGCAATAAAAAGAGCATCTAATGGTGATAGGAGAGAATATTTGAATATTACCTGCAAGTACAAAGGGCCAACTGCAAAAATTTTAGGCATGATTAAGATAAGTGGTTCTCTAAGTTAGATATTGTAAAGTCTGTAGTCCGAACTGAAGTCAAGTCTGTAGTTCCTCCGTTCATGATCAATGATGAGATTGACACAGTTGTATAGCAGTAGTATGGTGTACCATAACTGAAGCGGAATTGGAAAAGCAATCAATGTTTATTTTTCCAATTTACCTTTTTTTTTCCAACAATGATAATTGTTTGTATAACTTATTCTAACCTAATCTAGGTGTAGGGGGAGGGAAAAGCCACATATAGTGGCTGGTGGAAGCAAGGATCAAACCCTTGATCTCCCACCTCCACCAAGACTTAAAGATGTCTTGGTCACTAATAGCCCAAAGGGCTGTTGGCACAATTTTACCTTATTTGGATAGTGATTTTTTATTTTTCAAATTATTCTAATTGCACCATAAATATGTTTTTTTCTATTTTTTATTTTTTTAAACTTAATTCATCTACATCGTATCACAAAGTATTAAAGTATTATTCTAAACAAAATTCTCAAATAATCTTCTATTCAAACAATTATTTTAGATTACTTATACATGAAATTGCTTGATAAACCAAGTAATCGTTACCCTTGAAAATGACCTATGGTCTTGAAGGTATTCTTTGATTTGCAGTAATAGTCAGAGTTGACACTATCCAAACTTTTGCTTTACTAAAACCAAAAAGAAAATCCGGTGTAGTTGTAAAGATGCTTAAATAAGTTCATTTGGCATCAATTAAATGCTTTTGGGTAGTTTAAGTGGATGTATTTATTTGTATTTGATAATATTTGGGGTGGATTACTTGATGATATGATTGCCATCTTTATGTTTCGAAAGATTCCTGATATAAAAGATTTAAATTGGATGGTGAATAGATTTAAAAACATTTTTTAATTAATTTTTTTATTCTAACCATATTACATCATAATAAGTGAGCAAGTAATGTTCCAAAGAAAATTTTCAAACAATTTTTAATCAAGGATACAACTTGGATAAACTAGCATGATGAAAATATGTAAAAATTATAAATAAACTATAATATCCAATGACATGATTCAATTTTTACTATATACAATACTAAAAAACACATGAAGTAGATTTAATTAGTAGAAAAGTATTTTTCCCATTTACACAAAACACGTCTAGAATGCATTTTATATGTCGGCAAGGTGGTGGAAACCACAAAAAAAATAAAACTAATATAAGAAAAAAGTTTTAAAAAAGATTTATAAAACCAGTTAGGGTTTTCATCAATTCTTGGTTCAGTTAAGATTTTGATTAAGACACATAATACAGTCTCATATATCTTATCTTATTCTTGATGAATACAAAAGATGGCTAATTCCTTGTTTATGGCCCAAAAAAGAAAAAAAAATTACAAGAATATTGATCTGATATGATTAGAGTATAGAACTATGCCTGGCAGGCAAGCCATATTTTTTTTTAAATGCCAGCTGCAGTTTTTTTAAAAATATGATGGCAACCAGCCTGACACGGCAGCCATCATCAAAAAGATAAGGGAAGATGTTTGAGAATGTGAAGAACTGAAGTTTGCACTTGTTTGGCATGACAGTGATGTGCCACAACACATCAGAAGTAGAGTAAAAACAATCATGCAATGCAACAAATTACCTACCAATTTTCATTTTCCAGTGTCTACCATCTATAAAGAGAGAGCTTGGATCCCGCAGACGGCATCGTTCCATTTGGCACACAATTACATTTGCTTTGGATCCTTGACTGCATTCAGTTGTAGACCACCCCAGAATGCCGAATTCTGTCAGGTGACTCAGATGGGGTCCAACTTAAATTAAAAGCTGAACCAAAGAAATGAACTATTTATGTACCATCCCATGGGTCCAAAAATTTAACAAATCTTAATATTTATATTTGTAATTTAAGTACCTATATTATACGGTGCAATTATCACTTTACTTCTAATTTATTGTGTTTGGATTGGAAATTATTTGGAATAATTTTTTTTAAAAAAAAATTCTATAACACTTTTTGATATGATATATAAAAAATAAAAATATCATTAAAAATGTGTTTATAATAAAAACGGATAAATTTGTATGAATAATTTGCTATCCAAACTCATTCAAAACAGTCCTTACAATTTGAAATATTGGACACCTACCAACCTGTAAAAGGACGCTATATTAAGAGCCTTTTGTCTGGTTGAGGTGGTTCCCTATTCTCACAAGGGTCTCATCTCCAAAAGTCACAGCACAGTAACACCCTTTCCAGGTAAATCTTTCGCCTTTACCACCCTAACTTAAAGGTGCTGCATTTGCTCAACAAGGTGCTGCAATTTTTTTGTCTTTTTGATGATGGCTGCCGGCCTATGTCAGGCCAATAGCAATCACATTAAAAAAAAAATTGCAGTTGGTTGCCGGGCTTAGTCAACCCAGCAGCCCAGCATTTAAAAAAATGGTTTGCTTGTCCGGCTTAGTCAGCCCGGAAAGCATAGTTCTATACTCCATCATTATGCTTGCGATTTTTTTTTTGGGCAATAAACAAAGGAATTAGCCACAAAAGATTAACTTGTTCCCTGCTTTATTCTAGTATTAATGCAGCCAGTGATCTTGTCCATTTTTTATTAAACTGGTCAAATTAGTCAAGACCATTCAAAGTTGAATAACAGTTCCTGCCACCTTCTTCCTTTCTATCCTTTATTCCTCCCTCTCTCTCTCTCCTCTTTTCTCGGCGACCATCGCCCTTACTTGATCTGGTCTAGATGGGAAAGGAGTAAGAGGAAGGAGGAAGAGAAAGGGATGACAGGTTAGTGGTAGGGGTAGAAGAGGGGACAACAGAAGGGTCGAAAGAGGGGTCAAAAGGAGGAAGGGAAAGGATGATGGGCCGAAAGAGGGACAATAGGAGGTTGGCAGGTCGTAGGGTGGGGAGAGGGTGGGAGAAGAGGAAAGGAAGGTAAAGAGGAGTGGGAAGAAGAGAAGGGAGGAGATTGTGAGGTTGGCTGGCGGAATGGAGAAGTTTTACATCCAAAACCCAAAAATACCCTAAAAATATTTTTAAAACACTTTTAAACATCAAAAGTGCCATAAAATAAATGTAGTAATCTAGAGTAAATTTTAGACAAAACAATCCCAAAAAAAAAAAAGCACTCTATCCAAACATTTATGTGTGTGAATCATTAATGCTTATTCAACCATATGCAATCAAAATTACTCGTTCAAATCTACCACTCAAGGGATAGAAAACTAGAGGAGTTATAGACTAACTTGGTGTTGGAGTTGGCGCTGCTAGTGGTGGTACCACTGGTGCAAGAGGGTGGTTGTGAGGTAGGACGATGGGTGTTTTTAAGCTTCTATACGGAGTTCATGATAGAAACAGAGATTTATATTTAAATTGGAGTTTTCTCTTTTATTTTTGTGTATTTAAATTGGCCATGCACTCTCAAAATGTGGGTCCTTATCGGCGATTATTATCATTATTATTATTTTTTTTTATTTAGAACATTATCTTTAGGTAGGAATGCGACCACACCAAAATTTAAGCCTCACCCTCTCTCTCCCCGACAACCAAATAAACAATACATACAGAAAATGCAGCAAACGGCCAGAAAAGGAAGGGAAAATTAGCCATTAAACCCCCAAAATTCAGCTCTCTTCATTGGAAAATGAACGAGCTCCGGACAGCTTTGGATGACCGGAGTTACTCCTCTCTCGTGCGCACAAACTGAACAACTATTTAACAGGCATACTCGAAATTCTGAATTTTTAGTGAAGTCAGAATCGAAGCCAACCTTAAGTTGTTAGCTACATTTATCACAGTCAACACAAAGACCCAAATTTGAATCATTTATCAACAAAGACAAAAGGGGTGGGGGAATATGTATGGATATGAAGAACAAATAAAACTAACAAACAATTCAGCGTCTCAAGAAACTTTCAGAAAATTGTCATTCTGAAATTAGAATAGGAAATGAAAGGGAGGGCTTACAATGCCTTTTCCGGTGAAGATTCTAATGACGGTGGTGGAGGATTCCGGTGCAAGCAGTGGCAACAATACTCCACCCCTCCTGAGGTCTTTTCCTTCTTCTTTTTTCGATTTTTGTTTCTTCCTTCTCCCTTGTTTCTTGTAGTTTCCTCCTTATATGCTTCTAATAGACTTGAAACTTTATACCTCAGATTTTGAAAGAAGTCTTGAGCGGGCTTTTTGAAGGTATATTTTCTGATTTCTCCTTTTTTTTTTTATTCTTGATGATGAGCTGAAGATGACTGATGATTTTGGTGTCTTTGTGGGTGTGGGTGTGGGTGTGGGTGTGGGAAGGGGGGGGTGGGGGGTTGAATGCGTGTTGTAGCTGGGGCTAGTGTTTGAGTGGGTTTGAGATAGGTGACAGTGAAGGGAAACTTCTTGGAATCTTCTCAAATTTAGGTCCGATTGAAAAATGAATTTTTTGTGCACTTGTATAAAATTTTATTGTAATTTGTTATAGAATTTGTTAAAAAAATTTTGAAATGTGTAAAAATTTTTCTTTTTTTTCTTTTTCCTTTTCTTTCCTCTACTCGTCTTCTCCCACCCCTCACCACTGCTCTTCTTCCTCTTGCCCTCCCCACTGCTGACCACCATTGTCAGCGGATCAATGTCATCAGCCTCTTTTTTTTTCCTTCCCTCTCTCTTTCTCTCCTCTCTCCCCTGCCCTTCCTCCCTCACCTCTCCTTCATCTTTCCTCTTCCTTCGTGGTTGTGCGACCAAGGGGAATGGGTGGGTGGGCGAGGGAAAGAATAGGAGGAAACAGGGAGAGGGGAGGAAGTAGGAAGAGGAAAGATGGTGGAAGAGTAGGGGAAGAGAGAGAAAAAAAAAATCAAAAATAAAAAATAAAAAAGAATGAGACTATCGCACCGGTGGTAATGGTGGTGCTGGCACTAGCGTTAGCAATAACGGTTGTGGGTTTGCTGTGGGGAAAGGAAGAAGAAAAAAGAAAGAAGGTAGAAATTTTTTTGGGTATTTTAAAAATTTTAATGAGTATTTTGAGATTATTGTAATTAAAGTTATTAAAAATTTTGTAAAAGAAAAATCTTGGCAAAAATCTCATTTACCAAACAAGCTTTTAGTGTCCAAGTTTTTTTTTAAAAAAAAGAAAATTTTTTATTTCTATTAATAAAATACTAACTTACCCTTCATATTTTCCCTCTCTGTCTCTTCTTTTTTTTTAATTAAAAGTGCAAAAAATTGGTGTCTACACATAAGATTGCGAACTAATTAATTTTATATGGGATACAATCCAAATAAGCAATGAGGACTAATTTCCAATGATTCTCAAAAGGTGCTAAAATCATTTGGACAAATAAATGTACCAAAACCATCCGACATGATTTCATCTATTATCTCGTTGAGAAAGAATTTATTGATGGGAGATGCTATTTAATGTTTATCCATAATTGCACGTAGCTGAAAAGGAAAGTAATGTTAGTAAATGTTTTCACAGCTGTTCGATTTTCTTTCTTTGTATTGAAATACTGAAATAAAGTATGCCATCTGGATTATGAGTCGAATAAAATCCAATTTAATTTTCTCTAGAATTGGATTGAATCTTTTTTGCAAAATTTAGTTAGGAGTAGGGGCTAAGATAATTCTATGTATAATTTTTAAAAATAATTGTAAGAGCAAAAGTGCACAATTTTGGACTAACTCATCTATAGAGTACAACTTAGTCTTTTTCGTGTCAAAGCTAGAAAATCCTATATCGGCTAGTGATCAATTGAGTAAGAATTGACAATAAAAGTCCTAAAGTAAAAACAAAAAATAAGTGATACATGACATGCGTGTAAACCCAAAAATTCCAGTTATCAAATTTTTTTTCTTCTTCCGCTGGAGTAGAAAGGAGCATCATAATAGGAAGGACAATGATACACCAAAATTTCGTAAATTGAGTAAGGAAACAAAACAAAGATTTCTATTTACTCCAAATAAAGAGACAAATTAAAGGAAAATCTTTGTTTTGAATCAATAAAAATTAAAGAAAAATATTTAATCATAAAGTTGATGATCAGCTGGCATAAAGGAAATATGTGTGCGAATGATTGTAAAATATGGACTTGAAGTCTGTCTTGAGTACTTTTTGTGCATCAAGTAGCCCAGTTGCTCTAAAGGGAACAAGGAAAGTGATGTGTTGATGATTCAAGGGAAGAGAATGTAAATGAAAAATTTCGAATTTAAAACTTCTCATTTATATTTAAAAAGAAAAAAAAACATAGCCAAGATGTAATTGGGCCCATGGTTAATATCTAGCTATTGGGCCTATGGCCTCCATTGTATTGAAAACGAAAAAGTACGTAACTAAATTTTTTTCCGTACTAAAGCCATTAGTTAGGATATTAGTTAAGTAATAGTGGAATTCTTGGTTCTACTTTCAAACATTCTAACTCTCTTTTCATTTTGTTTTTGTAAAGTTTGAATCTTTATTTTAAATCAAAAAAAAAACTCACCATGTAATCTTATAAGACATTGTACTAGTATTTGATATGTAGAAACTGAGAAAACTTGTTAAAACAAGTTTCATGCATAATAAAATGAGTAAAAGACATCTTTTTACTTAAATCCCATGTACCATAATTACGTCCATCAAAAGAAGCATATACTTCTTCCGGACAGCAAGATGGAAATGATTCTATGGTATATAACCCATTAGCTTAGGGGGCCATTTAAGTCAGGCTTTAGTAAGCCCAGACTCGGTTCGCCAAAGAAGTAAGACATTTGGGTTCTGGATAGGGATGAAGCTAGAAATCTTTGTTTGAGGAAGCGAAATACATATGCATATAAACTTCCGAATCAAGAATAGATTTCCCAAATATGAGACTAATACTCGGCTTATAAATAATGTTGGGCTTTGGGTTTAATTCGAATTCAACCTAAACTCACCTTTTACTTCTTAATTTACTTAACATAATCACTATAACCATTAAGTAGTAAACCTAATTTTGAAATCTATAATATTAACCCTACACATAAACCAATAAAGGTCCATTAAAAAGTACATAAATCAAAAATTTCCAACAATAATTGTATCTAATTCTCTCAAGATACATGAAGGTTAGTCTCTTTTTATGAAAAATTGAGAACAGATAATAATTACTAATTATGCATTTGGTATAAAAAATAATACATTTATAGTATATACAAACGTGTTATTTTATACAATGTGCATACTTAGTAATTATTATTTGTTCTCAATTTTCCACAAAAGAGACTACCTTTTCTTTTTATGAAAAGAAAAAATACATTTATATTATATAAGCATTAGGGTGTGTATGTGTGTGTGTGTGTGTGATTGTATATCAAAATATAAATATATTTTATGTATATAGTGTACCTAGGCATGTCAATGAATCGAGTCTTACTCAAATCTAATCCAGACCCAATATACTTGGATAGAGTTTGGATTTAATTTCTCAAACCCATACCCTACCCAGATGCAGACCTATAAAAGAGTTATGGGTCTGGGTGGGGTCTGATTTTCTATAATCTATATCCAAATTTAAATCCATATCAGACCCTATCTAAACTCATGTATGTATAATTAAATTATATATATATTTTAGTAAATCTATAAAATATTCAAATATTCTATGGTTATTAGATTGAATACAATAAGACTTTATTATTGTTTTCTTTTTTTAACCTAAATCTAGTTGTTATTGTAATTAGTACAAATTTTTTCAGAAAAAGAAGAAAAAGTAAAGGTAAATAAATGAAAGATTTGACATAGATATAATTGAAGTTTTAAAAATAAATATAAACAATCGATAGTAGTTATTTTTTGAGTTCATAATATTGCATTCAATTTCTTGAATATTAATTTTATTATTTGAAAATAAAAATTGGATGGTGTTTATATTTTCTTTGAAATCTCCATATTTTTAATATATTTTTATTTTAGTGCATTTACAAAAATACAATGAATACCCATTGGATACCTAGATCCAGGAGAGTTTGAGTTTGGACTTTTTTTTTCTGACCTACAAGGATTGGGTTTGGGTTTGAATCTAACTAAATTTAATGGGTCTGGATCTGAATCAAAAGAATCCAACCCAGACCTTATCCATTGACATGCTTATGTGTACCCATGACCCGATCTTTAATCGGACTGAGCCTATAGAGGGTCAAATGCGGTTCACATTTTAATTGGACCTTAACTCTAAACCCAAGATTTGCCCGACATAGCAATGTAAAAGGCTCAGCCCTATTGACGGCCCTATCTTAACTATTTACCTTATTACAATTGATCAAATTGAGAAACTTCAAACCAATATCAAATAAAAATTATCATGAGATCCTATAAATTGACAAGCGAAAAAATGTGCAAAAATTACAAGTTGGAGCTTCCATATAACTATATTAATTTCTAAACTTGTAAAGAGTCATTTACATGTTGTACTCCAAATTTTGCTTATTGTAATACGCCACAAAGACATTTCTCATTGGCATATCTCATCTGATGAGAAAAAAGTATTTACAAGCATTTTTTTTTTGGGAGCGAATACAGTTTTAAAAGGTGAAGAGACAAGCGAAAAGTTAGGATAACTACAATCTTCTCAATCCAGTCTATCCTAAGTAAATTTAAAACTAACACTAACTATGATCTTCAAGGTTGCACGCGGAAAAGCCCTTTATACCACAAATGACAAATATAACATTTAACAGGAAGAAATGTTAATATTAACTTATGAGCATTGACTTTCATGGTAACAAAATGGGGGTAATCACTCCAAAGGAAATTTTAGACATCAAAATTATCTATTCTTTTATTAGGACCATAAAAATAACAACAAGGTGAAAATCATGCATTTTTTTGGTATACCAAGCATATAGTACTGGAGAATTTTACTCTATATTATAACATGGACAATTGGATTGTATTTTTGTAACAAAAAATTGTTTGACTGTTACTAGATCTTAACACAGTTCAGTTGAAATAATATTAGATTTAAGAATCTGAGTGATACGAACTCATCACGAATGGCATAAACTCGTATCCCATAAAATCCGGTATCTAGACAAAAAATCAAGTTAGATTTGCGAAAACTCTTGACCTTTCTAACCCACAAAGTTACAAATCTTGAATTTAATATTGACCCACAACTTAATAGAGAAAGTGAACCAAGATTATTGGTAGAAGACGCCACAACTAATTGTGGTTTATTGGTTGATAAGTCGGATGAATATTCAAGAAGAATTCTCAAGTATTCAAGTTGGATCTCTTAGATAAGAGAGCTGTGAAACACACACGTGTTTGCTTGAAATTTTCCTCTTATTAATCTATCAAAAATTACATCGGTATAAGGCTTTATTTATAACCTTTACATGACTCAAGAAACCTACTCAAACTTGGAAACAATTTAACTTACTTTCCTAAACCCTAACTCGACTAGAATAGGAAATTAACTAACTCAAATTGGCTCAATAATGGTCCACATAACCTGGTCTTTATTCCCTCCAACTAATGACTTAACTAACTCCAAAACTAACTCTAATTAACCAACAATTATTGCTGGAACTCAACTAAATAAACAACACAAAGAATTGAACAAGAAACTGCTTCGGCTTTTCACTAAAGCTTACATCCAATTGCACTTCCTTCACTTGTACTAGCATCAACGACTTGTATAAGCGTATAAAATGTTGTATCCTCCTACTCAAGTCCTTGAATGCTGCTTGTATCACCAACTTGAGCTTGTACATCATGAACTAAAGTTTCTAATGATTCTTTAGGTTTCTTAGCTCAAGCTCTAGTAATCGGACTACTTGGAACAAGTTGAACTACACTTGAACTTGGAACCTTTGATCCTTGAGGTGCTTGACTAGCTGCGGGTTTAGCATCATTCCTCTCCTCTTGAAAGTGATTTGTCCCCAAATCAAGCTCATCATCTACAAGAAAAGGACTCAAGTCAGTGACATTAAAAGTAGCATGTACACCATACTCACCTGGAAGATCGAGTTTTGTATGCTTTATCATTGATTCACTCCATGACTTGAAACGGTCCATCATCCCTTGGCAAGAGTTTATGTCGCCTTTGAATAGGGAAGAGCTCCTTCCTCATGCGAATCTACACCCAATCTCCAAACTCAAAGACCATAGTTCGATGACCCTTGTTAGCACTTTGCACATATTGAAGGGTATATTTTTCAATGTTTGCTTTGACGTTTTCATGAAACTCTCGCACCTACTTAGCTCACTTTTTTCCATCGAGATTAACTCTCTCAAACATAGGCAAAGGAGATAGATCCAATGATGTGAGAGGGTTAAATCCATAAACTATTTCAAACGGTGAGTATTGTATAATGCTATGAACTATGCGGTTATATGCAAACTCAACATGTGGTAGACAATCTTTCTAAGTCTTGAAACTTTTTTTAATAATTGCATGTAATAGAGTAGATAGAGTCCTATTTACTACCTCAGTCTATCCATCAGTTTCAAATGACTCGAAGTAGAAAATAGAAGTTTAATTCCTAGTTTACTCCATAAAGTTTTCAAAATAACTAAGGAGCTTAATGTCTCTATCGAAAACAATAGTATGTGGCAAACCATGTAATTGCACAATTTCTCTAAAGAACAAATTAGCTATATGTTTGCATCATCAATCTTATGACATGAAATAAAGTGTGCCATTTTAGAGAAATGATCAACTACCACATAAATGGAATCATGACGATACCTAGTTCTAGGCAATTCAAGTACAAAATCCATTGATGAATCTACCCAAGGAACACTAGGAATGGGTAATGGAGTATAGAATTCATATGGGTTTACTTTAGATTTAGCATGATGACAAGTAACACATCTCTATACCTTACGTTCTATGTCACACTTTATCTTTGGCCAGTAGAAATGCTCTTGAAGTATAGACAAAGTCTTTGCTATGGCAAAATGCCCATGAGACACCTCCATGCACTTCTCGAATCAATAACTCATACAACGAGCAAGCTGGAATATACAGATTATCTTTGAAAAATAGGAACCTAATGCTCACGGTTTTGCCATAACAAGGAAGTGAAGATTTCTCCAAAATCAGGGTCAGTTGCATATAACTCTTTAACAAACTCGAACCCTAACAATCTAGCATCAAGAGTAGTGATTAAAGTGTACCTTCTTGATAGCGCATCAGTGACTACATTCGTCTTATCAGTTTTGTGTTTAACCACGAAGGGGAAGCTATTAATGAAAGCTATCCACCTAGCATGTCGCTTGCTCAACTTGTTTTGTGACTTCAAGTGCTTGAACGACTCGTGATTAGTATGCAAAATGAATTCTTTGGGACGTAAGTAGTGTTGCCATATTTGTAAGCCTCAAATTAGCACGTAGAGTTCTTTGTCATATATAGAATAATTCAAAATAACTCCATTTAACTTCTCACTAAAGTATGCTATTGGTCGACCCTTTTTGAAGTAACACAAACCCCAACACCTAAACATGAAGCATCACACTCGACTTCAAAAATCTTATCAAAGTTAGGTAAACTAAGTGCGGGTGTATGTGTGAACTTGTGTTTAATTAATTGGAAGAATTTAGCTTTGTGACGACCCAACCTCCCCCTAGGGTATAC
This sequence comes from Coffea humblotiana, assembly GCA_023065735.1. Classification (NCBI taxonomy): domain Eukaryota; kingdom Viridiplantae; phylum Streptophyta; class Magnoliopsida; order Gentianales; family Rubiaceae; genus Coffea; species Coffea humblotiana. The sequence continues at coordinate 205,119 of JACYVW010000062.1, read as the reverse complement.
CCAAGGGTTTTGATGGACCGCTTGCCCAACTCTCATCAAGACTCACTATGCAGACACCAAAAATTTCATTTATTTAATTCAATTTTAGCTTTATTCTTGTTTTATTTTATTTTACTTGATTAAATGATAGTTAGTGTTTATTTTTGTTTATTTTTATAAATTAGGTTCATCATTTTATTTTTAAGATATTTTTGCATTAAATTTCTAAAAAGGAAAAATTCTCACAAAAATTCAAAATTTGTCTTTAATCCTTTTAGATTTTAATTTCTTTAAGATAAATTAAAATTGTGCAATGCATTTGCAAATTAGGAGTTAACATTTTTTTTTGTTGTTTACCTAAATTGATTTTGGGAAAATATATAATAAATAAATAAAAATAAGAAGATAGATGGAAGGGATCATTAGACAAGTGTATTGGGGGAGTGTTAGACAAGTGTTAGTGCATGCAAATGAGACTAGTGTCTCTATTTTTCTTTTGACAATACATGCAAGGAGGGGGTTAGGTAGAAGACACTTGGGAAAGCCTAGGATAATTTGGAAACAAAAAAAAAGCAAAGGAAAAAAGGCAAAAAGAGAGCTCGGGCAGCAAGGGAAAATCTGGAGGGGGAAAAAGAAAGAAAACGGAGGAAGAGAAAAAAAGAAAAAGCAAGGAAGCGCAGGAAAAGAAAGAGAGGAGCTAAGGGCTTGGAAAAAAGGGAGCACGGGAAAACTAAGGAAAAACTGGAAAAAAGCAAGAGAAGCTACGGGGGAAAAACTTGGGAAGAAGAACAAGAAAAAAGGAGAGAGCTAGAGGAGAGCAAAAGAAAAGGGGAGAACCTGGAAATTGAGAGAGCTTCGGGGGGTGGGGGAATCAAACAAGAGAGAGAGCAAGAGAGGTAGACGAAGGAAAAAGGAAAACAGAGAAGAGGAGGAAGAAACTGAAAAGGAAAAGAAGGAAAACAGAGGGGAGGAAGTGAAGAAAAATTGAAAAAAATAGAGCAAGGAGGGTTCATTTGAAGAGCAGCCGGAACCGCCGCCGCTCATAGCCGCCACCACCTCACCGAATCCACCATCATCACCTACGGATTTTCACCAAGCAAAAGCACTGTAAGCTGTCCATTGTCTTTAAATTTCAGTTCTCTTCAAGCTCTCGAAGCCTGTCTTTCCGTGACTTGGTTTATGGCAATTTTTTTTGTTGAGTTATCCACGAATTTGGAATATATATGCCTTATGTGTTGACCGAGCTGAAATCCTTTTTGTTTCTGACAATTTTGAGGCTAGTCGCAACCTCATTTGAGTAGGGAATCGCTGAAAGTTTCATGCCCATTTGTTGTTTGATAAAATGTCCAAATGAAAGTCTTGAACCAAAAGAAGAAATCTTATGCATTTTTCTGTATACGTGCGAGAGGAATTCTGGCCAGTCCAAAGTTGGCCAGAATCTGTGTGTCCGTTAGTTGGGGAGGGGAAACGAAGCCAAGAAAATTTTGGAGTTGTTTTTTTTCGTTTTGCTGTCTTTTGTTCTTACTATGGTTAAGTCTATATTTGTACGTGTGGGGTGAAAAGAGACAACTCTAGCCAGCCCAATGCCCGGCTGAAAATGTTGATTTCCAGTTTTCGGTGAAGTCTCGGTGAAGTGATAATTTTCAGGCGACCTTTCTTGTCCTTTTAGTTTTCTAGAATCTGTTTTCTCTTTGCTGTGGTATGATAACCTTTTGGATGGCTTGAAGGTTTGGTTTGACGTTTTCGACAAATGTTAATGATCCTTTGCTGCATTTTCTGTTTAGCTGCTTTGATTGAATCTTTTGGGATAGATGATCGTGTTTAGATGATGTTAATTGAATGAGTCGAAGTTTTGTTGGTTTTAGATTGATAAGCTAGTGGGTTTTGCTTGAGTTTTGCATTTAATCTACTTGGTAGAATAAGGAAGAAGGTTGCGGAAGTAAAAAATTGCAGAAGAAATGGTTGCCGAAGGGAAAAGCTTCGTAGGCTGCATGAAATAATTTAAAAACTGCACTTCAGCCCCTCAAGTTCCCCATATTGCTACTTTGGCCCAAAATTGGAAAAATCAATCAAATTTTGTCCTTTTAAAATATTAACTTTCTTTGGCCTATTTTAATATGATTTTTGAGTAGATTATTTGTAAATTTTAGGATGAATTTTGAAGGTTTAATGATTGTTGATAGATTTATAGTTTTGATTTGGAATTTTAGTGGAATTTTGGGTAATCTTATTTGTTTAGGTATAGCAAATAGGTTTTCATTCATTTTTGTGAGTTTTAGCATTTTGATTTTGGTAGTTTTCATCTTAAGCCATTAATTTTAATTTGTTTTAATTTAGACCCTAACATAATAGGGATTTGACCCCTAAAACTTTTAATTGTTTCAATTAGGTCCTTGTTTGTTTTAAATTTCTTGAACATGGGTTGTTTATTTTTATACTGTTAATTGATTCAATTTCGTGTTTATTTTCATTTTTATATGATTATTTGTTAATTAAAGTGATGTCTTGACCCTTTTTATTTGTTTTGGAGGGTAAATAAGGAAAATTGCCATTTCCTTAGGTCACCAATTCAATGGAGGTATAATCTATATTTTATTTTATTTGATCCTATATGCTTCTATGTGATTTTATGTGTGTAATTGCATGATTTTTGAATGTTTTCACTTTTAATTTATTTATTTAGTCATTTTATTTGTTTTAATTTTGTGCATTTATTTTAATTTAATGTTTGATTATTTAAGAGACATTTAAATGCCAAATTGTAATAGTTACGGGGTTCAAAATACGTATCTAGATAGGATATGTAATAGTTAGGTATTTATTTTATTTATTCATTTTATTCCTCCCCTTTTAGATTGTAGTTAGGGCCTTCAAATGTAATACTTAGGGTTTTATTTGCTTTATTTGCTTTGTGTATTTTGCATGTTTGTGTGTTTACGTGTTACTCGTTTTCTTAGGGTCTTGTATCTAGATATCATGCTTATGTGCTATGTGCTATAATGTGATTTATGTGTTTATTTGATTTATTATATTTTACATGATTTATTTGATTATAATAAATATATGACGTCACCCACACTAGTCTAACGTTAGTTGTGGCCCCTTTCTTCGATTCCACACTAGTCCAACGCTAGTTGTGGTCCTCTTTCCCGCTTTCTCGCTAGTCCAATACTAGTGAGAATGTATAGACATGGATTAGTCCAACGCTAGACCCTTAGGGACCATCCAAGCGTTAGATCATGTTTGTGTGTGACAAATCACTACATTTTCATGCATATTTTCTATTTTTTAGGGTTTTATCATTGTGCATGACATTTTCCTTATATGTATATCCATCAACCCATATTTCCATTATATTTATATTCCTTACCCCTATGTGTGAATCATGACATTAAACTTGCATTTCATTTAAGGAAAGTTAGAACTAGATTAGATCATTTTGCTTGATTAGATAGGAGAAAAACCTCTCGAATATGGGATATGGACCGAGTATGGCTCTCTAATTTTAGCACGCTCGTATTCCCTCTATTAAAGGGAAAATTGAAGTCACGAATATTAGCTTCCCGCATCAATTATGATGCATTCCCTTAGGTCACCTATATTTGTATATTATAATTTTTCTTTTCTTCAAGTCTTATATTTTTTACATATTCGTGACCTCTTTAAAGAGTCAACTTGGGCATTACAATTAATGTGATTTACACCAATTAAAGTTTTGAAGAGATATTCCAACCCCCCGATATTCTCCTAGGGGTTAGGTTTTGCATCCATATAGTGACAACCAAATATGATAAATTTTTAGGTTAAAATACGAAAATCTTTGACTAAATCACGCAACTTGCCTTGGATAGGTTGAAAGGGTGCCTTGGATTTTATCCTTGCCTTCCCTTTCTTCAAATGTGACTCCCGACCCCTTTTCTCTTGATTTTCGCAGATTTGGAGTCGTTTAAAAAAGGGTTTTCTTTACTTTTTTTTAAAAATTCATTTTAGGTGACTTGGTACACTTTAACTCAATATCAAGTAGCAACTCTTATTATTTTAAAAAAAAAATTTAAAAACTATTATTTTTGGGTTAAAATCGTCGCACTTTAAGTCTCATTTAGGTCCATTTCTTTATTTATTTTCTAAAAAAAATAAAAAACACCATTTTCACTTAAAATTAAATTCAAAAATTCATTTTTTATAACCCGTAATTTCAATTTTTCAAAAATGGAGTGCGATAGCTGGCGACTCCATTGGGGATTTAGAGAGTCCGAGCAATTCGATTTGGTCCAAATCTTTTCTTCTTTTAGTCTTCTTATATATTACATTTTGGAGATTTTAGGTTGCATTTTTCTTTTTCTTTTTCCTTTTCCTTTTTCTTCTTTTTTTAGGTTTTTTTGCATTGTCACACGCGCAATCGTCCCTCAATATCCGCATATGCGATTGTTTGTTTGTTTACTTTCATTTATTTGTATTTGTGTATTGCGCTTGCAACTTGGGGTGGGGTAGCTACCTTAGAACCTCTAACTGCATTTGATGGTATTATAATCTCTCCCCTCAAAGAAAAGCACTTCATACGTGCATGCATTACTTTTTATCCTATCTTTTCTTTTTTGTGGGCATTTCCCACACTTCCTTGTAGGATTAGGATCGATTTCCTTAGATAGGTGGATGGTGTGCTCTGCGCCCATAGCGATGACTAAGGGATCACTCGAGCTACCGATCGAAGGCCCTGAGATTCATGACCTTTCACCTTTTGGTGTGAAGGGTTGGGAGTCTGAAACTTTATCGAGTCTAGATGCATTAGCAAACCAAACTTCATGCATCCATATTAGAAATACTCTAAGATAGAGTCAACCTTACTCAACTAGGAACACTAAACACGAGGGGAGGGATTATACCCCTCTTTCCTTATTTTTTCTTTTGTTTGATTTTTATCATTTAATTGCTACAACGTGTTATGTGTTGAACTAATATTTCCTGGTTTTCTTGTCTTTTGCATTTATAAACGCTAGAAAATAAGAAATCTGACATGATCTTCTTTTAGAACCTACCCTCTTAGATAGGCTATTTTATGTTTAAGATTCCAATGTATTGCATTTGTAGATTAATAATTGCACATCATTTTAGCCCCACCCTGGCATACAAAGGGGTCCCTTAGGTCATGTTTTTAATTTAAATTGCATATTTTATTACTTTAATAAAACTGCCATCATGCATCCACCTTAGAAGGGAATTCCGCATAGGGAATCCCGCGTTAGGAATAAGCCACCATGTGTTTCGGATATGTAATTCAGTGAGACTTGCATGTTTATAATTTTGTATTGCCTAAGGGGTAAAATCACGAGGTAAGGTACTAAAAAGGAAATTTCTCCTTAGATGGTTCCATGCAGAATGTTAAACCAGATATCTCGAGAATTGACAGACTGAAAAAATAACATGACACATGAGGTGAACAGACTATTCCAGTATATAGGGCATTTACCGAGTTTCCTAAATATAGCCCCAAATGTAGCGCGATCATTCAAGTTTTGCTCGAGTACTGGGATCTGGAGGGTTTTGTTTTTCGATTTGGTGAATGTGAACTAACACCGACCTTGGAGGAAATAGAAGGACTATTGCCAGTACCTGGAAAGGGTTACCCTATGATATTCCAACTAGTGGAACACGAGAACAGTTTTGTAGGTTTTTGGGGTTAAGACAAGCTAGTATGAACCAACACCCGGATGCAAAATCATGCCCATTGGAGTTCCTGTACAAGCGATTTGGGGAAAGAAAATCTTATGACCAATACCGCGACGACTTCTTCATTAGCAGAGAACAATGGGAGGAGAAGCGAGTGCATGTGACGCCCCCACTTCTCCCTAAGGCGAACCAAAGGGTATCGGCGGGACGCCTGCCCAACTCTCGTCAGGACTCAGTACAATTCCAGTTTAAACTTAAGGTACAATACTAACAATGAAATCGGAATAAAGGCACGAAATCATTTCCATACATAAATATTCAATCTTACATCAGAAATTCAAAATACATCCACTTTCCAAAATATATAACTTCCCAAAAGGATATCTAGACAAATACATTCCAAAATTCTAGTCAAAAGAGCTATCAAGTAGGTTTTTCCATAATCCCTTCCAGTTCAGCTCCTGTTAAGGAAAACAAATCTAACGGGGGTGAGTGGATGCTCGTGAGGCCAAGAAAACAGGCAAAACACATAGTTCGAGTAGCAATGACATTTAAGCAAGAATTAAAGTTGTAACATTCAAGCAATTCACAATTTTCAATTAAACACATTCAATGAAGATACAGGAGCTCTCAAGAGTTAAGTTCCACTTGCTTCGCTAAGTCTCGATTGAATACCTTCCCGCAATGACACTCCGTCAACCGAGTCGGCATTTAAATCCGTAGAACTCCACTTAACGTCAATTCCGTCCACACCGCACCGGGCCCAAACATCAATAAAAGGCACTACTACGTGAGTAGGCCAAGTAAGATCTCTTAATAGATCAAGTTTACAGTTATCTCATGGTTCACCAAACTTCTCGACCGAGCCCTTGCTGGCTCGAGTCGCAAGGTCGGCCAATTGAGATTTGGGCGTTCCCACAGTTCAGTTATAAGTCGAGGAAATTCACTCCAACGACATACAGGCAGTTCAGTTATAAGTCGAGGAGATTCACTCCAACGACATGCAAGCAGTTCAGATACAGTTCAGTTACAAGCAGTTCAGTTCAGTTGTTCAATCAGTTAAAAGAGAACGAGTGCGATAAAGTACACACTCGACTCAACAGTTATATGCCATTCAGTCCATAAGAAGCAATTCACATAATTACAACAAATCATGTATTTGACACTCACCAATCAAAATAGGGAGTAAGTGCTCAAACAACTTTTAGGCGTCCGCTTCGAGATCCTCTTGAAGGTTCCCTTTAGCGCCTGAGCAAATAGTAATTGGCTATCACACACTGTAGACACCAAAATTTTAATTTATTTTTATTTTTTATTTTATTTTATTTTTATTGATAATTATTATCTATTTTTATTTATTAATCTCATGATTTTTGTTTTTAGACATTTTTTTTTAGCATTTTAGATACCAAATTTTTAATTTAGCTTTATTTATTATTATTTTTATTGATTAAATGATAATTATTATTCATTTTTGTTCATTAGTCTCTTAATTTTTATTTTAAGACATTTTTAGCATTAAAACTTATCGAAAAAGAAAGTTGTTCACAAAAATATGCTTTAATCCTTTTAGATTCAATTTATGAAAATTTGGTACAAATTAACTTCAATTAGGAATTAACGTTGTTTGTTTACCTAAATTAATTGAAAATTAGTAAAAAGTACAATGATAAAATAAAAATAAAAATAAATAAAATTTTAGCATGTTATTTAATTTTTTATTGATCTTGTTTCATTTCCATTTTTTTATTAAGGAAAATCATTTCCTTATTTGTTGTTAATTAAGTTAAAAAAAAAGATGAGGAGGAAGCAGCTCACGCGCCCGTGAGCTGCAAACGAACCCAAACCCTTTTCTCAGTTTCATATCAGAAACCATACGCGAAGTATAGAAGCGAAATGCAGCTCGGTTCCATTTTCTTTTCCACCATTTTTTCCACTGTTTTTTCCATCAAGGGGCCCGTGAGGTAAGGATCAGAAGTGAGATTTTATCGGAGCCCTTGAGCTGAGGGTTTTGGGAGTCCTGATTTGCTATAAAAGGCTAGCAAAGGGAACCGAGAGAAAGAAGGAGGAAATAAGGGAGTGACGGCTGAAAGAAAAGAAAGGGGGTGACGGTTGAAAGAAAAGAAAAGGGAGAGAAGAGAGGAGAGAAAAGGGTGACGGTTAGGGAGTGAAAAAAAAGCAAAAAGGAGTGACAACTGAGGGCTAGACAAAGAGTGAGAGAGAGCAAGGGAAATCTGGGGAGTAAGTTCTTGGCTGAGGAGAGAAGGAAAAAAAGCTTCGGGTAGAGGAGGTTGAGCGGAAAGAAAGATAGAAAACTGAGAGAACCAGGGTCAGTAGAAAGGAAGATAAGAAGAGCAACACCATTGGAGGAGGCTGAAGGGAAGAAACAGCACTGGAAAGGCATAGCTTTGGCCGTCAACGTTGGTTTGCTGCTAATTTCTTTTTTTTGGTAAAAGCTCTTGCCTTTTCTGGTTTTTTCGTCTTAATATCAAGAGGTCATTTCTGGTTTCTGTGAGATGAGCTGTAATCAGTTTCTAATTGTTCAAAGTTTGTGAATATATCCTCCATTATCACGTGGTTTGTTGTTTGCTTTCATGGTGAGTTGGTTTGTGTTTTTACAGCCCCAAAGTTGTTGCCTTTTGCTGTTTACTTGTATGATTAAGTATGTTAATGCTTGGGATTTGTGTGGAGCTGTCATTAGACTTTGTTATTAGGTTGTGAATGCTGAATGAACCCAGAAAGAGATTATGTTAAAAACCCATGAACTGAAGAAGAAAATTTTTTGAGAAAAGATTGCATTTTTGGGACTGATTTTACATGAACATGCTCCAACCGAGTGAAAAATGAAAAAAGCTTCCAACTTTGTGTGATTTGTATCTAAAATTTTGTGTGAGAAAGTATTGTTGTTCATGCTCTGTTCCTTTGGACTGGTAGAAAGTATAGCTATGTGACAGCCCCACCTTCCCCTAAGGCTAACCAAAGGGGTTGGCGGACCGCCTGCCCAGCTCTCGCCAGGACTACGAAGTCGATTCACACAAATCCTAGATTACGCGCGATCGAAACCAAAGAAAACAAACACTCGGAGACTACTACGCCGATTACACATAACTAAAATGTTCCGAATGATTACAAGTAGTATCTCAAACGATACACCTAATATACATGCTTAAACACTTAAGTACATACATAGAAAGTTGTACAAGTCAAAACGTGATACTTGATAAAAGTAACTAGGGTTTTGATTACAAAAGAGCGTAACAAAATAACATTTACACTAGCTTGACACTTTCTTCAAAATCATGGTTCAAAAGTGTTGTTCCCTGTAAGGAAAACAAAGATAACGGGAAGGGGTGAGCTTACGCTCAATGAGGTACCAGAAGTACAAGTAGTCATGAATCATGGCATTTCACGTATCAATCATGCAGTTATACACACCAGATAGGGAAATAAATAAACATTTCAAAGAGAAAGGATATAGGTGGCTCTCAGGAGCCAAAATGCCCAATTGCGATACTTGATCCAAACCCGTTGACTCTCCGTCAACATAGATAGAACCAACATGTCCGTAGACCCCACTTTACACCGAATTCCGTCCACCAAACATACCCCTTACCGGGCCCGAACACCTCAACCGAACAGAGGGTGGTAATACTCGAGTATACCGAAAATCCAGAGTCTCAATACCCAAAGATTTCTCAGAAACAGACTACTGTCGTTCGTTATCTAATCGACCAGGCCTTTACCGGCTCGACTCGAATAACTAGCCACAGGATTTGAGCTCAGAGGTAACAGAAAGGTCGTTGGATTTAATTTTCCAAACGACATCAACAAATACAGAAAACAGGTACAGATAACAGATACAGAGAACAAATACAGATTTATACAGTATACAGGAACCAGAATAACCAGGTGAGAGAAACGAGTGTGATAAAGTACACCCTCGTTTCATACGAAACATACAAAAGTCACAGATAATCAAGTTGCAAGTTGCAAGTACAGATGAATCAGATAAGCACCAATTTAAGGGGATGGTACACTCACAACAGATGCAGTGCCTTTACACGTTGGTTTTTGGGTATTACTCCGCTCTTGGAGTTCAAATCTGCGAGGAAATATTGTTTAAGAGCATTGAAAAGTAACTAAGGCTCGAAACTTAAACATTTCATTGAACGAGAATCAAGTAATTGAGACTTATTTAGAGACTATTCGTAAAACCCTTGATCACTTTTCAAACGGTGAAATTTTGAAGCCATTATATGTGAAAAATGCCGTTTGGGTCGAAGAAATGAAAGAAACGTATTTCTATCAGTTGTAAATTCCAAGGGTACAAGTTTCGGCCGAAATTCAACTTATATATCTCCACAAAAGGAAACTCGAATAACCTAGACAAATCGAGTTAGACTCGTCCTCAAAACCGTACTCAAGACAAGTGTAATTCTACTTAACCCTTGAGTGCAAATTTGGGCAGCACGCCCTTTGTGTTTACCAAATTTCCAGCCATTTATGGCTTCATTCTTTTCCTTAATTCAGCCCCACAATACACACAAGTAAGGTTACCACAATAGCCCTTCCATTAGGCTCCAAATCATCCAAATACAACACAAGTGCAATAGTACAAGCAAATATCAATTTTGAAGACAAAAGCTAAATGGCAGATTTGGCATCTCGTAGTATTTTAGTCATAACCAGAGCTATGGTTATTGAATCGGGGTGACCCTTATACCATTTCGAAACTAAGACAGGGGGGAACAACTTTCATGAAGGCCACCTAACCTAATTTATAGTTTATCTAAGTCGAATTTGCCAATCACAGATCTAAAAGTTTATGATCAGTTTGGTTGTCAGCACTGACTTTAACCGGCAATAACTCAGGCTACACAACTCCGTTTGGGGTGTTTTCAGAGGCTTTGGAAAGCTAAAATATAGGGCTACAAGTTTTGGGTTTTGGCCAAAAGCTAATTGGATACGAATCAGGGTGAAACATGCAGCCCAAACTGGTGAATTCACAAAACTGTTTACGAATTGCAGCTTGTGGCAGTCAGGGTACTTCGGTCATTTCACATCCTACCATGCTCCGATTGAGCTGAAATTTTACCAGTAGCTAGCTAACTCAAATACCTACAACTTTCATGTTTTGAGCAAGGGCTGATTCGGTCTTCCTCAAGGACGAACATACAGTGCAAAAACAGGGCAGATTACTACCACATGTAACCCTAAGCTGGAATCTTGTGTACAAAGTTGAAATTTTCCGCAAGTAACCACAATTAACACACACTAGCTCCAATTCTATACCATATTAAGCCATCAATTCAAGCCAACTATGATCATCATATGAAAACAGAAAAATTCCCAAGAAAATAAGAAATTCACCTAACTTCACTTCAATCCATGAAATCATCTACAAAACAAGTTATTTAACTACTACAAGCCACTAATTCACCATTTATTATGAACAAAAGTTAAGTTCCAAGCAAAAATACCTTAACCTCAAGAAAGATAGCAACTTAGAGCTTTCCTTTGCAAAATCACTCCACAAGCACCTTCAATCTCACTTAATAAGCGATTTCTACGGAGGAATTCGAATTTTTATCGGTTGGTTTTCAAGATTTGGACAAGAAATTGAAGCCAATGGTTGAAACTCTCTCTCTTTTCTTTCCCTTCAAGTTTCAGCCAAGAGGATGCTAAAATGAAGATGATTTTGGTCAAAATTAGCTTTTGGTAAAGTTAAGGAAAACTTAGGCAAAACTTGGCCCAATCCCGTCGCGACACGTGGCACTTTTGGATTTCTTTCTTATCCTTTAGCTTACTAATGACCAAATATCTAACCAACCTCTAATTATCACTTAGCACCTAGTAATTTAATGCCTTACTGCACAACTTAACCTAATTGGCCGAATTTCTCTCACTTAACGCACTAGCGGGTCCCACATCCGCTATTCGCTCCAAATCTCTCGTGAACTCACTTATACTAGAAAAATGGTTTAAAAACTATATTTACTTATAAAATATATGTAAAATGAATATAATAAAGAAAATAAAAAAAATGTGTGCACGAAAATCGATAAAACCCTAAAACCCTAAAATCGGATTTTTTTTTTTCGAGTTCTCACAAGCTAGCTAGTCATTTTGCTGAACTTTTGGTTTTGAGTGAAGCCTGTGATTAGTGTGTTGTTTAGTTGGTTTATTCAGTTAAACGAAACAAGTTGCGAAAGAAAATTTCCAGATTGGGATACTCCTGTGTTTTGACTTTTTTTTTGGGTGTTTGAATCCAAGGTTTTATGTTAAGAGTTGAAAACAACACTTGCTGATGCCATGGCTTGGGCTCAGAGTGTGTTTGGCTGAAGTTTAAGAGTAAAAAAATTTTGCTGCAACAAGCATGAAGTCCTCGGCTTGTTGCAGCAGTACATGCGGACAGCCTTTCCTTCCCTTTGGTTGCTGATGTTTTGTTTGTTTGGAGTGTTGATTTGTTAGCCATTTGATTGGGATACGGTGTGCATGTGTGCCATGAGGTAAAGTATTAATTTGGAGTAGAATTCCGCTGCAACATGGCACTTGATTGCTGCTGCAATGGGACTGCGATTCAGCTGAAGTTAGCAACTTGTATTTGCTAGTTACTTCAGCTGAAGTTAGTACTCAGGATGTATTTTTCATTCTGAATGTGCATAGTCTCTCCCATTTCCTCTCACTTTGAGTTCAATGTTTGAGTGTGAGTATATTTGCAGTGTTAGGGAGGGTAGTGTCTGATAGTTCTCCCTCTTCTTATCATTTCATTCCTAGAATATTTTTTCTCCTCCTTTAAGAGTGACGAACCTGTTTGATGTCCTATGTTTTTGCCGTGAGAATGAGTGATGTTTACATGGGTTTATTTTCAAACGAAGCATTGATTTCTTCTAGTCTCATGGTATGGCAAGCGCCATTTATACAGAAAGTATGTTTTGCTCTTGTCGTGCCTAATGAAAACCCAGCTGCATAGAATTTTGGGAAAGCACGTGTTTATAGTTTCTCTCTATCATAAGCTGCCTTGGTTGCATATTCAGCTGTATATTCATGATGAATGCAATGAATGATTGGGTTGTAAGTTGCCTAAGTTTGCTTATAAGATTAAAAGCTGTAGAAACCAGGAACCAGCAATAAGAAAGAAAGTCCCTTCATGAGTTGCATGATGCTGTCTTGAATCTTTGTGCGATTCAAAGCTGTTGCATAAGGTTGCTTGGGTGCATGCTGTATTCGACAGTCTTTTTATCTTTCTTCTTTCTTTTTGTTCCAAGCTCTGGTACTTTCTGTTTAGTTAACAAATCAATCCGGTTTTTCTTGGTTTGTTCGCATAAATGCATCCAAGTTGGATAAAGAAATTGCATGAGAATGGTTGCGGGAGAAAAGAAAGTTTCTGAAGCTACGAAAGCATTGTTGCAGAAGCTTTCTTCACGATAGTTTGCATGCATTTTGCATGAAAATCTTTCAAAAATTTGCACTGTAGCCCTTTAGTTTCTAGCTAATGTTATTAAGGCCCATAAATATTAGAAAAATTAATCAATTTGTCCCTTTCACATGTTACTCCTTTTCTTTAAAATGATTTAATGTGACTTTTGGATTGATTTTAGTGAATTTTATGATGTTTTTTTGGAAGGTTCAACATTTGTTAATAGATCTATGATTGGATTTGGGTTTTAGTGGAATTTAGGGTAATTTATTAAATAAGTTTCCATTCTTCTTTTTGTGAATTTTTAGCATGTGATTATGATAGGTTCCATCTTAAGCCATTAAATTGTAGTATTTCATTTAAATTCTTAAAACTTTCTATTTAGGGACCTTGTTTGCTTTAATTTCTTGCACATGGATGGTTTATTTTACGTGAATACCTTAAATGATTCCATTTCGTGTTTAATTCTCATTTTATGTAATTAATTGTTAATTAAAGTGATACCTTGACCCTTTTTATTATTTTGGAGGGTAAATAAGTAATTTCACTTCATTAGGGCACCAATTCAAGGGAGGTACACTCTACATCTTATTCAGATTTTAACTTGACCTTATGTGCCCCTATGTGAACTTATGTGTGAAAGTGCATGCTTTTTGAATATTCTCATTTTATTTATTTATTTAGTCACTTTATTTGTTTTAATTTAATATATTTATTTTAATTTAGCTTTGGCGATTGGAAAGGCATTAAAATGCCAAGTTGTAATAGTTAGGTTTATTTTATTTCATTTATTTTCATTTTCCCCATTAGATTGTAATTAGGGCCCCCCTTTATGTAATAGTTAGGGTTTATTTGTTTTATTTTTCTTTGTGTGATTTGCATGCTTACGTGCTATATGTTACCGCTTTCTTAGGGTCTTGCATCTAGATATCATGATTATGTGTTATGTGTTTATGTGATATTATGTGTTTACATGCTTTTATTAAGTTTTACATGATTAATTTACTTATAACTAATGTGTGACGTGTTATCACACTAGTCCAACGTTAGTTTGTGATCCATTTCCCAATTCCACACTAGTCCAACGCTAGTTGTGGCCCTTTTTTCGATTTCTCACTAGTCCAACGCTAGTGAGAATTTGTAGACATGGGTTAATCCAATGCTAGACCCTTAGGAGCCCTTCGAGCGTTAGATCATGATTGTGTGATAAAATTATTTCATCTCATGCATATTTTACTTTCTAGGGTCTTTTATCAATTTTTGCATGTTCCCTTTATACATATAACCTTTATCCCACATTCCCCCTTATATATATGTACCTTTTCCCCCATATTCTCCTTATACACATATCCCTTATCCCATATTCCCCCTTATATATATCCTCTATCCTATATTCTCTCTTATATCCATATTCCCTATTTTTATATTTTTCTTTATATTATCCTATGCATGAGACATGACATTAGATTTGCATTTCATATAGGGAAAATTAGAGATAGGTGTACATTTGCTTGATTAGATTAGGAAAACAACTCCTTGAGTATGGGATATGGACGAGTTTGGCTTTCTAATCTTAGCACGCTCGTATTCCCTCTACGAAAGGAAAAAATTGAGTCACGAACATTAGTTCCCCGTACCCGTTATGATACATCCTTTTAGGACATGTATATTTGTACATTATTAATTTCCTTTTCTTTTCTTAGAGTCATATTTTTGCATTATTCGTGATCTCTTTAAAGAGTCCCTATTGGGCATCACAATTAATGTGATTGGCACCTATTAAGTTTTGAAGAGATATTTTGACCCCCCGATTACCCTCTTAGATTTAGAGTTTGTATTCATATAATACATCCAAATGCGATAAATCTTTAGGTTAAAAATAAGAAATTTTTGACTAAATCACGCAATTAACCTTGGTTAGGTCGAAAGGGTGCCTCGGATTTTTATCCTTGTCTTCCCTTTCTTCAAATGTGACTCCCAAAACCTTTTTCTTTGATTTACGTAGACTTGGAGTTGTTTAAAAAAGGGTTTTTCTACTTTTTTATTCAAAATATTTTAGGTGACTTGGTACACCTTAACTCAATACCAAGTGACGACTCCGATTTTTTATTTAAAAACCCTTTTTAAACTATAATCTGGGCCCAAATCGTCGCACTTTTCAAAACCCCATTTAGGCCCATTTTCTTTTTTTTTTTTAAAAATTGAATTAAAATTCACTTTTTAAAACTATTTATTTTTCTTATTAAAAAATGGGCGTGCGGACACACACTATCGCTTATAAATCCCTTGTTAACAAGGAAGATTGTACACTTGTACAATACTAAGAAAATGTCATGAAAGAGAACCTTAATTACTCGTAAATCGAGACTCAAAAGTGGGGTTTAATAACACAAAGAAAACTGATTTCCTTCATGAAATCAAATTTAAAACGGTCAATCAATCTCAAAGGATAGGGAAGAGTTTCCAAAAACTCATTTCCCATCGAGTCGGAAAATTTCAGTTTTTGCATGTCAAATTTAGAAAAATCAGAACTTGTACTCAGTTGGTCCAAAATTGAAAAACTTTATATCATTGGAATCTTGGTTCAAAGTACTAAAAGTTCTTTAGAAGACACATTTCCAAGATTCTGAACGGAAGACATTCAAATTTCAAGTCAAAGTGGCTGATTTGAGCATATAAGACAGTTTCAGTCTTGTTTTTCGGTAAACTTTGAAAATTCGGCAAAATTCACAGAAAGTGAACTAGCCTCTAAAATTTGTAACACAATATGAGTCCATAACAAAGTTTCAAACAGGCCAAATGGGACTAAATTTGGAGTTTTGAGCATTGAGATATAATAGTCTAAAGTCGGCTGGAATTCGAGCACAAATCAGAAATTTTCCAGATTTGGAAAGCAAATTTTGGGATATCATTTGGGTATCGAAAATGGTTTTAGAATAACACTAAATTTGGTACAATTCAACTTCCATATGAGGACTACTCCTCTATCAAATTTCATGTAAAAACTCATACGGGAAGGTAGTTAACAAAACTACCAAAGTTTAGGAAATTCTTAAGGCAAATCTGTCTTCTTGGCTTTCTTTTCCTTTTCAAACACTTTACCACCATGAAATCAGTCCCATTTTGGTTCATTTGTGAAACCAAGGTCCAAAAAACATTTCATAAACAATTTATAGTTGGTTGACATCAAAATTTCAAAATAAACATTTCACAAACAACTAAACCAGTCGGCTAGCAAAAGGAAGGGTTTTCCAGGTTTACCGCATTTTGGAAATTGAACCATATTTTACTCAATACAACTTGGAATTGAGAATGGTTGGTGGCGTTGGAAACTAGAATCATAAGGTTACATTTCATCAGAACAAGTAGTTTTCCAAATCAGTTCATAAGTGAGTAAATAGAGCCACAAAGTGCAGCCTCTACCTTTCTCTCGGATAGGCCATCAGAACAGGACAGCAACTTTGCCGAGTCACTACGGCTCACTCATTTCGAACTAGAAAGTGAATTTTATACCATTGAAAAGCTACAAATGTCTAATTTCAAATGCCACAAATATAACTTGATTTTGAAGTCTGTACAAAGAGATTTGTTCGATCAAAGAGACACTGTTCAGACTGCCTGAACACATTTTCCAGGTTTCTTCACATTTCGAAATTTCAAGTTTTGATCAACCAATTCAAATGATTTTTGGTAGAAACTTTCTACACACCATATACAATATATATACATCAGTTTCACAGTCATTTGAGCATCAAAAATTTGAAATAAAGGCACGGCAATAACAGGACAGATTTTCGACCAACATCCATGCACAATTTTCCTTCATCTTTCCTTCATTTTCTATCCATAATCAACTCATCTAAACACATAACAATCACAATCAAGAATTTACACCTCAAGCCCGCTACCTAGAAGTCACCTCAAGACCTCTACCTAAAGATTAAAGCAATAAAATAGATTCCTCAAATCCTCTACCTAGTTTCATGCTTAGGTTTCAAACCCTTGCAATTGAAGCTCCAACTTTGAAGAAAAATGGAAAGATTAGAGGAGATAATGGATACCTCTTGAGCTCTTGAAAACCAGAAATTTATCACCACAAAAGCTCCAAAAAAATTGCAAGATGAAGCCTTTCACCAAGCTAGAGTTGCTCTTCAAGTGATATGTAAGTTGTGTGAAAAATTTGAGGTGAAATGGTAGCAAGAATTAGAATGAAAATTGGTGAGCTTTCTTCCTTCTTCCTTGGAGTGTTTTGGCCGACCTTGATGAGTGAAGAGAGAGAGAGAGTTGTGTGTTATGAAGTTTCTTGGAGAAGCTTGAGTGATTTGTGGCAAAAAATGGTGCCAAAAGTTAATTAGGAATAGTGTTCGCGCGTGCGCGTTTCGTATCCGTTTTCTCTCAGGTTTGTTACACTTGTGCACTAAATCTCCAATGTAATTCCTTTAACATTATAATTATTCACTCTTAGTAGTCTAGAATAAATTTCTTAAATCTCCATTGGGTTGATTTGACGCGAAAAACGCGAACTTCCGATTCGCGCGCGATAAAACGAAACCTAAAAGAAATTATTGTAACGATAATATAAGTAACTAATATTAGGGTAAATAATCATAAAATTAACTATTTTAGAAATAAGAACACGAGTCCTCACAGTGCAAGCATTTGGAACTAACTTTGATTAATCTACAATTGTTCCCCGCAAAAACATGGAAATGTTACTTGCTCAACTATCAATATGATTCAGAGTTTGTTTCTAGGTACCAAGGGAAAGACCCCCACCGTGGCACCTATTATCATTGCCGATATCTTCACAGCTGTTACCGAGTGTCAAAAGAAAAGAGGGTTCTTCTATGCATCAAATGTTGTACTTCAAATGTGGGCAATGGAACATCTATCAAAGAGTGGGCAATGGAACATCTATCAAAGAGAACGCTCAATCCCTTGGGATCATGTTTTCCAACAGTGAATTGGGTCGAATTACACCGAGAAAGGGTCAAAAGGTACTACCGAATAGCATCTCCGAGTCGGTTTGTTCAAGAGTTCGATAATTTTATTTCGGCTAAAGTACAACGGGTTTCTTGATTGGACAAAAGTAAGGGATCCGATCTTCACGACTACGCAATATAGTTCATCCCTCTAGTAGGGGACCAATGGATTGGTCACGTATGTTTCACAACGAGTCATGAGGTAGTTTGGGTATCCACAGAGAGTTCCGATAATACAAGAAATGGAAAACATCAGACTCAGTTGCCGAATGCCGAAGCATGGTAATGAAAGTTTGGGAGAATCTTCGTAGTCTGGACAACCTGTACCTAGATCAAGTGAATAAAGTAGAGCCTAGGGTTATTTTGGAATACAATGAATAGATCAAACTGATAATAGCACAAGGAAGAGAAAGGTCGCCGTCTGTTTCCACTAGTCTTGAAGAGTAAAATGAGAAACTAAAGAAAGAGTTGGAAGATCACCAATTGCAGATTATAGTGGCCGACCAAGTCTTGGGGAACACCCAATCACATTAAAGAGAGAGGCAAGGAAGACTAAGAAGTTGGAGAAAGCATTGGGCGCATTTGACAAAATTCAAGAAGAGATTCGGAAACTTAACATAGGGAGTTTCTAGGAAGTCGCAACATACTATATTAGTAAGGCATGAGAATTTTGTAAAAATGGTCAGTCGAACCATCAATGAGATTGTAAACAAGGATTAAAGTTATCAGTATTTAATGAGAACTTCTGCTTTGGTTTCTACATTCACTTACAGGTTTGAAATTGGGATTTTACCCCGAAGGTATTGCATCATGTTAGACCAACTCTTGGCAAAAAAAGGGCTCCCCCATAGGATATGCATCCGAATTATTTAAATATCTACTAATTCATGTTTTTTTCCTTTTTCTTTTTCTTGAATAAATTACAGCAATTTGATACAAAAACCATTCTTGAGTCGATTTCTTTCCTCTACTATCAAGTAATTGCAAATATAGCTACGCGAAAAAAACCCCATTATTACACGACCACGTAGCCGAACTTTAAGAAATAGTGTACATATGAGTACACATCCTGAATCGTCCGATAGGCCTGTAACGACATCATCAACTGACTTGGCTAATTTGGGAGCTCAACTGAGTGAGCTGTTAAATAAATTTAATGAGTTAAGTATGGAGATGACCGCACAATGGCGTGTGATTGATCAGTTGGTTGCCGATAGCAGCGGCGGTGTCCAGCCTGATCCCCTATCTGCCTGCCAAACTGAATCGCAACCAATACTTTTACCCTATATTCAAACCTCTTTTGCTTCACATTCCATAAATCCACTCGAGGAAGCTTTCACTTATCCTACTCATGGCCTACCACACACCTATGAACCAAACATCCAAACCAATCCTCCTCACCCTCAAATTTCTCAAAATTATCCACCTGTTAGTCTAAATATGCCACTTGAATTTCGAGGACCATATTACTATTCCACTGCAGAGCCATTCACACTAGACACCGCTGTCCAAGAAAAAATTGAAACAGGAAAATCTTCCGCGCCAATTGACAAAAATCTATTGAAGAGGTTGGATCGATTTGATGACTTCATGAATAAGAATCAAGGTTTGAGCAAACAAGGGGGTTTGGATTATAACGAGTTATGCTTGTTTTCTAACATGCAACTATTTTATGGGTTTTAAAGCACTCAAATTTAGCAAGTATGACGGAACGGGCAACCCTAAGACGCATCTCCGAATGTTTGCAAATAAATTAGGAAGGCCGATAGATGACGAGAACCTGCCCGTTCGATTGTTTCCTGAAAGTTTAGAAGGTGATGCACTAGATTGGTATTCCAATTTGAAACTTTAGGATATGAGGATATGGGTGGATTTGTCAACTGCGTTTGTAAGACAATACGAGTACAACTGCGAGCTTGCTCCGACGAGAACCACACTTGAAGGGACTAAAAGGAAACCATCTGAGGACTACAAGACGTATGCAAAGAGATGGACAAAATTGGCTGCCAAGGTGGAACCTCCCATGACTGAAGAAGAAATTGTTCGTACATTTATCAAAACTCACGACCCGCCCTATTTTGAGAAGATTTTTTGCATGACCAAGTGTTCCTTCACAGAAATTGTTAATAAATTGGAAGAGTATGATGAGGTCGTGAGAGCAGGAAAGATTGTTAATGTGTCGGCTCAAAATTCGCAATTGGAAGCGATGCAAAATTAAGGCAGCAGTAGCAAAAAATCTTAGTTCAAGAAGAGAGAAGAGGAAGTTTCATTTGTTTGGAACTACGACCCTTCTTTCCGACCTAGATACCAACAATACCCCACTTATCCATCCAATTACCCATACCAACCACGCTCTCGACCTGTTTATCATACCACTATTAACCACCCTCGACCTCGACCGAATTACACCACCCACAACACCATTCCATATTTCTCTACCTAACTTTCAAACTAGACCTCGCCTTCCTTATAATCCAAGACCCGTTTCACCAGCCAATTAGAACTATAACTATTAACAAACCAATGACACCCGAAACCCAACCCCATACAGAACTTTCACTAATCTAGATTGGCCCCTTGATCAATTATATGAACAACTCAAGGCCGCAGGGAAGATTGGTACGATACCTCCTAAAGTCTATACTAAAGGAGTTTCCTCTGGTTATGATCCCCAATCTTTTTGTGCCTATCATTCTGGAGTTCCTGGACATTCTACTGCCAATTGTTGGGTATTTAAATATAAAATTCAAGACATGATCGACGCCGGAAACATAATTTTGAGGAGGAGAGAAGAACAAGGACCAAGTGTTAGCAAAAACCCTCTTCCTGAGTATAAAGATACATTAGGGGCCATTACCACTGAGGAGGAGTATGAGCAGCCTGCCAAATACACTGTGGGGGGGAGAATGAAGTAATCGAAATAGTCCAGAAACCTTTTGTACTCGAAGGAGCCATCTAAAATTGGACTGCAAATTACATTCCCTCTCGAAGGGAATGTTGGTAAATCTAGGGAATTGCCTTTAGTTGTGAACCATGAAAGAAATCATTCGTATTGTTCATCTTTTGCATTTTCGTTTTGTAAATAGTTTTGACTCAAATGTCTTTTCAATACAAATCTTATGTTAAATAGCATATTAAGACGTTTTGTCTTTTATTTGAAATTCAATGAAATGCACAGTGTTCATTTTCAATTGTTTTACTTACTCATTGATTGTATTTATCTCATTCTTTTCAGATGACCAAAAAATAAAACACATTGACCCTTTGGATATCCCCATTTCAGAATTTGATGACTGCAATTTCGATATCTCTCACGAGTTTTGGAATTGAAAATTCAAGACAAGAGCGCGATAACGAGGAAGAATCTGAGTCTTTGTTAAAGAATCTTGAACAGTATGAAGTGAAATCCAAGCCGAACTTAGAAGAAACAAAAATCATTAATATTGGCACTGGGGTCAACGTCAAGGAAATAAAAATTAGCATTCATTTGAATGAGAAGTAGAAAAAGTGTTACAATAAGAAGGGCAAGCCACGACTATTCGAAAAAGGAGATAAAAACGTTGAGATATCTTTTGTCGGTGCAAGATGAGGCCAAAAGAAGAGTTTGCCCCAAATTGACAAGGTTCTTTTATTGTCAAAAAAGGTATTGCCTGGTGGAGCACTTATTCTTACAGAAATGAATGGACAAGTTTGCCCTTAGCCTATCAATTCGTATATGTGTAAGAAATTTTTCATCTGATAAATGGAAGCCTCCTTTTAGAGTTAATGCGAAGAACAGAATGAAAGTCATGCCTTCTTCTTTTCCAACTAACCATTCTATCCCTAATTATTCCTTTTGAACTGTCAGAATAAATTATTTCGTTTGACAACCTCTGAGAATTGCAAACTCCACACTGGGGCAAGTTTGAATTAGAAAGAAAAGTTTCAAGAGGTGAAAAGCGATAGAGGAGCAAAAGGAAAGGAAATTAAAGGAGAAAATATCAGTTAAAAAATAAATTGGGGCAAATTTTTGAAAAATTTCAAAAGATGAATGGAATGACGAAAAAAAGGAAAAGAAAATGAAAAAAATCTCAGTTGAGAATAAACTGGAGCAATTTTAGTAGGGTTAATATGAAGATGCGACCTCAGGTGATTTAACTACTTTTGAAATATGCTTTCAAACTTTAACTTTTCTAAGCACTTCACCTGACCACATTACGAAAAATCGAAAGTCCCGACTTCCGTTCTTTGTATTACCTCTTTTGAAAAATTTTCTAATCAAATGGCAAATGATGTTAATACATCTTCACCAATTTTACAAGGGAAGGATTGTCATACTAATGTCATCATTTCTTAAAACACATTTCTGAATTAATAAGGGCTACGGTAGGATTTGTCCATTAGGTGAAAATCCAAAAGGGCACCTTTGAAAAGGAAAAAGAAAAAAAAGAAGAAAAAAGAGAAGAAAAAAGAAAATAAAAAGGATGGGGCAGTCTTAGTGAAAACCCGAAAGGGCGCTAAGGTAGGGTTTTGTAAGGAAAAATGAGTTTGGATTGGAATGGCTGGTGACTCAGTTCATTCGAATTTCTCTTCACGGTTGTGGTTCTGTTGCCAACATTGAATTCCGGAAGAACGATATCCAAAGGATCAACGTGGCATTTTATTTGATATCAAATTACTTTGGTTTCTTAATCGTAAATTGTTGAGTTTACAGATTCATTTCTCCGAAATTAATTTTCTTTCAATAACAATAAATGATTGTTTTCATGATTACTAGAATTTTCATCATTATTGTGTAAATAAAAATATTCTTTCATGAGTTTCATGGTCTCATTTATCTCGCTAGATTTATCAATGGCAATTCTTGTGATTTATTGAAATTGTCTGGATATCAAATGTCATATTTGATGAATATTGGAAGTTAAGAAGATTTGATGTGGTTCGCAGAACAAAGTTGAGTTTCGCTACATCGAGAATTTATCAAATGGCAATCCCCCTGATCTATTGAAATTGTTTGGATACCAAGTGTCTTGTTAGTATTGAAAATTGAGGAAACTTGACACAATTCTCAGAGTAAAGATTAAGTTCTCACTACATCGGGGAAGAGCGCCCAAATACTCATATTTACACATTTCTTGAAAGTAGGATTGATCGAATGATGGTGGCATTATCTATCATTATGATGATTTTTCTTTTGCAGGTTCAATGGTCCAATAGTATCACACTGGGGCAATTTTTTTTAGAAGAAATCATCTATTTCAATTTTCAAAAGTCTACAAAAAGAATTCTGCAAAAATCTTTTCAATTTTACGTTGAGATCAGGTTTTATCCCATCAACCACGGCAGGTGTGACGACCCCACCTCCCCCTAGGGCGTACCCCAGGGTTTAGCGGACCGCCTGCCCAACTCTCGCCAGGACTCACTCACTCACTTCAAATAAAATAGGGTACAACCTCAAGAATAAAGAAAATAACAGTTACCAAGTTTGGAAAATACAAATACGTTCATTTTGTCTCAAACATCCATACAACCCCTAATACATCAAAAGATTGGGGTTCTAAATACATTCAACTCTAATCGAGTGACTAGTGCGAGTACAATAACAAAATTTCAAAAAAAAAATACTAGACTACGCTAGCCTGTACTAGTCTCACGCCTCGCTCGTACCCCCTGTAAGGAAAACAAATGGCATGGAATGAGCTAAAAAGCCAGTGAGATTCCAAATAGCAAGTGGACTATTATTGAAAAGTATTGAAAAGTTCACGTATCAAAGTAGCAAAGTAGTGAGCGTAACAAGTCCATAAAAGTGAGTAATAACACTTCAAATAGCAAATCTCAAAATGAGCGAATGTAAAATTCTTTTCTAAAAGAAACAATAACACTACAAATAACAATCAAGGTATAGGGATACAGATGGCTCTCAGGAGCCAATTTTCCCGTTGCTTCACTAGAGCTTGATCAAGTATTAGTTGACACTCCGTCAACTTTCAAGTAAAGTAACCAATCCAATAGTGCTTGGATTAACACCAATCCGTCCACCATTCATTCCCCTTACCGGGCCCGAACACCAACTAAACACTAGTGGTAATACTCGAGTATACCGATTAGTCGAAGAGATAACACTCCACTCGACAACACTAGATACCCATGGTTCGTTATCTAATCGACCAAACCCTTGCCGGCTTGATTCGATTAACTAGCCAGTGGGGTTTGGGTTCTCAAATAGTCACTATAGTCGATGACCAATCGACTTAGTCAAGAGAAAGTACGGAGACGGGAATGAGAGGTACCTCCCACTCGTATCGAGTGTGGTACATACTGCCGCTCAGCACTTACAAGTCAAGCACAAGTACAAATACAAGTACAGGTCAATGCAAATCAAGTCACTTGTATAAGCATGAATGAAATATCAAGTATTTAGTTGAGTTAGGTCAAGTGCGATAAAGTACACACTTGCCCGACCAAACTAAGCAAATCTTATCCGATCACATTGGTAAATCAAATATCAAGGTCAATCATGTATTTTGGAAGCACTCACCAAAGATTTAGTGCTTGTCAAAATCACGTTCAGGTGTAACTCCTTGGTCGGAGTCCAAATCTGCGATACAATATCATTTAAAAGCTTGAAATCAACTAGGGTTCGAAACATAGGAGTTTCGCTTCAAGAAGATTAAGTAAATGAAATTCATTTAGATAGATTCATGTTACGTATCCAACTCTAGAGAATTCATGCTCGCTCTTTTGGTGTTGCTAAAGAAGCAACTAAAACTTTGGAATTCGCATTTGAGTCTACAAGACGAGGAAAACATATTCCGAGTGATCACTACTTTCATTTTTCCAAGGGTACGAGTTTCGGCCAAATTTCAGCTTATATACCTCTATGAAAGAAGACTCGAATACCATAGACAATCCAAGTTCAATTCGACCTCAAATCTTCGCTCAAGTCGCGAGTACACACGCCTAACTTTCGAGTGAAAATTTGGACGGCATGCCCTTTGTATTTAGCTATTTCCAGCCATTTATGGCTTCATTATTTTCCTCAACTCAGCCCAAATTCAGGCATAAGCAATCTTAACATAATAACCCTTCAACTAGGCTCAATGTCATCCAAACACAAGGCAATTCTAGCAAGTAAGTTTCACTTGGAAATTCGAAAATGGTGGCTACAAGCTAAGTACAAGTTTTGACCGCTTTAATTAAGGTAACTTGTTAAAAGTGTAAAATTTTGAGGAAAGGAGAGATACATTAGCGAGAGAAGTTCAATAGGGATACATTTGAAGTCAAGGAAGTGGAAAAATCAAGGTAAGAGGTTGGAAGTAGGCCGTCCGAGGTTTTAAAGTCAAGAAACCCGTTTCTATGCTTCAGGAATCTACTGAGATGAATAGTAAACAGTAAACTTTAAAAATTCGCAACTCGAGTTTCACAAGTCAAAAAATTATGAAAGTTATACCGTTGTAAAATAGATTTTTAGTACTACCTTATCCCAGAAGACACTTTTCAGAGATTCAAATCACAAATAGGCCAAATATTCGATCCAAGTCAAAAATTCATTTTCCTGAAGAAACAGGACATTGAAGCAGGACAGCCTACTTTGAGGAGTCACGGACAGCAGTACATATGGAGGAAAAAATATGAAATTTTTACAGAACAAAGGCCCATGAGTCTAGTTTTCAAATTCCACTGACGGCACCTCAATCGGATTTTTCTACACCAAGATATAAGCATTTTACTGAGACTGGTCAGTGAAATCCGAAAATCTGGAAACTTATTTTGCACTTGTGAAAACTCCTTTTTCTCTTTTAAAACCACAAGACTTGTTTTTCAAACCACCCATACACTTAAGTATGACATTCATACCAGAAATTTTAACATAATTTAAGCATCAAATTTCAACAAAAAACCAAACGTGAAGCTCGGCTCTTCCTCTCTCCCATTTCGGACCAATTTTCAAGCTTTCACAAGAGTTACTTCAACTTTATTGCTGCCAATCTCACCTCTAAGCCAGCCAATTTGCCTACCAAGATCAAAGACAACATGCTACATATCATACTAAACAAGAAATATAACATTTTCTAGCATGACTTCCTAGTGGAAACTCTTCAAAAATTCACACTAAAAAGCTGTAAATTGAGCTCATGTTTCTCCCTCGGTCAAATCTGGAAATTTCATTTTAGCAACCACCAGCTCACATGGATGCTATATTTACACCAAGCTTCATCTATCAAAAGGGATTCAAGGATTCCCTAGCAACTTGCAGCAAAACAAGAGCCAAAATCTAGGAAACAAAAGGTCATTCCTAGTTCAATCCAAGCTGGAAAATTTCCAGCAATAAAGCAAGTCTCTACAACCTGTTTCTACCTCAATCCAACCTCAAACCAACATACATCAAAAGCCCTCTAAAACATGTGAAAGAAATTGAAGTTCCAAGTCATGTTACCTTTAAAACAAGCTAGAAGTTAACTCCCCTGTTTTGGTCCTTCTACTCGATCAAGCAAGCTAGAAATGGAAGTAAGACACAAGCTTCCTTTCAGTTTTCTCTCTCTGGTTCCTCTTGGCTGAAGTGGAAGCAAAACAAGAGAAATTTCTTTGTTTTCTCTCAATCTTCTCTTGGTTGGAAGGTTGGAGCAGGAGACAACCTTTTCCTCTCAACTCTCTCTCGGCTAAAGTGGGACAAAACAAGAGACCAGTCTTGTTTGTTTTGTTTTCTTTCTCACGGTGGTAAAGCTGAAGAAAAGAAACAAGAGGAACTAAGTTTGGGCTGGTCAACTCTTACATGCTACTTGGACTTGGTCAAAAATGGAGGCAATGGAGAAACACCTCTCTCTCGGTTGGGAAATTGGAGCAAGACAAGGAAAAAAAATCCTGCAGCCTTTCTTGACTTTTTCCTACTCTCTTGGCTGGAAAAATGAAGAAGGAATATCTCTCACCTTCCCTCTCTCTAGAACCGGCCAAAGCAAGAGAAAAAGAATGAGGAATAGGGCTGCATGAAGCTTCAATTGGATAGATATAACTCTAGTCTTGGTCAAGGTTGGTCAAGAGTTATTCTAACAATTACCCCTCACTTCGATATTCTCATGTTATGTTCCTACTAATTTCTTATTCTAGTGTTAATTTCTATAAAGGTTGATCCAACACTAATATAGGGTACATCCAAGTTATTTAATCACAAGAAACAAGTAACAAGTAAACACAACACCTTCAATTCTAAAACAAAAGCATGAAATACCCAATAAATTTCGGGCTCTCACAGCAGGACCGGATTTTATCCTGCTGACCGTTTATATCTCGTTGGGATCCAATTTTATCCCACGAACCTCGGCAAGATCGGGTTTTATCCCGCTGACCGTCTATATCTCGTTGGGATCAGATTTTATCCCACCAATTTCGGTAGAACCGGATTTTATCCCGCTGACCATTTATATCTCGTTGGGTTGGGTTTTGTCCCACCAACCTTGGCAGAATTGGGTTTTATCCCACCAACCTTGGCAGAATTGGGTTTTATCCCACTGACCGTTTATATCTCGTTGGGTTTGGATTTTATCTCACCAATTTCGGCAGGATTGAGTTTTATCCCACTGACCAATTTTACGGCAGGATCGGGTTTTATCCTACTGATCTTTTTTATGTTTGATTATTTCATCTCACGGCAAAAGAACCACAGGCAAGTATTTGATATCTACGTCTTTGTCTCGAGTCTCTTCGAAACTCAGACAAAGAGGGGCAAGTTGTAGACTGTGACAGCCCCACCTCTCCCTAGGGTGGATCCTAGGGTATCAGCGGACTGCCTGCCCAACTCTCGCCTGGACTCGGTCGATCAAAGAACTATTTACTCAAAACAACCAGTGGAATAACTTCAAATCAAAGTAAACAAACCCTAATAGCAAATACTCGTCAAGCCAACTGTCAAAACTTAAAAGTCAACTAAACGTCACACTTACCATTCCATACTACAAATACATAACATAAGTCAAGCTTATGAATCCAAACTTACAAGAGTCAGAAAGTCAAAGTCAACTTAACAAAAGGTTACAAGTTCAAGTAATATAAAGCTAAGAAGGCTCTTGGTCAATAGTCCGTCCCCGATCTGTTAAGGAAAATAAAGGGAGTGGGGTGAGCTAAAGCCCAGTGAGGTTCCAAGTAAAATCAAGTAAGCACATGGCCCAAATAGGGCATAATATAAATAAGTAAATCAAATAGTATAGTAACAATTTTAATCACAGTTCAATTCAAGGATACGGCGGCTTTCAAAAGCCAAATTCCCTTCAACTTGATCATACCGGGGTCCGTTGACCCTCCGTCAGCGTTTGCAGTTAAAGAATATACCGTCCGTAGAACACCACTTTCACCAATCTCCGTCCACCAGTCAACCCCCTACCGGGCCCGCACTCGCACAATAGTAATTAGGTAATACTCGAGTATACCGGTTCCAGTAATCAGTGAACAGTCCCCAAGGTTTATCGGCCGTCTCGACCAACCCCTTGCTGACTCGATCCAACCGACTCACCTATGAGGTTGGGTACCCAAACAGTGGCAATAGTTGATGAGGTGTCACCCAAACAACTCAAGTACAGCCACATATAGAGAAATCACATCTCATACAGTCACATATAGAGATATCACATCTCATAATAACAGTAAAACAGAGCCTCAGTGGAAAATGAGAAAGGTCGAGTGCGATAAAGTACACGCTCGCCTCCATTTTTTCAAAACATGATTTGGCTGACAACAGTAGGAATTCAAATTCAGTTAGTTCCACATAAGCACATAGCAGGTAGTGGAACACTCACCTGTCAAGCAAAGTAGTAGTCAAGCGTCAAGTCGTGCGGTTACGTTTCACCGCCGTTTCCCACTCCTAGGCAACGAGTGAAACGTTAACGACTAGGTTTAATTCCAAGCCAAAAGTGAGCTCATTAAGTGCCTAAGTGAGTGATTAACTCTACTCAATTCACCATGAAATTTAGGCTCAAAATGCAGTAAAATTTCATGAGAAAACAAGTTTAACAAGTGGCAAGAAAGTTGGCCAAAAGAAAAGTTTCATTCAAGCTTTGAAAGGTTCTTCGCGGGTAAACAGTCGCCGCCCGCGTAGTCTCGGTAAAATGGCTACATCTCACTGTAGGAAGGGTCAGAATCAGGTGCCGTTGGTGGAGTTGGAAACTAGACTCGAAGGGCTTTCTAAAGGTACCAAGCACACATTCTGGGTTCGTCTCCTATAAGCAACAGGAGCTCGGACAAGTTGGATGATTTTCCAACCCTGGATCAGTCTCAAACCCTAACAAATGCACACTAGTTCCTCATGCTATCCTCATTGTTTTGGTTCAAATTCACCCAAATCAGTCCTCTAATGTTCATTTACAGGGTATTAAGTCATTTGGTACCATTGGAGCTCAAAATACAACACATAACAAGATTAAGGGTTACCATAATAAGCTAGTCATCATGCAAACCTAAACCAGTCCACTTGAGCCTAAAACTACCACTTTACTTGTTCCAATTTCATTCCAATTCACACATGAGCTTAACCAATCTCTAGCCAAGTTGTTTAGGGCCATGATTAGGGTGCAAACAAACCACAAAAATCAAGAAGAACCCTTCCTTCACAACCCGGTCAGCCATGGCAAATGAAAACAGTCCATATTTTCCTCTAGTCATCCAACCTTCATCCTCAAATGATTTTCACTTAAACCACATATCAAGTGTAGATCTAACTCAAAAGAGGTTTAAAACATGTAAATGCTTCATAAACAAACATGAACAAGGTGCAAACATTTCATCAAACACTTGGTAGGCATACTAACTACCTCAACTTCTACTTGTTTAATTCAAGGGATTAACCTCAAATCTCAACCAAACAATTTGTAGTTTGCAAATAAAACCTATGGTACATGATATAACACCATAAAACCAAGATTTAAAGATTGTTTACCTTTCTTATAAGAAGCTTGGACCACCAAAAACAACCCACCAAATGAAGACTTCAAGCTTGAATCAAACACTAAGGTTGGAAGGAAAATTCTCACTAAGTCACAATCTTTCTCTTTGATTTGTTTGGCTCTTGATTACTAGGGTTATTAAGCAAGGATATGAAGCTTTCTCTCTTCTCTTTGATGCTCAAGAATTCGGCCAAGTGAAGAAATAAAAGGGCCAAGATGGTTTAAATTATTAGCTAACCTTTGGTCAAACAAAAATACTTGGCTAGGGTTTGGCCACATAGTCCTCTTCATGTCCATTACTTCTCTTAATCTTTTGACTAATGTTAATTCAACCCTTCCAAGTGCACCAATACCTATTTAACACCCAAAATCTATCATTTAAAGTCCTTACCACTAATCAAAACCATTTGGAAAAAGATAATTGGTGAATTATTAAAAAAATCAACTCAAGCAAATATTTTACTTCAAGTCAATGGGAATGAATTGCAATATATGAAAAACGTTTAAATACATGGGAAATGTAATGCAAGGCATATAATAAGTGATTTAAATTATAGAGCAAATCAAGTAATTTGGGGAAAATTGGATTTTAAAGTGAGGGTTCTCACATAGACACCAAAAATTTCATTTATTTAATTCAATTTTAGCTTTATTCTTGTTTTATTTATTTTAATTGA
The DNA here is from genome assembly GCA_023065735.1 of Coffea humblotiana. NCBI lineage: Eukaryota > Viridiplantae > Streptophyta > Magnoliopsida > Gentianales > Rubiaceae > Coffea > Coffea humblotiana. The sequence continues at coordinate 174,485 of JACYVW010000062.1, read as the reverse complement.
TTAAATGATAGTTAGTGTTTATATTTTTGTTTATTTTTATAAATTAGGATCATCATTTTTATTTTTAAGATATTTTTGTATTAAATTTCTAAAAGAAAAACTTCTCACAAAAATTTAAAATTTGTCTTTAATCCTTTTAGATTTAATTTCTTAAGATAAATGAAAATTGTGCAATGCATTTGCAATTAGGAGTTAACATTTTTTTTGTTGTTTAACTAAATTGATTTTGAAAAATATATAATAAATAAATAAAAATAAGAAGATAGGTGGAGGGTATCATTAGACAAGTATATTAGGGGATCATTAGACAAGTGTATTAGGGGAGTGTTAGACAAGTGTTAGTGCATGCAAATGAGCCAAGTGTCTCTATTTTTCTTTTGACAACACATGCAAGGAGGGGGGTAGGTGGAAAGACTTGGAAAGCCTAGGATAATTTGGAAAACAAAAAAAAAAAAGCAAAGGAAAAAAGGCAAAAAGAGGGCTCGGGCAGTAAGAGCAAATCTGGAGGGGGAAAAAGAAAGAAAATGGAGGAAGAGAAAAAAAGAAAAAGCAAGGAAGCAAAGGAAAAGAAAGAGAGGAGCTACGGGCTTGAAAAAAAGAGAACACGGAAAAACTAAGGAAAAACTGGAAAAAAGCAAGAGAAGCTACAGGGGAAAATTGGGGGAAGAAGAACAAGAAAAAAGGGAGAGCTAGAGGAGAGCAAAAGAAAAGGGGGGAACCTGGAAATTGAGAGAGCTTCCGGGGGAGGGAATCAAACGAGAGAGAGAGCAAGAGAGGTAAATGAAGGAAAAAGGAAAAACAGAGGAGAGGAGAAAGAAACTGAAAAGGAAAAGAAGGAAAACAGAGGGGAGGAAGTGAAGAAAAATTGAAAAAAACAAAGCAAGGAGGGTTCATCTGAAGAGTAGTCGGAAAACGCTTGCCGCTCATAGCCGCCACCACCTCATCGAATCCACCATCATCACCCGCGGATTTTCACCAAGCAAAAGCACTGTAAGCTGTCCTTTTTCTTTAAATTTCAGTTCTCTTCAAGCTCTCGAAGCCTGTCTTTCCGTGACTTGGTTTATGGCAATTGTTTTTTGTTGGGTTATCCACGAATTTGGAATATATATGCCTTATGTGTTGACGGAGCTGAAATCCTTTTTGTTTCTGACAATTTTGAGGCTAGTCGCAACCTCATATGAGTAGGGAATCGCTGAAATTTTCATGCCCATTTGTTGTTTGATAAAATGCCCAAATGAAAGTCTTGAACCAAAAGAAGAGATCTTATGCATTTTTCTGTATACGTGCGAGAGGAATTCTGGCCAGTCCAAGCTGGCCAGAATCTGTGCGTTCTTTAGTTGGGGAGGGGAAACGAAGCCAAGAAAATTTTGGAGTTGTTTTTTTCGTTTTACTGTCTTTTGTTCTTACTATGGTTAAGTGTATATTTGTACGTGTGGGGTGAAAAGAGAAAACTCTAGCCAGCCCAATGCCGGCTGAAATGATGATTTCCAGTTTTCGGTGAAGTCTCGGTGAAGTGATAATTTTCAGGCCGGCCTTTCTTGTCCTTTTAGTTTTCTAGAATCTGTTTTCTCTTTGCTGTGGTATGATAACCTTTTGGATGGCTTGAAGGTTTGGTTTCACGTTTTTGACAAATGTTAATGATCCTTTGCTGCATTTTCTATTTAGCTGCTTTGATTGAATCTTCTGGGATAGATGATCGTGTTTGGATGATGTTAATTAAATGGGTTGAAGTTTTGTTGGTTTTAGATTGATAAGCTAGTGGGTTTTGCTTGAGTTTTGCATTTAATCTACTTGGTAGAATAAGGAAGAAGGTTACGGAAGTAAAAATTGTAGAAGAAATGGTTGCTAAAGGGAAAAGCGTCGTAGGCTGCATGAAATAATTTAAAAAATTGCACTTCAGCCCCTCAAGTTCCCCATATTGCTACTTTGGGCCCAAAAATTGGAAAAATCAATCAAATTTTATCCTTTGAAAATATTAACTTTCTTTGGCCTGTTTTAATATGATTTTTGAGTAGATTATTTGTAAATTTTAGGATGAATTTTGAAGGTTTAATGATTGTTGATAGATTTATAGTTTTGATTTAGAATTTTAGTGGAATTTTGGGTAATCTTGTTTGTTTAGGTATAGCAATAGGTTTTCATTCATTTTTGTGAGTTTTAGCATTTGATTTTGGTAGTTTTAATCTTAAGCCATTAATTTTAATTTATTTTAATTTAGACCCTAATATTTGTAATAATAGGGATTTGACCCCTAAAACTTTTAATTGTTTCAATTAGGTCCTTGTTTGTTTAAATTTCTTGAACATGGGTTGTTTATTTTATACTGTAATTGATTCAATTTCATGTTTATTTTCATTTTTATATGATTATTTGTTAATTAAAGTGATGCCTTGACCCTTTTTATTTGTTTTGGAGGGTAAATAAGGAAAATTGCCATTTCCTTAGCTCACCAATTCAAGAGAGGTATAATCTATCGTTTATTTTATTTGATCCTATATGCTTCTATGTGATTTTATGTGGGTAATTGCATGATTTTGAATGTTTTTACTTTTATTTCATTTATTTATTTATTTAGTCACTTTATTTGTTTTAATTTTGTGCATTTATTTTAATTTAATGTTTGATTATTTAAGAGACATTTAAATGCCAAATTGTAATAGTTAGGGGGTTCAAGATATGTATCTAGATAGGATATGTAATAGTTAGATATTTATTTTATTTATTCATTTTATTCCTCCCCTTTTAGATTGTAGTTAGGGCCTCCAAATGTAATAGTTAAGGTTTATTTGTTTTATTTGCTTTGTGTGTTTTCGTGTTACTCGCTTTCTTAGAATCTTGCATTTAGATATCATACTTATGTGTTATGTGCTATATGTGATTTATGTGTTTATTTGCTTTATTATGTTTTACATGATTTATTTGATTATAATAAATACATGACGTTACCACACTAGTTCAACGCTAGTTGTGGCCCTTTTCTTCGATTCCACACTAGTTCAACGCTAGTTGTGGTCCTCTTTCCCGCTTTCTCGCTAGTCCAATGTTAGTGAAAATGTATAGACATGGGTTAGTCCAACACTAGACCCTTAGGGACCATCCAAGCGTTAGATCATGTTTGCGTGTGACAAATCACTATATTTTCATGCATATTTTCTATTTTTTAGGGTTTTATCATTGTGCATGACATTTTCCTTATATGTATATCTCTCATCCCATATTTCCCTTATATGTATATTTCTTACCCTTATGTGTGAATCATGACATTAGACTTGCATTTCATTTAAGGAAAGTTAGAACTAGATTAGATCATTTTGCTTGATTAGATAGGAGAAAAACCTCTCGAATATGGGATATGGACGAATATGGCTCTTTAATCTTAGCACGCTCGTATTCCCTCTATTAAAGGGAAAATTGAAGTCACGAGTATTAACTCTCTGCACCCATTATGATGCATTCTCTTAGGTCACGTATATTTGTATATTATAATTTTTCTTTTCTTCAAATCTCATATTTTTGCATATTTATGACCTCTTCAAAGAGTCAACTTGGGCATCACAATTAATGTGATTTGCACCAATTAAAACTTTGAAGAGATATTCCAACCTCCCGATATCCTTCTAGGGTTAGGTTTTGCATCCATATAGTAACATCCAAATGTGATAAATTTTAGGTTAAAATAAGAAAATCTTTGACTAACTCACACAATTAGCTTTGGTTAGGTTGAAAGGGTGCTTTGGACTTTATCCTTGCTTTCTCTTTCTTCAAATATGACTTCCGACCCCTTTTCTCTTGATTTTTGCAGATTTGGAGTCGTTTAAAAATGCTTTTATCTACTTTTTCTTTAAAAATTCATTTTAGGTGATTTGGTATACCTTAAATCAATACCAAGTGGCGACTCCTATTGTTTTTAAAAAAACCGTTTTTAAACTATTATTTTTGAGTCAAAATTGTCGCACTTTAAGTCCTATTTAGGCCCATTTCTTTATTTATTTTTAAAAAAAATAAAAAACACCATTTTCACTTAAAATTAAATCAAAATACATTCTATCTATCAAAAGTACAAGTATAGAGGATTATACACACTGATTCATGTTTATTTGCTCCGGACCTCTACTCCTGTAGGGAAAACAAACTAAAGGAATGAGTTAAAAATCCAGTGAGGTTTCCAAACAAGCATTTAAGCAGTTAAATCACAGACATGTTAGATTTAACAACAACCAATCAAGGAGAACATTTAGAGCATTCAAGTAACAATAGTGCATTCAGTAAAAGGATACGTGCTCATTTGGAACCATTCATTCATTTAGTCATTTAGTTTCCTTCCATTTCTTCCTTATACCTCCAACATTTGAAAACGTTTGAAAATAAAAACTCCAACAGTGATCAATTAATTCAGTCAGTCATTTCATTCACTAGTCAGTACTCCACCAGATTTCGTGATCATACTCGAGTATACCAAAACAGTAGCCCAAGATCACCAACCTACCCGACCGAGTTTGCTTCTGACTCGAATAGGCTAGCGACGAAGGGCAATGGCCCAGTTCAGCAAATGAGATAAAGTACAGATGACTTACATTCATGCACAAGTACATTAAATCATTTGATCATTGAAAATTCATATTCACTTAGGTCAAGTGCGATAAAGTATACACTCGCCCAATGAAAATCTATTTAACAATGATTGAAAAGTATTTAACATTCAAACAATCACTCACAAATATTCACATAGTCACTTATTGCACAAACATGCAAGGAACACTCACTACTTGATCACAATCGTTTCACTTCAACCCTGGTTCGTCCTCTTGGACAGGCTCAAATCTTGTGGTCATGTAATCCATCAAAAATCTAGCCACTTAAAGTCAAATGATGAGAAATATAAGATTCGAAACTTTACTTAGCGGACTCCGTTTGGATTAGCTGTTTTTGGAGGTGTTTTTGAAAAACTTTGCTGTAGCAGAGTTTTTAGATTATATTTTGAGATATTTTCAGAAAATATTTTAGGATATTTAAGAGTAGGAGAGTTTCTAGAATATATTTTGAGATATTTTTAAAATTTTAAAAAAATTTAAACTAATTTTTATATTATCTTTTAGAGTACTTTTTAAAAATTTTTATTGTATTTGAAAAACTAGTTTTCGAAAAACAGTGCCATCCAAACAAAAGTTTAACCCTAATATTAGAAGACCAAAAGGGGCACAGTTTCTTGTTTAAATCAAGTTCAAATCAAGTGAAATATTTCATGCATGCTAAGGTTAACACATCACCAAATATTTCAAATCAAAATATATAGGATTTAACCAAAGAAAGTTAGGTTTAAAATCTAGAAAGGTTTTTCAAAGTTTCAAAGTTTTCCAAGTCCCACTCAATCCATTTGTTAAAAATTCCCAGCGTTGGCGATATTTTTTGAATATGTAGAACTTAAGTTCCGTAGGTTGAAAAATCACAAAACTTACACCATTAGAAAATAGATTCAAAGCACTAACAAGCTTTAGAAGACATCTTCATGAAATTTATCTCATAGATTGGTTAAATTTCAGTTTAAACTCATTGCTATCACAAGTGAAGAAACAGAACAGTCATGATTTTCAAGAAATTTTATAGATTTTCTCATATTTATAGAAATTGAACCAAACCTTGAATTTTATCCCGTTGGAAACTCTATGAGTCTAGTTTCAAACACAACAAACGGAACTCAATTCCGATTTTTCTATACAAAGTTATAGCCAATTTTCCAAATTTGCACAGAGCTTCCTGCGAAAATTTCCAGCAAGCAAACAGTTTGGAAAACTAGGTTTTTCCCTGCTTAAACCTCTTTGTTTTGGTTCAAAATCAATACACATATGAAGAGCAAGGTTTTAACAAATGTCTTGAATAAGAGTATGTCAAAATCACCACAAAATTTCGGAAAAGAAAGCTGAAATTCCTTCTCTCCCTCTCGGCCAGCCATAACAGAAAATTTTTCAGCAAAATCTCCATCAAAATTTCCCAACTTTCTTACTTAATTCCAAGGCAAATGCACTATATCTTATAACTAACATGTCATGAGGCTTATGACATATGTTCTTGGCAAGAATATCTATCACAACTCCATATATATATAAAGCTTCAAGTAACTATATCAAGGCTGGAATTTTGCCTCTCAAATCTGGAAATTGCATACCAAGACTAAAATTCACATATCAAAGATTAAAATTTCATATCAAATCTAGAACATCTCTTATGTAAGATGGAAATTCATCTCAAAGTTGACAATTGAACATTAAATCAGGAAATTGACCAAACCCTAGCAACAACTTCACCAACCCTAGCAAAACCATGAAATTTCCATAGACATGCTTCCTTTAGCTTCAATGATAACATATTTTACATAAATCTCAAGAAACAAGTAAAAAGAGATGTTTTCTAGAAACTTTACCTCAAAACCCCAAGATGACAAGCAACTCAAGAGTTTTCTTCCTCCAAAACTCTACCAAAAGCGTCCCTTCAAGCTTATCTCAAGGTTGATCGGAGTGGATTAGGGTTGATCTTTGGGATTCTTCACAAATCAAGCAAGAACTCAAGATAGAAGTTGAAGGCTTTCCTCTCCCCTTTTTTGCTCTCAAAATTTCGGCCAAGATGAAGGTAAAGTGAAGGAATTTTTTTTGTGAAAATGCAACATAAAGACTAAAGAAAAGTCTTGGTCAAAGTTGCTTGAATCAGCGACACTTGGCGACTTATGGTTTCATTCCTATTTTTTTGTCTCTGTTGTGGTTTCTAATTACCAATTCATCTTGTTTCCTCTAATTCACTCTTAACACTTCTAATCACATAATTGCTCTAATACCGACGCCGTTCTCGTCTACCAAATATAATGCGCAAACCTCACTAATCGGTCACACTACCTTAATGTACTATGAAACTTAACAGGCACCAAATTATAAAAGGGAAAAGAGGAAAAATCTCGACTTAACCTTTAAAATCACCATAAAATTAAGGCTAGTAAATAAGCAAGTAAAGTAAAATAAAAGAAAATATAAATTAACTTTTGTAAAAAAATAAAAGAAGGTCCTCACAATCTTGTTCTTTGCCCCAATGGAACTTCTCATTTTTCTTGATGATAGATGTCAAAGGTGCTGCTATGGTGCTAAAATCCTTGATGAAGCACGTATAAAAGCTTGCTAGGCTATGAATGTGAGGACTCGTAAATTTTATTATTTTTAACTCTTAATTCTAGTTTATTTAATTATTTATTTGGCCAAATATTTCGAATATTATTTTCTAGTCTTCTTAACCCTAATTGTATTGAATTATGATTATCTCATATTTTTAAAGTGAGTCGTTTCAAAAATTAATTTTCGAAAACTCGTTAAGTGTGAATAGTGAATGCACGTTTGGATAGAATAATTGATTCGAGAGCACAATGAGTTTGGAAAATTGGAGACTTGTACATTTGCCCTAAAGTGGTTAATTTTAAGTTTATATACTCAAGTGATAGTTAGTTGTACTAACGTTATAAGAATTTCTTGGAGATTTCGCGTTATCGCGCACAAATCGGAAGTTCGTATTTTCACGCGCGCGACTAATTGGAGGACTTTAGAAATTATTTCTAGACTATTAAGAGTAAATAATATTAGTATAAATATAAGTGCATTAGAGGTTTAGTGCACAAGTGAAACGAACTCAAGATAAATCGAGCACAAAACGCGCGCTTGCGCGCTCGAGAGAGAGTTGACTTTTGCACACAAAAGCCACCAACCACCAAGCTTCTTCAAGAAGCCACACACTCTCTCTCTTGCTCACTAGAACAGCCGGCCAAGAAGAGGAGAAAAACTCTCCAAAGTTCCACAAATTCTCTCTTCATTTCTTCATCCAAACCTTCACCAAATCACTCCAAAATTTAACCGTACCTAGTTCATCACTTGGAGATCACACAAGCTAAGAAAGGAGCTCATTTTTCACGGATTTTCTGAGCTTCAAGAGGGCCGAAAATTTTGCTTGAACCATTAACTAAGGTAACCAACGATCAACCTTGAAAATTTTGACTTATGGAAGTAGTATTGCACGTATATGCTCGTAGGATCATGTGAGTAGCTTGGATTATGTTGGAATTTGTTGTGTGGGCTCTATGAAATCCCACATTGAATTGTTGGACTGATTTGATGAGTTTTAATGTTGTTAATGTTGGATTAGAGGTTAAACTAGTGGAAATAAATAGCATTGTTGAAGGAAAGCTCAACGGTAGTGAAGGATGAAATTTTCCGATTCTGCCCTTATGTTGTCCGTAGCCTTTAAGGCAAACTTTTGTGGATCTAATGGCTCAGTTATGATGCTTATATGTTGTATGAGATGTGTAGAAAGTTTCATCAAAAAATTCCATGAATTGGTTGGCCAAATGTTGAATTTTCGTATGACAGCAAATCTGGAAAATTTTCACGTCACTGCCCTGGCAGTGTTCTTGTTTCGGCCATATCGTTTTGCTCCGATGTCGAAATCGAGTGCCGTTTGCGGCACTGGAAACTAGACATTCTCAGATTTCCAAAGGTATAAAATTCATGTTCTGATTCCACTTGAATGATCCGTACCAACCATTTGAACCTGACTGTCCTGTTTCACGTTTTCACAGAGAGCCCTGTCCTGAGCAGCAACTTAATGCTCAAATGTGAGCTAGTTGTGGACTTATTTTGGAAACGCTTTCTTCTAAGAAATTGTAGCCTTATGAATCTAGTTTTCAACGCCACTGACCACGCTCCATTCTGAGTTGAATTGAGTGATTTGTGGCCAAAGTTTGAAACTGATTCAGAGGTCGAAAACCCTCTTTTGGCTAATTGATGCCTTAGCTTTGATTGGGACTTGTTATTTCGAATTTCTTGGTGTTAATCACCTACCAAATGCAACTTGGATGTTTCTTAGACTTTTTTTTCACAAATGAATCATGTTTGAGAAAGCCCATTGGCCAAATGTTTGGAAAAGAGAAAAACCAAAGCACAAGGCAGATTGCCTTGGAAATTTTGGAAACTTTAGTGGCTTCGTTCACTAGCTTCCCGAATGAATGTTTCCATGAAATTTGATAGAGTGATAGCCCTCATATGGTAGTTTTATACTGCCAAATTTGGTGCCAATCCGAGTTCATTTAGATGCTTAAACAAAGACCCAAAGTTCGTGAGTTCAACCTGGAAAATTGCTCAATTGCTTCAATTTTTCAGCAACTTTGAGCTACTATATCTTGGTACTAAAAACTCCGATTCTTGTTCCTTTTGTTGGATTTTAAACCTTGTTTGCAACTCTAATTGAGTTCCAAATTTCAGAGGTTGGATCGAATTCTGTGATGTTTGCCGAATTTTCAAAGTTGGCAAAAAAACCAACTCCAAAACTGTTTTGCAAGCTTAAAACAGCAACGTTGAGCTAATTTTTGAATATCTTCCGTTAGGAATCATAGAAAAATGTCTTCTAGGAACTTTTATTACTTTGGAAGAAGTTTCCAACGGTAGCAAGTTTTCCAATTTTGGACCTACGGAGAGTGAGTTATGATTTTTCCAAAAACACCCCTTAAATCTGAAATTTTTGAAACTAAAGGAAATGGAGTTTTTGAATTCTCCTTTTCTCCTCGATATCACTTGGACGTTTTACACCTAATTTCAAAGGTGAAAACTTGATTTTTCTCGTACTTTAAAACTCCACCTTTGAGCCTTGATTTACGTATAAATAGGGCTCATGTGCATGAGAATCTTCTTAGATTGTGCAAGTGTACAATCTTCCTCAATAATTGGGGTTATAAGTGATGGATTATTATTTAATTGCTCAGGCACCCACGAGGACCTTCAAGAGGATCCCACGGTGAACGCTTGAACCTCTAGTGACGTTTCTTCTTACATATTTGGTGAGTGTCAAGTGCATGAATAGTTGAAACTATATGCATTCGATACATGCCTACTTGTTATCCACGAAATGAGATTTTGTAAATGGAGTCGGGTGTGTACTTTATCGCACCCGTTCTCATTTGAAATAAATGACTCATGCTTGAAATGCTTGAAGTTTGCCAAATGCTTGAAACTATCAAATGCTTGAAATTGCCAAATGCTTGAATGACATGAATTTGTATGCTATGGCTGCATACGTCGCTGGAGTGCATCTCCTCGACACCCAAATGAACATGGGGGACGCCCAACTCTCACTGGCTAACCTTGGACTCGAGCCGGCATGGGCTTGGTCGGGCTCCTTGGCGAACTATGAGAAAACAAAAGCTTGACCTATTGAGAGGTCTTGCTTGGCATACTCGAAGCAGTATTGCCTCAATCAAAATGACAGGCGGGCCCGATACAGGGGTATGTAAGGTGAAAGGGGACATGATAAGTGAAGTTCTACGGACAAAACCTACCCGATTGATGGAGTGTCAATTCGTGGAGGTTTCGGATCGCGCAAGTGGAAAATAGCTCCTGAGAACTCCTATATCCTTGAATTGTTTCTGTTTACCTATTATTGCTCGAATTGCTAATGCATTGCACATTACTGCTTATTCGCTAAGTGAGATTGTTATTTGGACAATGTGCTTGCATGTGTGTTTCTTCGCCTCACGAGCGTTTTTGCTCACCCTTTAGATTTGTTTTCCTTAACAGGAATGGACCGGAGTGAACCTGAGGAAAACCCCTTTTGGATGTACTTTTGTATTAGGGTTTTCAATGTACATGGCTAGACCTTGGATTATTGTATAAATGGAGATTTGATGTAACTTTTGGGAATCGAATGTAAGAAGTGGATGATTGATGCATTTTGTACTCATAGTGTACCATTGAATATGGGTTATGGAAACGACTTTCTTATTTAGACTTGTATTGTTGGATACTTATAGTTAAGTTTGAATTGTTTTGCCTTGAGTCCTGGAGAGAGTTGGGCAGGCGTCCCGCAGATACCCTTTGGTTCGTCTTAGGGAGAAGTGGGGGCGTCACAATGAAAGCTCCTCATTTCACTCATATTAGTATGAACCGGCCATTCTTCAATTGCCTTGATTTTATCTTGATCAATGTGTATACCTACGCACTCACAACATAGCTTAGGAACACAATTTGATTAGTACAAAAAGTACACTTCTTAAGATTAGCATAGAGGCTTTCCTTTCGAAATACTCTAGCATAACTCACAAATGTTCTACATGTTCATTTGGACTCTTGCTATACACCAAGATATCATCAAAATAAACAACAACAAATTTAACTAGAAAAGGACACAAAACATGATTCATTAGTCTTATAAATGTACTAGGGGCATTAGTTAAGACAAATGGCATAACGAACCATTCGTACAATCCATGTTTTGTTTTAAACATAGTTTTCCAGTCATCCCCTTCTTTCATTCTTATTTGATGATAGCCACTTTTTAAATCAATTTTAGTAAATACGATAGCACCATACAATTCATCAAGCATATCATCAAGTCAAGCTATAAGATGGCAATACTTTACCGTTATAGCGTTAATGGTTCTGTAGTCTGTGCAAATCTTCCAAGTTTCATCTTTCTTTGGTACAAGCAAAACTAGTACTGCACATGGGTTTAGACTTTTTTGGACCCAACCTTTACTTAAGAGTTTTTCAATTTGATGTTGCAACTCTTTAGTTTTCCTCGGGGTTAGTCCTATAAGGTGGCTTGTTTTGGTAGTGATGCATCAGGGACGGGGTCAATTTGGTACTCAATACCTCTCAAAGGTGGCAAGCCACTTGGAATTTCATTAGGAAATACATCTTGGTACTCCTGTAAGAGGTTAGTAACACTACTGGGCAAAGAGACATCAAACTCATTAGTAGTTACTAGAACCTGTTTACTCTAAAGTAAGAAAAGAGGTTGATTAGCTAACAAAACTCATTTCACATGCTTAGCTTTGGCAAACATGCTTTGCTTTCTCTCTTTCCTAGCTTCTAAGGCCAAATCTGGTTTTCCTTTTTCCTTATTATTGCCTTCGGCCTTCCCCTTGTTCTTATCTCTTAGTTGCTTCCTCTTATTACACTCAAGTTCATATTTTTTTTGAAACCTAATTTGATCTTCATGAACTTGTTATGGAGCTAGAGGTGCAAGTGTTATTTTTTGATTACCAGAAACAAAAGAATACTTATTAGTGAAACCATCATGCATGACTCGTCTATCAAATTGCCATGGATGACCTAATATCACATGAAGAGCTTGCATAGGCACAACATCACATAAAATTTCATCTTCACAATGACCAATGCGAAAAGAAACGAGTACTTGTTTAAGAACATGTACCTCTCCGCTATTGTTGAGCCATTACAACTCATATGGATGTGGGTGATTACTTGTAGACAAGCTCAATTTGTCAACCATCAATGCACTTGCGACATTGGTACAGCTTCCAAGATCAATCTCCAAGCTACATGTCTTATCCTTGATTTGGCAGTGAGTGTAGAAAATGTTCTTGCGTTGAAGTTCTTCTCGGCGAGCTTGAATAGCTAGTGCACGTCACGCCACCAATCCGACCATACCATGTGATGGCTGCTCCTCGATCTCCTCTTCATCGTCCTCCTCAACAAGAGGTGGCATTCCTTCATATTCTTCCTCCTTATTGGTCATGACATCTCCATTTGGTAACACCAACATTGTTCGTTGATTAGGACACTGAGATCCAATGTGTCCAAACCTTTGACATTTAAAACATTTAGTGTCTCGGTTTCTTGGTTCAGACGGCTCATTGGCAGATTTAGGATCACCTTTTTGGACCGGATTCACCATAGCTTCTTCGATTTTGATGGAGTTGTTGCAGACATGGGCTTCTCCTCCCTTTTGGGTTGGGAATTTCTCCAATTTCCAGCTTGGAAAAAGGAGTTTGTGCAAGCATTACCCTTCCTCTTGAGTCGTCTTTCTACTTTGACAATTTTGTCTAGCAACTCATTCATGTCAAGGTAGTGTTGGAGCTCAACAACTTTACCAATTTTGGACCTTAATCCTCTCAAGAATCTTGCCATTGTTGCCTCCAAATCTTCTTGTACATCAGCCCTCATCATGGCCATTTTCATTTCCTTGAAATAATCCTCAACCGACATACTCCCTTGGGTGAGAGTTTGCAATTTGTGGTGCAAATCTCGATGGTAATAGCCAGGTATGGATCGCTTTTTTATCAACTTCTTTAGTTCATCCCAAGTTCTCATGGGCTGTTCATCGTTACCCCTTTGACTAGTGCAAAATTGATCCCACCATATTACAGCGTAATCGGTGAACTCAATTGCTGCAAGCTTCATCTTTTGGCTCTCGGTGTAATGGTTGCATTAAAAGATCATCTTGATCTTCCTTTCCCACTCCAAGTAAGTTTTGGGATCTGATTTGCCTTGGAACAAGGGAATCTTGAGCTTAATCCCCTTAATGGAATCATCACCTTGCTTATGTTTTCTTCTTTCTCCCTTGATTCGCCTATCATATCCATCAAAGTCAGATTTGTCTTTGAGCTTATCCTCATTAGAACTCTCTTACAATTCGCAAAGGGAAATGATGTGTATGAGCTGCGGTTCACTTGAACTGAGATGATCATGAATTTGGTAGCTTTTAGTGACTCCAAAAATGCAGAAGTTTGTTGGAAAAATCCCAGGTTTAGTTCAAACAAGAAAGACACAAGAATAGGAAAGTAACTAACTTTGACAAGGAAGACTCGATTAGGAAACTAATGACTCTTATAGTCCAAGACTAATTTGGACTTATTTGGACCAACAATACTTGACTAGAATCTGGAAATAAGACTCCAAAATAAGTGATTTGTGGCTAGACCAAATAGAATTAAAAACTGAAACACAAGATGCAATGGCAGAAATTTTGGGATCTTAGAAAACTTTCTACCCGATCACTTGTGGTAGGAATTTGGAAACTGATTTGAGGGATTCTTGGGACTCATTTTTTTTTTTTGGAAAGCTGGGCGAGGTTTCAAAGGTTTCTTAAGTGTATGTTGTGCGGCTAAACTAGATTGATCAAGGAGTTAAGTGACCAGAATTTGGCAACACTCCAAGTCAACTTGGTTTCCTATTTTGCAGGCTGCTTCTTGATGCTTTGATCCGTTCCTTTTTTTCGTTTCTTTCTTGTCTTTTTTTTCCACGGATTAGATTGTTTCTTTCTTTCTTTTTTTTAAGATTGTCAATCCAAACACAACAGCTGCAAGTTCTCAGCTCCACGAAGATGAACTAGGGTTCAAGATTTGGAAAGTTGGCTTCAAGATTTCAAGAACCCAATTAAACAACCCAAGAGTTTCAAGATTTGCTAGAATTTTATTCAAGAATGTGCAAGAAAGTCAAGGTTTATGTCCAGAAATTCAAGCACTTCAAAGCTTCCAAGAGTAAAGATAAGTCAGCCACGGATTCATACCAAGTTAGTAGAGAACCAGCCATGGATGTTTAACAAGTAACGACCAGAAAACTTTTTTTTTTTACTCTAAGCAGCACAAGACCCCAAGAAACAAGGCAACAAGGCACGAAACAAGACAAAAACACAAATCAGTCAAGGGAATAAGAATCAGATAGCAACATGAAGATGCAAACAACAAAGGATCAACACAAAACACTAGTGACTTCTACAAAGGAAACACGGACAGATTTGACAATCAATAAAAAAAATAACAAAAAAAAGAGATATACTTGATACTATCAACTAGTTCTGATACCAAGCTGATACTAACCCATTACGAATGGCATGAACTAGTATCCCACAAAGCACCAGATCTAGACGAAGAATCAAGTTGGATTTGTGGAAAATCTTGACCTTTCTAACCCATGAAATGATGAACCTTGAACTTAATCTTGACCCACAACTTAAGAGAGAAAGTGAACCAAGGTTGTTGGTAGAAGATGCCACAACCAATTGTGGTTTATTAGTTGATAAGTTGGATGAATACTCGAGAAGAATTCTCTGTTAAGTTGGATGAACACTCGAAAAGAATTCTCAAGTATTCAAGTTGGATCTCTTGGACAAGAGAGTTGCAAAACACACACATGTTTGCTGGAAATTTTCACTCTTATTAATCTATGAAAAATAACGACTAAATGTAATTTAGTGACTAAACATTTAGTCACTCTATGAAGAAAGTAAGGATGGATAAAATTTTGACTCATCGAAAAATGTATAGTGTGTGACAGCCCCACCTCCCCCTAGGGCGTACCTAAGGGTTTGGCAGACCGCCTGCCCAACTCTCGCCGGACTCAGTCACAAACCATGAAAATTTACAAATGAAACCTCAAAATAAAAGCGAAATTAAACACAACCTTCAAGATATACACACTCATGGACCACCAACGTCCACACAGTCTATAATACAGCCCAAAGAGTCGAACTTACCAAAATCAAACCAAACAAGTTGGCTAGACACCTATGCAGTGCTTACACGAGCAACTAACAAACTTAGAAGAAATTAAGGCCTTCCTCAAATCAATCTCTCAAGTTCTCATCCCTGTAAGGAAAACAAATGGCGTGAAATGAGCTAAAAGCCCAGTGAGATTCCAAGTAACCAAGCAGGTAAAATACGAGACAAGATAGCATACTAGACATCAAGAAACAAGTCAACTCAAATAAATCATGACCCAATATATAGTGAAACAAGTAGCCAGATAAAACATGCAAAAGGGTATAGTAAGGAACACATTCATGGCAAAGGATATAAGTTGCTCTCAGGAGCAAGTTCCACAGTAGCTTGATCAAGGTTCGTTGACTCTCCGTCAACCACGAAAGTATAACGTTCGTAGATTTCCACTTTACACCAATTTTCATCCATCGAACGTACCCCTTGCTGGGCCCGAACGCCAAACAGAAACAGAGGTGGAATACTCAAGTATACCAGAAATCCAGAATCTCCAATACTCAAAGATTCCAAAGAAACAGGCCCCCATGACTTGTCAATTTTCCTCGACCAAGCCCCTTGTTGGCTCGATTCAATCAACTACTAATGAGGTTGGACTTCTAGTCCCAGATATTAAAAAATTCAGGATATGGCTTAGCCTCAAGTCGGAGATTTTGTCCCTGGCGGTGCTGGACAACACGACAGGCTAGCACAACAGCTACACCTCACCAGAGAGCCTCGGTTTAGGATTTTGTCCCTGGCGGTGCTGGACAACACAACAGGCTAGCACAACGGCTTATACCTGACCAAAACCGACTTACATTCACGCATATGCATGAGTAACCTTAGATTCCCCTTACCTGACGTATCGGATAAGGTCCAAGACCCATTTCAACCGCTACAAGAAGGTAGTAGCCGGTCTACAAACATGCACATAAACATGCAAGTCCGCATCCAGGATCAATTAATTCAAGTTCATGGAGTCTGAGTGCGAATAAGGATACACTCGCCTGGTAGAATCCAGTTACAGGTAATGTCCAGAAATTCACATTCTCAAGTACTCCAAGTATTTCAAGTCAACAAACAGGTCATATACAATCAAGTTACTTGCTCATGCGTAAATGAGATATCAAATATTCAGTCAAGTTAGGTCAATTGAGTGTACATAAGAGCACACTCGCCTAAACAGGTTCAAGTCACAAATAAACTCAGCATAGCATGTTTCAAGCATTTCCAAGTATTTCAAATCCACATTGAAATTTGGGTGGTGAAGAACCCTGATCAAATAAGAAAACTGGAGAAAGCTACAGAAATCAGAAATTTTCTCAACAAATCCGGCCACATATCCAGCCAGATATTGGCCGGATTCAAGGCCGGATTGACAGGGAAAAACTAAAAATTTTGAAGCTCGCTACTCCAAATCTGGCCTACAATTCGGCTGGAAATCCGTCTAGAAAGTGGCCGGATTCTGGCTAGGATTTAGCTATAACAAATTGGCTGTAGATGTTTGAACAAGATGTCAAAAGTTTAGTCGAGTTAGGTAAAGTGTGACAAAGTACACACTTGTCTATGAGACGATAAATCCAGTACCCTAGCATTCTGTAACAACAATGAGCATGTAACACGTGAGTCGGTGGAATACCATCCGAGTGACCAACAAGTTAAGTGCAAGTAAAGTAAATTCATTTCATATCAATATCACAAAGTGAATCAACAAAGGATCGAATATGATAAAGTACATCCTCGTCCCAAAGGTTATCAATTCAAGAACAATTACGTTAACCAAGTAAGCATGTTATTCAAGTAAGGAGACATTTCACATAAATATTTTCATATACTTGGAACACTCACCAATCAATTGCCACCCTTCACTTTATCCTTGGTTTATCCTCTTGAACTCACTCGAGTCTTGTGATCATATATCATATTAAAAGGCTAGCAATACAAAGCCAAAATACATGAAGAAGTTAAGGTTTCTAAGACTTCATTTCCTTTCACTTAACCCTCAATTCCACTCATAAACCATACCCAAAATGATTGACCAACTCCAAACTTAAAGTGGGAAATGAAAGTACAAATGGTTCTAAGAGAACATAATTTCTCAGCCTTGCGCAACACTATTAGAAAAATCATATCTCAAGATTCTTAAGTCCAAAATTGATAAACTTTATACCATCGAAAAATAAATTCAATGGGTTACAATTTCTCAGAAGACACATTTGTAAGATTCAGACCACAAGTCAATCAAATTCCAGCTTCAAGTTGGCTACTTCATCCAGTAAAAGACAGAACAGGTATGCGATTTCAGTCAACTTTGAAAAATCATAGATATTCATAGGAATTGAGAAAAAGGCTGGAATTTTCACGGTTGATAGTACTTTGACTCTAGTTTCAAACGCAACAAACAGAACTCAATTCCAACTTTTCTACATCAAGTGATAACAGATTTCCCAAGACTGCTCAAGGGTTCCTGGGAAAATTTCAACACCACTTCCCCTTGTTTTCTTTACTTTTCCATCCAAAAATCAGCACCCAATGTCCTCTCAATTCCAATCACAACCACAAGTCATAAGGTATCTATACACTGATTTTAGGCAACAATACCATCCAAATATAGCACATATATAGCTCAAGTATCAACCACAATAAAGCTGAAAATTGGAAACCCTAGGTTAGAACTCATGATCACAAGCTAGGAATTTCTATTATAAGTCCAAAGAAACATATAAAAGCTAGCTAATTCACATGCAAAGCTACCAAAACAAGGACAATCCTTAAGCATCATACATGGACAGAAAAATGCACCATAAAAACTGAAAATTTCACATCACAACTTCAAACCATGAAATTTCCTCACAAAGCTACCAAAATTACAACCATAAGCCACTAGTGTACACATATATGAAGTAGAGGGAAGTTTCTTGCCAAAGTTACCCTAAATCCTATGCAAAGAGGCTACCAAGACCTTTCTCTTCCCAAATCACTCCACCAAACCTTAAACTTCCTTAGTGATCAACTTTTGTGGAGGAGTTTGCAAGATTATCGGTTGAAACTCAAGATTTAAGCTAGAAATTGAGGTTAAAGATGAAGTTCCTTTCCTTGTTTTCTCCCTCTAATTTTCGGCCAAGCTAAGAGGAAATGGAAGGAAATTTTGGTCAAAATTTGGTTTAGTAAAGTTAAGAAGGTCTTGGTCAAAGTCCAACATCCAAAGGTTGCACGACACTTGGCATCTCTAGGTTTATTCTCATCTCTTTGTCTCTCAAAGCTAATCCATCTAGCTAACCTCTAATTATCCCCTAACACCTTGTAAAATAATATTCCTTTATGCAAAACTTCACCTAATCATAAAAAATTTATCGCACTTACCGCACTAGCGGGTCCATGTCCACAACGCGTTACGAACTTAACATAAACCAACTTATTCAAGGAAAATGATTTTAAAACTAGACTCACTTACAAAAATATCTAGGAAATTAATGTAATACAGTAATTTAAGGAAAAATGTATTCAAAGAAATAAATAAAATATAGATAATTTTCTGGGTCCTCACATAGTGTAACTACTATCCTAATTTAACAAAAGGAAAAGCATATATAAAGCTAATTTCCAAATCAAATAGCACCTAATTTAGAAAACCATTTTACGGGATTTTTGAAATTAAAACTTGTAAATGTTCAATAAAAAACGTTTCCGATCCCTAAAATAGCCGAAACCATCAATTGTAACCAAATATATTCACAAGATTTGCTTCTCTAACTTAGCTTTTTCATTTAAGCATTTCTTCAAACACTTATTATCCATTACTTAGGCACACACAGTTCGTCAACATAGAGTAGCTTCATGCCTAAAAATTCACTAAAAACAGTTATTATTATCCTCTATTTAAATCCATGAGCTAGAAATGCAAAAAAGTCAAGACAACCAAAGAACTCCAATGCCATTTTTAAAATTAAATCTGGATATAAAAAGACAAAAGGAATAGGAGAATTTCACCTTGTTTTGTAGTGCAAAAATTGATCAATGGGGATGGTGACGATGGTTTCCGATAGCAGACGGGCAACAATTTTTCTTGCTTCTTTCAAGGCTCTTTTTTGTTCTTGTTTTGAAACTTTTTTCTACCCTTTTTGTGTGTGATTTGTGACAAAAGAAAAGAGAGAGAGCCGAGAGTTGGATGAGTTTTTATGTGTTAGCATGTGTAGAGTGAACAGAGAGAAAGAGTTTGTGTGTGTATGTCTAATGGTATGTGTTGTGTCTTTTGAAAGAAAAGAAAGGGACTGAGAGGGAGAAAGGTATCAGTGGAGTAGGTGTATGTACTTGTTGTGTGATTAGGTTGGTGATGACTATTTGTTTGTCACAAAAAGAGGGATGGGATTGAGTGAAGTGTTGGGTTAGGTTAATAGTTTAGTAGTTGGGAAAAATGATTAAAGAGTGATTTTTTCCATGATTTTCTTTTCCTTTTTTTTTCATTTTTTCTCTTTTCAAATAAACCTTCAAAACATGAAAATTCACATTAAACGTTGAAAATAAATGACCCATAAATATATAAAAATTTCAAAAAATTTTAAAAATTAACAAAAATTTGGTGTCTATAACTTACCCTTCTTTGTTTGGAATTCCTAAGAAATTCAAGACAAAGACATAGAAACCAAATTACTTACCTGTCTCATCTAACTGCACCTGAGCTAAAATAAACAAACGAACACCTAGTTAAAAAAATTATTGAATAAAAATGATGCAATGAGATTAACTCGTGTAGAATTGCCTATGTATCCCTTCATAGGAATGAGATCAAATGTAGGCTCCATTTGATAACTGAATTTTTTGGATGTTTGTCCAAAATTTTACTGTAGCATTTGTAGAAAAACATGAAGTGTGTAAAAATATTTTCTTTAAGAAAAAAATTTCCTTCTTTTTCCCTTTTTTTCCTTTCTTTTTTCTTCTTTTCCCCTGTCTTTCTGATACGAATCTCGTTGGTGAAGAAGATTCGTGACCCAAGATCGCTTGTTGGATTTGACTTCAGACGCAAGAAACGATAGCAGCGGAAACCCTACGACCCCTCTAATCCCCGTGACTACGAACTTGTTGATACTATCTCAACCCGTAATCAAACGAATTAGCGAACCTCAGGCAAGTGTAGAAGGCGCCACAATTCAAGTGTGATTCTTGAATTGATAAGCCGAACAAGAACACTAGAGTATAACTCTAAGTTGTTCAAGGGATGCTCGAAAGCTATAAAGAAAATTATCTCAAGTATTTTTATGATAAAAGTGTCTACCTTTTATTGATGTAATGTGGTGCCTTATATAGGCTACAAGTAACCCTAATCTACTAAGGAAAAGGAACTAAAGGTGTGACTGATATGGCCCTAATAAGTGACGGAGACGGAAACGGAAGCTACAGGCTCAACCCTCGACGGTTAGGGCCTCATGCGGGCTTTCCTTCCTAGGCAGCCCACCTTAACATATAATGATGAATAAAATAGTAATCCTACCCTTGGCGATTCTATGTGCAACATGCAGTTAGCCAATTATTCAAGCTAATCAAACTAATGTGGAAATAACTGAACTAATAAAGTGGAAAACTAGGTTTGGCAAAACCCTAAACTCGTGTATAGCTCCAATGCTCAATACCGGACCTCGATCACCTTCACTAGGGTGTATGAATCCCTCAAAGGACTTGTGTATGGCCTGAACAAGTACATTGAGTTGCTCACGAAGTCTTTTTGCACGAGCCCTAGTAATGGATCCGCTTGGAGCTTGCACGCGATCCTCAGCCGCTCGATCACTCGAGTCATTGTTGGCGTGCCCATTGCAATCTTCTTCTCCTTCCCTCCCCACTGACCGATCGCCGGTCACCAGTGTCACGATCACCTCCTCCTGCAATTGGCGACAGAATCTTTTTTTTCTATCTCTCTCTCTCTCCTCTCCTTCCCTCTTCCTCCCTTCTTTTCCTTTCTCCCTCTTCTCCTCCCCTCTCCCCTGTCATCTCCTCCCCCTCCCTTTCCTGGCCACTCTTCCTCTCCCCCTCTTCTAGTGTGACTAGATCGAAAAGGAATGAGGAAAAGGGGAGGAGGAGAGGGAATGGGGAAAGGAAGGGAAAAAAAATTTCTACTAAAGGGGGAGGATAGCGGCCAGCGAAATAGGGGGAAGAGAGGTGGCGGGTGAAAGGGGAGGGGGAGGAGGAGAGGGAAAGGGAGAGGGAGAAGAGAAAGAAAAAAGAAAAAAAAGAAAAAGAGGTGCTAGCTGGTGTTGGCCGCCGCTGGCTAGCAGCGAAGGTGGCGGTGGGTTGAAATGAGGGAGAAAGAAGGGAAATTTTTTGTATTTTTGGATATTTTGAAGCATATATTTTAAAAATTTTGAGAAATTTTTTTAGATTACTATAATTAAAATTGTTAAAAAACTTGTAGGAGAAAAACTAGGTACAAAACCTAGCTGCCAAATAAGGCCATAGTTCAAATGCAAATGAACTATGATTAGAATACATGTATCACCAATCTGGGATCTTTGCAGAGCAAAAACGTTTGAGCTCTTAGAACTTCTGAATAAAAAACATATAATGCGGGATGAAACACAATTACTAAACAAACCCATAAAGAAAAGTAAGTCCGCATAATAAAGAAAACAGGACACGGAGAAACGTGATTAAATTCCAAGAAAAAGGATACAGTGATACGCGATGGATGTTGAGACTCGCCACCAATAAATTAAAAGTGATTGTCAAGAAGTGAGATAGGAAGGTGCGTGGCGACGCTGAGATTTGCCAACAGTAAATTAAAAATAATTGTCAAGAAGGGAAAGAGAAAGTGCGCGGTAGACCTGAGACTGACTAATAGTAAATTAAAAGTAGTGTGGAGGGACGTGATTATGCTCAAACAGTAAATTAAAAGGTCATGTAGAGGGATGGGATTACTCTCCAAGAAGGGGGACAGAAGGGGGCGTGACGGACGCTAAGACTCGTCAACAGTAAATTAAAAGTGATTCCTAAATCTAGACTATTTAGTGGGATTGAACCCAAACCCAAATGCCTAGTTGGAGAATTGAAAATGTACCCTAAGTTTAGATTACTGGTGGGGTTAGATTTGAGTCTAAACAACTAGCGGGAGAAATAAAAACACTCCAGGTCCAGATTATTGGTTGGATTAGACCCGATCTCAGACAACTAACGGGATAAATAAAAATGCAAGTTTTGGGTTGCCAGATATGAAAAATAATATGCAAGTTACACAAGTATAACAAATATAAAATGCATGCAACAACAAACTTACTGTGTGGATTTTTGCAATCTTCGAATTTTTCAGTCTTAGGAAGAAAAAAAATGAAAGAAATAGACCTACTTCTCTACTTTTTTTTTTTATGAAAAACCAAAGGTGACAAGTTTTGAAATTTAAAAAATACAAGTGAAATACTTTCCTCAAGAGACTTGAAATATCTATACGTGTATGTGTGTGTGATTTTTAAATTTGTCTTTCAAAACAAATTTTGAATGCATTGTTGAAATCAGGGATCATTCCTTTGTTTTAAAAAATTGCCCTAGTGTAAATTATGGTTGACAATTTCTATACCTTCGTTCCTTCACAAAAATGCAACAATGATTCCATAATCCTGCCTGCAAAAGAAAAAAGAACAATCTTGTTGAAAAGACAATGCCACCACTACGTAATCCCTTTGCCTTGAGAACCATATAAACATGAGTTTTCAATGTCCAGAAATTGCTCCCTCATATTTGTTCTATTAGAGGATACAGGTCTTGATATAGGTTGGACTGGGTTTATGAGTTCTGGTGCGGACACCTGAGATGTTTGAAATTCATACCAGTCAAAAAAATGAATATGTTGTTTTGTTTTTCTCAAAAAGTCATAAAAGTCTTCTTGTATATTTTTTTCGGGTTTCTCTCTGATATTTGTCAAAAAATTATTTTCTTTTAAATTGATTATGGTTTGCAAAGAATTCAGATCTGAGTTTTTGTTTGTCGATCTGGAATTTGTGTTCTAAATTCTTTCGAATGAGAATTGATTGCTCGATCCAAGCAATTCTGGTTTGAAGATCATCTAATGGTTTGTTGTTTCAAAAAGAACTGGGAGATCTGGACTTTGTTTTGACAAATGAAGCCATAGACAAAAGCAAATAAATAAATAGTTAAACAAATAAATAATTAAACAACTTTATAATTCTCTTCCCTTTGACACAGAATCCTTCGGGATCCATGGAGGATAACTATTTTTCTAAATCGATTATAATAAAGATAGTGAGGACACTACAAGAATGAATCTGATGTTTTGAAAAAGATTGACTATACATGACAACTATATTTCCATCATAATAAGGATAGTGAGAATGTTACAAGAATATATCTAATCTTTTGAGAAAGATTAACTATGCATGGCGACTATATTTCTAAATAAAATTATAATATTAGTAGCATGAACCTATGAAACCAGATTTGATCTCTGAACATTTCACCATCGTGGATCTCGGGCCACAGGAATCTCAACATCCCTACAAGACTTACTGCCAAATCCCATGGCCTTACCGTCTGGACCAGAGGTTGGCAATTACAGGCTCCATGTCCATAAAACATATCTAATTCATAGATCGATACTATCAATACTATAACAAGTTTGAATGCATTAGATAGTAATCATGAAGTTAACCAGTCTCATCAGACAGATCTAAATTTGTAGATCTACACTAACAATATCATAAATAAAGAAAGATGGTAATCGCGAAATTAAACAATCTTATCAGATAGATCTAAACTTGTAGATCTACACTACCAACATCATAATAAGTAAAGAAAGATAGCTATCACCCCACTTCCTCCTCTGGCTCTGATACTAGACGGGACGAGGTGTTAGCCCCTTAAACTAGGAAAGTAAATAAAATAAAGAAAGTAAATAGCATGAGAGTTAGGAAAAGGGTCGCAGTCGGACTACCACTAATTAGATTGTTAGTTTAGGCGGTATAACCGGTCATAAATGGTTAGTATAAGTCAAAATAAATAAAACAAGAATGAATATATGGATATAAGGCGGTTTAGCTGGCCATTTAACAGAATAAGATTGTATATGAGTTTGTAAGAGAACTTACAGTGTTTGAAGCTTGCTCGCAACTTGCTCAAAGCTTGCTTCCTTGTTTGAATCTTAAAAACTAAAAGCTAAAAGCTAAAAGCTAAAACTAGTTTGTAGAGAGAAGGAGGAGAGGTTTCTTGAAGTTAGAAAGAGAATTAATCTTGAAGAATGGTGTGTGAATTGTGTTGGGATAGAGGGATATTTATAGCAAAATTTTCGTGTTGCTACAATACTCGCTACAGTATTTTTTACTATTTGTTACGGTGTACAGTACCGCTACAGTGCACAATACAGTGCACAGTTTATCAATTTGTTGCTGTGTTTTCATAGTAACTTGTCGAACTGCTACAGTTTCTTCCGGTGCTATAGTGAGAATATTTTTTGTTGATTTGTTTGTTCCAATTGAGCCAGCTTGAATGTCCTTAGAAATATCTATTTGTTTTTAGCAAATCGTTGCTAATAATTCGTGTTTTGTATCCTGAATCATCTCGTCAAATTTAGGTGTTTGCATTTCCTATTCTTTAAGCCAATGTCTGTTGAGGATTAGTCTCTGAATTTTTCTTCGTTTCATGAAGCTTTGATCCTTCAAGTTTCGGACTGTATAGTTTGTTGATTTTGCAGCAATGTTATCATGTTTATATCTGAGGTGCGGAGGGATTCGTTGATCAGTTTTCGTGTTGTAGAATGCAACATCGAAGTATCTAATCCTGTCTTCCCTACACTCTTGTTTGTAAGAATAATAATCTTTTGAAATATGCAGTATTGTATTATCAACAAGATTGGTTAGGATTCAGTTGCTAATTTTTCTGGATGCTGAGCTTGCCATTTTCTTGCAAAATAGAATTTGTTAGTTTTAATGGTTTGGAGAAGGGTAAGAGGGCATTAGAATTAAGGAGTTGAGATATTATGCCCTCTTCTGTGGTTATGTAAGGAATTAATTGGCGGATAAAGGATATTCCTAATAAAACATTGTTGGTTAATTTTTTGGCTAGAAAAAAGGTATCTGGGTTTGAACATCTATCAGTTTGAAACTCACTTCAAGTTTAGCTCCATCGGCTCCCCTAAGTACTTCTTTGATTTTTTCAAAGAATTGAGATGGAACAAGGTTTTCAAGAATACAGCTTTGGTCTGCCCCAATATCAAATAAGGCTTCAGTTTCAATTACATAATTATTGCTAATTAGTAATCGAACTTGGACCAAGTGATCTTTGTCTTCCTTGACTTTTTTAAATAATTGGTTTAAGAATTTGGTATCATCCTGAGTGTTTGAATGGGTGAGTTCTTTGATTGGTACTAGGTTTTGAAGAACAAGGCTGTCAAGTTTTTATTTAGCTTTGATTGCCCTAATTTCTTCTTTGAGAAGATCAATTTCTGTTTGGAGATTTTGAAGGGTCAAGGGTTTGGTAGGTTTAAAGGGAAATCTATCAAGAATGTCTGTGAGATTATAAGTTTTGAGAAGTCTTGGGTCTTTGGTTAATGGATTCAAAGAGGTTGAGGCTTGGTTTAAAGATTCTTTGAATTTGTTCAAGTAGAGTTGTCTTTTTTCTGTTTCTGGAATATCTTCAATAATGTCGAGGAGAAGGTTTTGATCCCTGATCAATACATTGATTGTAGGATCTTCTTTTCCTCTTCATTACTGGTAGTTTGGGAGGAAGATGTTGAGATATCATCTTCTAATTGATTGATGTAATCTTCTTCTCATTCAGAGTCATCAGCATCTGATTTGATCAGAAAATTTGATATTTGAATTTTTATCTTGTCTTCTAGACCTAAGGTATTAATTTTTTGGTTGAATTTGCAATATCGGATTATATGTCTAGGTTTGTGGCATTTGTGACAGATAATTGGAGATGGGGTTGGTCCAGTAATTTGAGGTGGTTGTATGGGAGGTGTTGTTTATTGGACCGATATTTCTTTTTGTAATAGGAAGAATTTTCAAGGTATATTGTGGGTTTGGATTTTTTATGGGGTTTTTTGTAACAATTTGGTAGCCCAAACTGTTCACAAAAGGATCCAAGATCTTTTCTTCTTTGGGTTCGATTCTTTGCAAGTTGTCTGAGCATCTTGTCTTGTCGGCATACTTTGAGTGTGACCTATTAGATTTGGCTAGTTAACTGTCCATAGGTTATTCTTTCCCATGGCACAGTCTCGTTGTATTGAGTCCTGAGCTCTTCTTGAACTAAGTCTCGCAGTGATTTTGGAAGGCCATCAAGGAATTTTTCTTTCCAATAGGCTTTGTTACTGTCTGATCTTGCATATATTCTGGTTGGGACTGTGTCTCTGTACCATCTGAAATCTGAGAGGTTTTTGCATTTGAGATTGGTTTAGCAGTTTTGATGATTTTTCCCTGAATATTCCTGGATCACAAACGAATAATGTTGCCATTGCATCTAAGATGGTGTCTTCATCTTGAAGAATTGGTTCACTATTAATATAATTTTGGCTGCATCAAGAATGTTGTCTTTATCTTTTTGTGGTGAGATGTTGATCCCACCAACCTTTCAATCGCCCAGTAAATCCTGTTATTAGAATATGGGTAGCTAGTTGATCAGTACAGCCATGTGATGTCTGATAGGCTATTGCCACAATTGTCATTTGTTGAAGGATTGAAAGAATATTGTATTTTGAAAACTCCATCTATGCTCCATTCATATATATATTTGCATTATATGAATTTTGCAAGATATTAGGCTTTTCTTCAAGAAGGATGTTTGGATATGTAACTCTGGAGTAATACAGTTTTTGTGGATTTCTCCAATTGATAATTTGGTTTTTGTGAAGAACAAGGTTGTAGTTTATTTATAGTCAAAGACTCTTGAAATTCTTCTTGGTTATTTTGCAGGCTGATTGGCTAATACTTGCGGTTCCTTGGTTGTTTGATCCTCGTTTGGATGTTGGGATAGAAAAGGATTCTTCTATTTGGCTATTCGTTTTTCTAATTGGGTTAATGGTTTGATTTGGAGATTTTTATGAAATTTGGTTGGTATTTCATGATGTTTGAAAAGTGGGTTTGATGAGGAGGTGTTTATGGAAGGGGTTTTGGAAATAGGTCGGGTTAAGAGATATTCTCCAAGTGTTTATAGGTATTTGTTGATGTAGTTATTTTGTTCATAGATTGCTTGGATGTCCCTGCCATTGACTATTCCTTCATCTTGGGCAGTTTTGAGTTTGAATGGTTTGGCATTGATTTCTGTTGACTTGTATGAGAAGTAATTGATT
Organism: Coffea humblotiana; assembly: GCA_023065735.1. Classification (NCBI taxonomy): domain Eukaryota; kingdom Viridiplantae; phylum Streptophyta; class Magnoliopsida; order Gentianales; family Rubiaceae; genus Coffea; species Coffea humblotiana. The sequence goes on along the minus strand of JACYVW010000062.1, from coordinate 146,904 downwards.
TTGATGGCTGAAGTTCTGATTGGATTTCTCCTTCAGTTGTCGACCACCCTTTTATCACGTTTGCTATACGAGAAAAGGGATAATCAATTCCTTTTCTCTGTGAATATACTTCAAACCAATCGAAGAACTAGATATGTTGTTTTGTTCTTCTTAGGAATCCATAGAATTTTTCTTGTATTTTTTGTCGAGGTTGTCCCTTGTATTTTATCAAAGAACCAGGTTGTCTTAGTATGGTTGTATTCTACATAGAATTCTGTCCTGAAATTCTGTTTGTCAATTTGATATTCCATGGTAAGTACCCTCAATTCGTCCAACTGAGGTCGACTATCTGTTATGGTAAAATATGTAGAAGATCTAGGAAGTTCTTTCTGATCCGCATCTTTAGAGGATCCATTTTGAATTTCTGAAGCGGTAGTCCTGCTGGTTGCATACCTTACTTGTGAAAATTTTGGAAGAGAGATCTAGATCCTGAAGTCGAGTTGATTAAGAAGAAGTTAGTGGTCTTTCTGAGACTGATCTTGTTCTTGTTGTTGAGTGTCTGGGCATATCTATACTGATTGTTGATGAAGATGATGCCCTAAAACTCATGAATCTATCAAATTTGATTTCGACAACTCCAGAAGCAAATTGTTGGATGTTTGAAACCGTCGTATTTTTTATTGGGTTCGCTGGTGCTACACTTTATAGTCTCTTTAAAAGACAAAAATATTCTAGATGCTTTAATATTAAACATAAAAACTGCTAACTATAGAGTCAAAACAGGAACTCTTCCAGTAGCTATTATTTATAGAATTCAATACAAAGTTATGAATTTAGCATTCAGAACAGGATCTCTAAAAACTTTACAAAAGGGAGAAACAGTTCTATTTCAAATAGATCTGGCTTGATCTCGAATCAGTGTTTCAAAATCTATCACCTGGAACCAAATCACACTACTAGAAAGCTGGGTACTTCCTGAATATACTAGTCCTCCACAGAGACTAGTTTCTGCCATTCTTAGGAGGGAATCATTGAATTCTAAAAATCCACTATCTCCAAGACAAAGGAGTAGGGATGTGTCTAATCCTTCTCTTGTCAGAGGTTTGACTGCGATTTGTACTAATCTAAAATGAATATAATTATATTTTTCTTTATATTTTTCTATTGTTATTTTGGATAATAGTTTGATTTCTTCATGATCGGTATCTAAGGCTATAGTTTGTTCTACTGTTTTGATTGTGTAGTCTGAGGTAGAAAACATCCACTTTCTTTCTCTTTCATATATATGTAGTTTGAGTATATTTAGGAATTTTTGAATTGTCTATGTCTTGATTAATGTCTGTTATATTGATTTCTTCTTTTAGTTTGGCGTTTGAAAAAGAATTAGAAGAAGTAGAATTAGTTTTGAAAAAGGAGGCCATGGATAAAGACAAGTAAATAGTTAAACAAATAAATAATTAAACCAACTTTATCTTCTTCCCTTTGGCATAGAATCCTTCGGGATTCATGAAGGATAACTATGTTTCTAAATCGATTATAACAAAGATAGTGAAGACACTACAAGAATAGATTTGATCTTTTGAGAAAGATTAACTATACATGATGACCATGTTTCCATCATAATAAGATTAGTGAGGATGTTACAAGAATAGATCTAATCCTTTGAAAAAGATTAACTATGCATGACGACTATATTTTCAAATAAAATTATAATATTAGTAGTATGAACCTATGAAATCAGATTTGATTTCTAAAAACTTCACCGTCCTGGATCTCAGACCATAGGAATCTCAACATCCCTACAGGACTTACTGCCAAATCCCATAGCCTTGCCGTTTGGACCAGATGTTGGCAATTACAGGTTTCATGTCCATAAAACAGATCTAATTCATAGATCGATACTATCAATACTATAATAATTTTGAATACATTATATAGTAATCACAAAATTAACCAGTCTCATCAGACAGATCTAAACTTATAGATCTACACTAGAAACATTATAAGTAAAGAAAGATGGTAATCACGAAGTTAAACAAACTCATCAGATAGATCTAAACTTGTAGATCTACACTAACAACATCATAATAAGCAAAGAAAAATAGCCATCACCCTATTTTTCCCTCTGACTCTGATACCACTTCACCCTACTTGTTGGAATAAGCCCTTCTTGAATACAGCTAAGGTCAGCTCTTATATCAATAAAACTTCTGTTTCTGCAATATAATTGTCACTAATAACTAGTCTTATAATAACAAAATATTTTGTAAGATATTATATTTGACTGAGAAGGATCCTCAATGGTATCTTCTTTAGTGGTTGATTGGGCTATTTTTTTTAATTGTTTTGGCTTCTCGTTTGAGAGAAGTAATTTCTGTTTGAAGATCTTTGACATTTATTGGTTTGGCACTAGATTGAATCTTAGTTAAGACATTTATTGTGGGATCTCTTCTGTCTTTCCTTGTATCAAGAAAATTGTTTGTTGGTTGACCAGATATTGAAAGTTTTGAAGTATCTATAGATTCTGGTTTAGTGGTTCAACTAGGCTTGATAGATCTCTGGAAAAGTCTAGTAGATCTATAAGTTTGTTTTTCAAGAATTTTTATAGATTTGATCGGTTTATAGACCCAGGTGTGGACACATGGATTGATTTTATGGGTTCTGATATGTTTTTGTGAAAAGGTTCTGGTGAATCTGATGGTTTTATATGGGTTGATGGATCTATTGATTCTACTGAGAGTTTATGAGATGATTCTAATATAGGAAAAATTAACTATACATGACGATCATATTTCCATCATAATAAGGATAGTGAGGATGTTACAAAAATAAATTTAATCCTTTGAGAAAGATTAACTATGCATGACGACTATATTTCCAAACAAAATTATAATATTAGTAGTATGAACCTATGAAACCAAATCTGATCTCTGAACACTTCATCGCCCTGGATCTCGGACCACAGGAATCTCAATATCCCTACAGGACTTACAGCTAAATCTCATGACCTTACCGCCTGGACCGGAGGTTGGCAATTATAGGCTCCATGTCCATAAAATAAATCTAATTCATAGATCGATACTATCAATACTATAATAAGTTTCAATACATTAGTTAGTAATCACGAAGTTAACCAGTTTCATCAGACATATCTAAACTTTTATATCTACACTAGCAATATCATAAGTAAAGAAATAGGTCGTCATGTATAGTTAATCTTTCTCAAAAGATCAGATCCATTCTTGTAGTGTCATTACTATCTTTGTTAAAATCGATTTAGAAAAATAGTTATCCTCCATGGATCCCGAAAGATTCTGTGCCAAAGGGAAGAAGATTATAAAGTTGTTTAATTATTTATTTGTTTAACTATTTATTTACTTGTCTTTGTCTATGGTTTCATTTGTCAAAACAAACTCCAGATCTTCCAATTCTTTTTTAAACAACAAACCATTAGATGATCTTCAAACCAGAATTGCTCTGATCGACCAATCAATTCTCATTCAAAAGAATTTAGAAAACAAATTTCAGATCGACAAACAAAAACTCAGATCTGAAACTTTGCAAACCATAATCAATTTAAAAGGAAACAAATTTTTGAAAAATATCAAGGAGAAATCCGAAAAAAATATACAAGAAGACTTTTATGGCTTTTTGAGAAAAACAAAATAACATATTATTTCCTTGATTGGTATAAATCTCAAACACCTCAGGTGTCTGCACCAGAACTCATAAATCCAATCCAACTCATATCAAGACATGTATTCTCTATGTCAAAAATTATAAACATTCCAGCTTTTACACCAAAACCCCTAGATTTATCCATAGCTAGACGGGACAAGGGGTTAGTCGTTTAAATCAGGAAAATAAATAAATTAAATTAAATAGAAAGTATAAAAGTTAGGAAGTGGGTCGCAATCAGACTGCCACTAGTTAATTTGTTAATTTATGCGGTATAACCAGCCATGGATGGTTAGTATAAACAGAATAAATAAAACAAGTAAATAAATATGAATATAGGTGGCTAAACCGACCATTTGACAGAATAAGATTGAATAAGAGAATATAAAAAATTTACAGAGTTTGAAACTTGCACAAGGCTTACTTCCTTGATTGAATCTTAAAAATTAAAACTAAAAACTAAAAACTAAAACTAGTTTGTAGAGAGAAGGAGGAGAGGTTTCTTCAAATTAGAGAGAGAATTAGTCTTGTAGAATGGTGTCTGAATGGTGTTGGGGTTGAGAGGTATTTATAGTAAAATTTTCGTGTTGCTACAGTATCCACTACAGTGATTTTTACTGTTTGTTACAATGTACAATACCGCCACAGTGCATGCTATAGTGCACTATTTGTCATTTTGTTGCTGTATTTCTACAGTAACTTACCGGACTGCTACAGTGAGAATGATTTTTTCATTTTTTGTTCTGATTGAGCTGGTTTTGTGATTCTACGGAATTTGTGAAAAGATTCTGTTGCAATCGTTTCGTATTTATCAAAAATCCCTTTAGAACTTGGGAGTTTTGAAGTTTTTGCCTTGTCTTTGTATTGGTCCAACTGTAGAAGTATTTCTTTGAGTTGTTTAATATACTCCTGTTTGTCAGTGATTGATACTAGTTTGATTGCTGATACAGATTTTTGTTGTAAGAATTGATTTGTTTGAATATCTCCAGGTTTTAATGCTCGAGAATTCTTCTGGAATCATGCCTGGATGTTTGCAGGTTGAATGAAATTTTTATTGAGTGTTGCCCACCATTTCGAGTATCCTTGTCGAACAAATAGTGGTGAAAATTGAGTTTGCTATATATATTCGTATTTTCATTGGTAGATTCATGCTATCAAGAATATTGAGAAGAAATGTAGGCTAGTGGGAATGTAATTATTTGGGGGGTTCAAACATTTTTTCGAATATTTTGTAGCTTTGTTTCACATCTAGAGGAAGGATTTTCACATTGGGTCCTAGTGCTTTTCACCATGCCACAAACCAAGTTGAAAAGTCGTATTCATTTGTTTTCAAAAAATATAAGAGATAAGAATGTTGGTTTAATTCATTTTGGAAAGAAAAGGTATAAAACTATGCTGCCTTATAATCCCAATAGGTATAACCTGGAGGATTAAAGGTAGTGGTAAAAGGTTTGAGTTTATTCAAGTTTGCTCTCCATTCTGATGGTTTAATGACTTTTGTATTTGAGCACTAGAATGGGTATTGATGTATTTTTTTGGTTGAATTTTCATTTTTGTCTTTTACCTCTGTCTGATGAGGCTTGAGGATCAGGGATTTTGAATCTGAAAGAATAAGTTTGTAATATTCTAGGGTCTTGGCAAGGGTTTAAGGTATGAAATTGTAAGTGTTTGGAAGAATGGTTCAGTCTAATATGTTTGGGTCATTATACCAATAGTCAAGTTCTGTTTGAACCACAGGCACATGAATTTTTGATTTGACATATTGACTAAAGGCTTTTGTTTGGTTTTGGTTCAAAGTTGGCTAGAGTTTTGGACTCTTGAATTGTGAGTGTTTTGGGCTTGATATTCTGGATTAAGACTGTTTTGAGATGATTTGATGTATCCCAAACAGGGTATCCTATTGATTCAAGCTGATATCCTAGTGATTCAACCCATTGTTTGAGGCAGTCAAAGTATACTTGTTTTTCATCATCTTCTTCAGCTATATCAGCCCATGTTTTAAGAGAAGTTATGGATATAGGTTGAGGAGAAAAAGAGGATTTGAAATCTGTTTGGAGGTAAGTTTGAAGAAGATTTCTTTTCTGCTTGGATGAACTAGAAGAACTTTGAAGAGTCCTGTTTTGGTTGTTTGAGAAGAGGGCCCTGGTTTGTCTGGAGATTTTTCCTGCTGTTTCTTTTTCTTGAACATCTTATCTTCCCTACAAGAATTCACGAGTTAGATAATCGGCAATAGAGTTTGAAGATCCTTTAATGTATTCGATATCAAAATCAAAGATTGATAAGATTGCTTGCTATCTTGCAAAGATTTGTTTAGAGGCAAGATTTTTGAAATCTTTTTGTAAAACATCTTTAGTTGACTTACAATCAACCCGAAATAGAAACTTCTGGTTTAGTAATTTAGTTTGAAATTTTGTAATACATAAAACTATTGCTAAGATTTCCTTTTTGATAGTAGAATAGTTTATTGAGAATTGTTCCAATGTTTAGAAGCAAAAGTAATTATTTGTTCTTTATTATTTTTTGTTTGTTTAAGAATACCACCATATCCTAGATCAGAGCATCCGTTTCCACAATTTTTGGAATTGTTGGATTTGGAAGAGCTAAACAAGGAATGAGTTTAACTTGGGTTTTAATTTTTCTGACTGTTTCTGTATGGATATCTGTCCACAAAGGTGGAGTAGTTTTTAGTCTATCGTATAAAGGTTTTGCTATATTGCTGAGATTTGAAATGAAGTGTGAGACATAGTTTAAACAACCCAAGAATCTTTGGAGTTGTTGTTTGTCAAGAATTTGGTCAGAAATTTATCGGCAAATTGGATTGACCTGTTTATGGGGGTAATAGTTCCTTGATGAATATGATGTCCAAGGAGCCGGATTTTTGTTTGGAAAAGGCTAATCTTCTTTTAGGATACAACTAGGCCATTTTTTTGGATAATATGAAGGAAAATGTTTAGGTGTTTGAAGTGTTGTTCAATATTTTCTGAGAATATCATAATATTATCAATATAGACGATGATGAATGAGAAGTAAGGGTTGAATATCTCATTCATAATCATTTGGAATTTTGAAGATGTATTCTTGAGACCAAATGGCATTACGTTCCATTCATAATGCCTAAATGGTACTGTAAATGTTGTTTTATATCTGTCTGCAGTATGAATTTGTATTTGCCAAAACCCAGACTTCAAGTCGAACTTTGAGAACATTTTGGCAGAATAAAGCCTTTGAAGTAGATCCTTCTTGTTTGGTATGGGATATCTGATCCACCGGAGAGCTTTATACAGCTATTCACCGTCTGGCTATCTTCATCAAAGATAGCTATCACCGAAGAGCTTCTTATATAGATAGTTAATCTATATATGTCTATATATATATATATATATATATATATAGCATCTTCTTATTGTTTTAGTGTAGTTTTGAATCCAACACTTCATCAGAATTGCTACTTCTCGTTCTCTTATGTATGTCTTATGAAGTTGCAAGTTTTTATTCTTCAATTTGATGGTTTTGCATTTGCCTGTCTTCATTTCTCAGGAATAGGATGATGATTATGATCATTGCAACTAGTCTTATCTTCAATATCGTTTCTTCAATTAATTCTTAAGAAAAGGGTTGAAATACGTAAACACTTGCTTGGATAAAAGCTACATATATTTGTTTAGATACAACAATCCAAATCCAGATCATTTTGATACGGAGATGAGTCTTCTTATTTCAGATTTGTCAGATAATACTGTTATGTGGCGTGTCCCACTTCAATTAATGCACAAGGAAGTTTTTCCTTCCTTCCCACATCGCCTAAAGCTAAGGAGAATGCGGCTGATTGGAGCCTATAAATAGAAGAGACCTTTGAGAGGTTTCAGTGCACCACTCAAGAGAGTTATATGGGCTATTAGTTTCTTGAGTCATTTAGTCCATTTATAGTTAAATATTTTAGGCTCTCTTGTTTTGAATTTAGGAATATTTTCTAACTCTTTTATAGTGCCTTATTGGCCTAAGAACCACTTTCCTACGGCTTTTGTATTTCTTCTTCATAGTAGAAATATTGCTTCTCCTCCTCCCGTGGACGTAGGTCAATTTGACCGAACCACGTAAATTTCTGTGTCTTTTATTTTGTTTTGTTATTTGTCTTTATTGGGTTGCCACAACCCTTTTATATGGTCGGTTATACCGCCTAATTATTATATGGCCGGTGTCTACCGCCTAATCTTTATATGGTCGGTTATACCGCCTATTTTGTTCTGATTTTGGTTTGTTTATTCCTGGGGCCAGTCCTAACAAACTGGTATCAGAGTTGGTTGATATATTTTGTCCGACAGGTTCATCCCGTGGGGCCCGTTCATCTGGTGGGGCCCATTCAACCTGTGGGGCCCGTTCATCCCGTGGGGCCCACTCACCTTGTGGGGTCCGCTCACTCTGTGGGCCCGCTCATCCTGTGGGGCCCGCTTATCTCGTGGGGTCCACTTATCTTGTGGGGCCCACTCACGAGATTTGCATATTTGTTTTACCAGTTCTTCGAGACAAACTTGAAGTTACGGATTTCGGGTAACAATGACGATAACAAAGACGGTTGTCGAAAAATTCGACAGAAATGTTAACTTCGGGATGTGGCAGCTCAAGATGGAGGCCATTCTTGTTCAAGACGGAGTTGATTTGGCAATACAAGGAGTAGAGAAAAAAGCCAGAAGCTGTGAATGATGCGGATTTCGCCGAAATGGATAAGAAAGCCAGATCCAGCATAATTTTAAATCTCTCCGATGAGGTATTGCGTGAGGTAGCAATGGAGATTTCGGCCAAGACTATGTGGGACAAATTAAAAGTCTTGTATATGAAGAAGGCAGTCGAGAATCGACTATATCTGAAGCAGAGTTTGTATATGCTTCGGATGTCTGAAGGTACATCTATACTCTCCCATCTTGATAAATTTGATTCCATTTTTATGGATTTGGAGAATATAGATTCGAAAATTGATGATGAAGATCAGGCCCTATTACTTTTGTGTTCCCTTCCCCAATCCTTTAAACATTTCCGTGATACTATGATTTATGGAAAGGAAACAATTTCATATCGGAAAATTAAATCTGCATTGAAATCTAAAGAGCAGATAGATAGGGATATTACTGGGGAAACTAGTGGGAGTCAAGCCGATGGCTTGTTTGTTCGGGGTAGATCTGAAAAGAGAAACACAGAAAATAGAAGTAAATCAAAATCCAGACATAAAAATGTGTTGTGCAATTATTGTAAAAAGAATGGTCATGTTATCTCTGATTGCTTTAAATTGAAAAATAAAGAAAAGCAAAGGGAGAAAAAGAGTGAGACCACCGAGGCCAGTGTTGCAGTTGATGAGAATGATGGAACCATTTTCTGCGCAACGGAAAATAATTTTAGGTCTAACAATGAGTGGATCATTGATTCGGGTTGTTCATATCATATGTGTCCCAATAGGGACTGGTTTTCAACATATGAATCAACTGAAGGTGGAGTTGTCTTAATGGGCAACAACGCTGCTTGTAAAGTTGTTGGTAAAGGTACAATCCGGATTAAAATGTACGATGGTATTGTGAGGATACTCACAAATGTTAGACATGTTCCAGATTTGAAGAAAAATCTCATCTCTTTGGGCACTCTTGAGTCTATTGGGTTCAGGTATTTAGGTGGAGGTGGAGTTCTCAAAATCACTCGTGGTGCTCTTATTGTTATGAAGGCACACAGATCTGGTACTTATATATTTTACAGGGATCTACTATTACAGGTGCTGCTGCTGTTTCAACATCATCTTTGTCAGATACCGACATCACCAAATTATAGCATATGCATTTGGGGCACATGAGCGAAAAAGGCTCGGGCATACTAAGCAAAAGAGGACTTCTTTGTGGAGAAAGTACCGGGCCATTGGAATTCTGTGAACATTGTATTTTTGGGAAGCAGAAAAGAGTCAGTTTCAGTTCACCAGCAATTCACAAGACCAAAGGTACTCTTGATTACATTCATTCAGATTTATGGGGTCCTTCTCGTACCCTTTCTAAAGGTGGTGCCAGGTACATGTTGACTTTCATTGATGATTATTCAAGGAAAGTTTGGGTATATTTCCTTAAGCATAAAAAATGATGTTTTCCTAACTTTCAAACAATGGAAAGTTTTGATTGAGAAACAAACGGGAAAACATATTAAACGGTTGAGAACGGATAATGGCATGGAATTTTGTGAAGGCGAATTTGATAGATTCTGCAAAAATGAAGGAATTGTTCGGTATCGCACTGTCAGAATGACGCCTCAACAAAATGGTGTAGCCGAACGTATGAACAGAACACTTTTGGAGAGAGCAAGATGGTATGATCTCCAATGCAGGGTTGACAAACGACTTTTGGGTAGATGCGATCAATATGGCCTGTTATATTGTCAACCGTGCTCCTTCCTGCATTTCTAAATTTCAAAAACTCCTGAGGAAGTTTTGGTCAGGTACTCCTGCTGATTACTCCAATTTAAAAGTTTTTGGATGTCCAGCATACATGCACGTGAATGATGGAAAATTGGAGTCTAGGGCTAAAAAGTGCATTTTTCTTGGGTATGCTTCTGGGGTGAAAGGATACAGATTATGGTGTTCTGATCCCAAATCTCCAAAATTTGGTGATCAGTAGAGATGTTACTTTTGATGGAATTATCTATGTTATCTTCTAAGAATGAGTCTTCTAGTCCTTGTACTACTGATAGTACGCAGAAGCAGGTGGAGCTTGATGTTGGCAGTTCTGATCCTTTTTCGTCCAAATCTTCTATTCAACAAGTGCCAGTAAATGCACCTGAATCTACTGTTGAAGATAATTCAGAGGAAGAAGAGTATTCCATAGCCAGAGATAGACCAAGGAGAGACATTCGACCACCACAAAGATATGCAAATTTAGTTGCATATACTTTGTCTGTTGCAGAAGAAACTGATGCAGTTGGTGAGCCTTCCACCTATTCAGAAGCAGTTTCTTGTGATGATTCTGCAAAGTGGTTGATTGCGATGAATGAGGAAATTGAATCTCTTCATCAGAATGGAACTTGGGTTCTTGTAAAGCCGCCATCAAATAAGAAAATTGTTGGATGCAAATGGGTCTTCAAAAAGAAAGAAGGTATTCCAGGGGTTGAGGATGCAAGGTATAAAGCACGATTGGTTGCAAAGGGCTATAGTCAGGTACATGGTATTGATTTTAATGATGTGTTTTCACCTGTTGTTAAACATAGCTCTATTCGTGTTTTTGCTTGCTTAGTTGCCATGTATGATTTGGAGTTGGAGCAGCTGGATGTTAAGATAGCTTTCTTACATGGCGAACTTGAAGAACAAATCTATATGAAGCAACCCCAGGGTTTTGAGATTGAAGATAAGGAAGACCATGTTTGCTTGTTGAAAAAATCCTTATATGGATTGAAACAGTCTCCAAGACAATGGTATAAGAGGTTTGATTCCTTTATGTTGGGTCATGGTTATTCAAGGAGCATGTATGATAGTTGTGTTTACTTCCGGAAGTTAAATGATGGTTCTTTCATTTACTTATTACTATATGTTGATGACATGCTCATTGCTGCCAAGAATTTGTCAGAAATTCACACTTTGAAAACTGCAGTTAAATAGTGAATTCGAAATGAAGGATTTGGGAACAGCTAAAAAAATTCTTGGCATGGATATTAAACGAGATAGAGGAGCAGGGAAGTTGTTCTTGACCCAAGAAAATTACCTGAAGAAAGTTTTGGAGCGTTTTGGCATGAAAGATGCAAGACCTGTAAGTACTCCTCTTGCTAGCCATTTTCGGCTATCTGCTGCTCAATCACCACAATCAGATGAAGAGGAAGATTATATGGCACGGGTTCCTTATTCCAGTGCAGTCGGCAGTATTATGTATGCAATGGTTTGTACTCGTCCAGATATCTCACATGCAGTCAGTGTTGTTAGCAGATATATGTCTTGCCCTGGTAAAGAACATTGGCAGGCTGTGAAGTGGATTTTCAGATACTTGCGAGGTACTTCAAATGCATATTTGGAGTTTGGAAGAAATAATAACACTTTGGTTGGTTTTGTAGATTCAGATTACGCCGGGGATCATGACAGAAGAAGATCGCTTTCAGGCTACGTATTCTGCATTGGCGGTTGTGCTGTTAGTTGGAAAGTTACTCTACAACCTGTCGTAGATTTGTCTACTACAGAAGCAGAATATATGGCTGTGACCGAGGCAATCAAAGAAGCCTTGTGGTTGAAGAGTTTATTTAGCGAACTTAGTCTACATCAAGGTATTACTGTTGTTCACTGTGATAGTCAAAGTGCTATACACTTGGCTAAAGATCAGATGTATCATGAGAGGACGAAACATATTGATGTGAAATATCACTTCATTCGGGATATCATTGCTAAAGGAAAGGTCCTTGTTCAGAAAATCAATACCAAGGACAATCCAGCCGATATGTTTACAAAATCTCTTCCAATTTACAAGTTCAAGCAGTGCTTGGACTTGGTTGGTGTTCATTGTTGGTGATTTCGGCCCATTGGGGTTTATGTGAAGAAGGTGGAGCAGTTTTATTATTGTCGATGTTAGAGACACGCCAATGTGGAGATTTGTTATGTGGCGTGTCCCACTTCAATTAATGCACAAGGAAGTTTTTCCTTCCTTCCCACATCGCCTAAAGCTAAGGAGAATGCGGCTGATTGGAGCCTATAAATAGAAGAGACCTTTGAGAGGTTTCAGTGCATCACTCAAGAGAGTTATATGGGCTATTAGTTTCTTGAGTCATTTAGCCCATTTATAGTTAAATATTTTAGACTCTCTTGTTTTGAGTTTAGGAATATTTTCTAACTCTTTTATAGTGCTTTATTGGCTTAGAAACCACTTTCCTACGGCTTTTGTATTTCTTCTTCATAGTAGAAATATTGCTCCTCCTCCTCCCGTGGACGTAGGTCAATTTGACCGAACCACGTAAATTTTGTGTCTTTTATTTTGCTTTGTTATTTGTCTTTATTGGATTGCCACAACCCTTTTATATGGTCGGTTATACCGCCTAATTATTATATGGCCGGTGTCTACCGCCTAATCTTTATATGGTCGGTTATACCGCCTATTTTGTTCTGACTTTGGTTTGTTTATTCCTGGGCCAGTCCTAACAAATACAATAACTCTGTTTGATTGTCATTGAATATAGACCTGGATCTGCCTCTCTATATGATTTGTATCCGCTTGTTTGCAGCCTTGTAATATTGAATGCTTAGGTTTAATATAGTTCAAAACTCTTGGAGATCTCTTTTTATTTGTTTGGCAACAGTGAAATCCTGTGCCTTTATCATTTGGGTTATCTTAGCATCTTGATGTGTAGGCGTTGGTCTTTTCCCTTTGGCAATCAAAAGTGCTATTTTAATAGCCTAAAAGGGGGTAATTGACCTTAATATATGGTTTGCAATCAAAATTTGAACAATTTTGGATGTTTTAGTTCGACTTATGAAAAATGGAGATCTATATTGGAAATATCAATATCAAAGTCGATGCCAACACTACCAACATTGCAATCTAATCCTCCATGTGCTGGCCAACTGAAGTTGGGCTGGATATGAGGGAGACTTATTTGAGGGATGTCAAGAAGAGGAGTGGCAAGTGGTGGCAAAAGAAAAAGGAAAGAAGGTGGAGTGAAGGCAAAGGGAAGAAGAAAGGAAGAGGTAGACGCAACTATCTAGTGGAGGAAAAAAGAATAAGCTGTGGGGTGGGTCTATTATGGTTTTTACACTTAAGATCACTGACCTTGTCTATGAAGTCTCGATCTCTGATCCCGACTTTAAAATTGAGAGCACTAACCTTCACTTTCATTTATTTTTTCCTGCCATATGAATCACAGACAGAACTCGTGGACGTCAATGTCAACTTTGAAGTTGAGATTACTAACACCAAGTTACCATATTTCAGGAATTTAATTTAGTGCATTGATATCTATTTAAATTCTTTCATAAACCTTGATATTGAGGTCAATCACCACTCTTCTACTGGAGCTATTCTGGTAATATAAAAAAGAGCCATATAGCATAAAAGCTTATTCTGATGATGGCCTCTAGTGTTGCTCAATTCACTTAGCAGTTGTGACAATCTTGATGAAATTGTTATTAACAGTTCACCATCATTAGGTGCTCTAGTTTGGATGTATAAATAGTTGACACTTGGAATATTTATTATTGTTATTTCAGAAAGATGGATCTGTGGCAGTAATTGATGAATTGATTTTGGCTTTTTAGCTAGAATTTTAAGTATAAAATTTGAATCATCTGAAAGGTATGTGAATATAAATCTTGACACCTATTATTTGTTCTGTATTCATTAGTAGCATGGGTTTAGTCACTTTGGGTGTCAATTATTCATTAAGGGGAGTAATTCCTTTTTCAGACTGCAGTTTTTACCAGTTTTTCCACCCCCTCACTTTTATGAGAAAAGCTCCTTTGTGCTTATTCTGCATAAATTGCAATCACTTTTTGAAGTCAATTAGCATGATGGAGGGATATACTTGGACTGTAACATATTATATCTTTTTTCTGCAATATGTCAATGAACATGAAACATTTTCATGCGATGGTTCTTTATTCTAAAGAACAAAACTGATTGAAAATTTTTAGGAACACAGATTGATTTTGAAGGATAAATGACGTTATATTCAAAAAATTAGGTGAAGGGAAACCTAGAAATCATTCCTAGGGTTTACTAGGAATCTGACCTTCTAAAGTAAAGAATCGCTTCTTATGCTGGTGTCGCACCGAGTCCAGAATTGAATGTTATTTCTGCCAATATTCCTAAAATGAACTGGATCTCCTTGTCTAAAAGATTAAATTGTATTTCACCACTAAATTTTCCTACAGTAATATCATCTTGGCCGCTCAATTCAAAGAGCTTTCCAACAGAGTATTTGACTAGAAGAGTCCTTATCATGCAGATGAACTTCAAACAAAATGAACCAAATCCTTCTAATCAAATACTTCCAAATCAAATCTGTATGTTCACTTGGTTGTGTAGAAGTCTAGTTGACAAAACAGTTTTGTTGGCTAATGTACAGCTTTTGATTTTGGCTGATTTAGTCAATGAAATTCACTTTAGTAGTAAAAAAGAGAATTCCAACAAGTACTTTTGCCTTTCTAAAGAGCTGATAATTCGCTAGGGTTCAGAATGAGTGATTGTTGAAGGTCAAGTATGGTTGCCATTTTTTGCCAATTGCTTTTTCTTTCTTGTTCATATTCACTATATAATTTTGTCATTTAGCAACAAAATCTTATAAACATCATGATTATACTGTTTGCTGTGGATACCCCATGATCCTTTCTTTCTTTTGTCAATCTATCAGTGCACTTGGTGCTGAAATGTTTGCAGAGAGTTAATCTGCAAACGAACATGCCAACTAATTGAAATTGTCTCATCCACAGTGATTTCTGGTTGTTGCATGTTTTTGTATCTTGTTAAGTTGTTTTCAAAGGTTCTAAAATTTGTGGGTTAGATAGAGCTATTTAAGGCTCCTTATTCCACAACTGAAGTGCTTGTTTTTCTCAATTCTCTGTATTTTGCTCTGGTTTCAAAACTTTTTCTGGCAGTATGCAATGTACTTTATGTGTCCCTTTTATCCGTCATAATTCCTTTCTGTGACAGCTGTACTGTAGTCAGGAGTTTTCCCTTCGTAATAGTCATTTTGGTTTTGGATATGATATATAATGTTGTTGTTTCTATGCAGGTACAAAGTTGAGGAGGTTCCTCTTTATGACTCTGCTGAAGATGAGTCCCTGTTGCACATCCCTGATACCATTAGCCCTTTCAAATTTGATTCTTTAGATGGTATGGAAACTAATTACTCTTAGAAAATGGAAGTTGGCTGTGTTTTTGGACGGGAGTTGGATACCTCTAATATTGTCAAGCCACACAATTCAGTTCAAGTTGACGCCATGACAATGAATACCGAGAAAGTGGAAGTCTTGGAGAGTGGAAAATCGAAGGAACAAGACATGCAACAGGGATTTTATCAGACTAATGCAGTCCTATCTGGACTTCGAAGTAATAGTGCTTCTCAGAATTTCAATGTTGGATCCAGTTCATCTTCAAAGAAGAAATCACAGCATTTACCCAAGCAAAAAAAAAAGAAGATCTTCTGGGGGAAAGCAATTCAATACAAAAAATATTGCTGATATTTTTCCATCAACGGAAGCACAAGAAGAAGTGCGCAAATATGAGGTACAAATAATCTTTCTCAGAGTTTCTGTGAGCCTTACAATGGGCCTGTTTGGAAGGTGAGTTTTTTGGGGTGTTTGTATAAAACTTTACTGTAGATTACTGTAGAAGTTGTAGAAAAATTTTTGTGAGATGAAAAAACTTTTTTTTTCTTTTCCTTTTTCTTTCTTTCTTTTTCTTTTGTCTTTCTTTCTTTCTTTCTTTTTTTCTTTTCCTTCCTCGCTTCCCCCTTTTCTCCCTTTCCCTTCCCCCTCTCCTATTCCCTCTCCCGAAACTGCCTCTACAAACACATACAAACTTTTTTTTTTTTTTTACTTTTCTCCTCTCCCCCGCCACTGCCCTCTGCCCACCATCCTTTTCCTCCCCCTCTGCCCGCCACCCCCCTTGGGCCGCCACTCCTCCTACTCCCTCCCCCGCCACCCCCCTCTGCCCACCATCCCTTTCCTCCCCTCTCCTCTGCCACCCCCTCTGCCCCACCACCCCCTCCTCCCGCCACTAGAGCTGTTAACGAGTCGAGTCGAGCTCGAGCACATGATGATCGAGCTCGACTCGAACCTCTAATCGAGCTGGCTCGAGCTCGCTCGAGCTCGCTCGATTAGTAATTCGAGCTTCACAAGTTGTTCGAGATCGACTCGGTGTACGAGGTAGAAAACTCGAGCTCGAGCTCGAACTCGAGTTTTCTATCGAGTCGAGCTTATCGAGCTCAAAACTCGAGCTCGAATTCGAATGAAAACCATGAGCCGAGCTTATCGAGCTCGAATCAAGAGAATGAATTATGTTAGAGTATTAAATACACAATGAAATGACGTTAATGCCCCTACTATTCGAGCCTGTCGAGCTTTAAACGAATCGAGCATAGCTCAGCTCGTCTACTAAACGAGTATCTAGTTGAACTCGAGCTCAACTCGTTTCTCTCACTAAACGAGCCGAGTCGAGCCCTTATCGAGCCAGGTCGAGCTCGGCTCGCGAGTTACCCGGTTCGATTAACAGCTCTACCCGCCACCTCCTCTGCCCTTTCTCCCTTCCCTGTTTCCCTTCTCGCTTCTCACCATGCCTGATTTCTTTCTTTTTTTCACATTTTCCCTCTCCCTCTCCTCTCCTTGCTCTTGCCGGCAGATGAAGCAGCAAAATGATTTTTTTTTTTGGGCAATTTTCCTTCTCCCCCTCTCCTCCCCTTCCCTCGCCACTCTCACTCTCCCCCGGTGCGATCTAGTCTCGCGACCAGATCGGCCAGAGGGGAAGGGGAAGGGTGGTGGGGGAGGAAGAGGGGGAGAGGGAAAAAGGAAAAAAAAAAAAAGAAGACCGGCACCGGAAGAGGTGATCGGCGCTGGAACCGGCGGCGGAGTGGTGGCCGGCGACGGAGGTGGTGGTGGGGGAGGAAGAAGAAGAAAAGGGGAAGGGAATTTTTTTTTTTTTGGTGTTTTGGATATTTAAGTGTGTAGGTTAAAAACTTTGATAAGTTTTTGGGGTTCCTGTAGCAAAAGTTGTTAAAAAACTAGTATAATACAAACTTGCTAAAAAACTAGACTTCCAAACAGGCCTTAAAATTTTTTACCTACTCTTTTTCTAATTTTTTAAGCAAAAAAATTTTCACCAACAAGTACAAATAAGTACAGATAATACAGATATTCAATAAAAAATATAAAAAGACAAACTCAAAATTATTAATGTAATAATAATCTCATGAAAAGTTTTCATAATTTGAAAACAGTTTACAACTTTTTCATTTTAAACTTCACGAAATATATTTTTCTCAATATAAGTAACTAAACAATTATTCATCCAAGTGCCTTTCATTCTAATTCGTAACCGATTCTTTACTATATTCATAACTGAAAAAATTCTTTTTATAGTAGCTATAACTACAGGTAAAATCAAAGGCACCTTAAAATTATATCAAATTTTTATGGGTATTATAGAAATTTAAGGGAGGCAGTGGGAGCCCATGCCCCCAGTGTAAATCCGCCCCTAGGTTGTCGCATGTCTCTCCCTTTTCTCCTTAAAATTTTCCCAATTTTTTCTTGCCCTAATTTTTTGCAGAAAATTTCTGCCCAATTTTTTTTTGGTATTATTAGAGTTATGGATGCAATCACCTCCTTCCTCTAGAGTTGTTTCAGTTCTGGGTGCTTTCGTTTAACTTTTTCTTGCACAATCCAAGGAGTTATAGTAGGTTCAAGTGCCAGTGTGGAATGGAGTGAGGAGGCGATTATGGTGCGTGTATGGTGGTGAGTGGTTGTGGGTGAGGAAAATAGTCGATTAAGTGGTGCTGGGTGGAATGGGGATTCGGAAATGGTGATTGGGGTTATAATAGAGAATGTAGGTAAGTGGAGGAAAATTTAGTTACAAGGTATAGCACTATAGCTCCACTTACAGCCTTTGCAGTTTGTCCCATACTAAGTTTTGGATTCTCAGAATAGCCAGTGGATAGTGCGGCTTTAATGGGGAAATTAATTATTAGGGGGAAAAAGGAAGATAAAAAGGGGATAGGCTTGTATGGGGTGTGACTGAGTATCAGTATCTACTAAATGTTTCTTTTGACTAAAACCATTCATATCCAGAAATAATCATGATCTAATTTGATGTTTCTTTTATTGCTTTTTTGTAAATTTGAAGTTAATGAACTTCTCGTGTATGTCCTTGTCTTGATTTTTTTCCTTGCATGTTTAAGAAATCAGATTGGAGCTAAATTTTTTGGGTGTTCTTCAGTTTTTTCCTAATTTTCTGTTATTATTGTCTCCCTTTCTTGTTTTGATGACCTGATAAATAGGAGTAACTTCACATAGTAATCTTACCTCTTAAGAGTACTTTAATAAGTGCTTCTTTGCAATAAAAGTGATGCTAAATGATTTATTTTACCCTATATATGTTATGCACTTTTTGTGACATAACATTTACAATTATCGCAGAATTCAAATTGGCAGAATTTTAGAAAGAAATAAGACCAAAACTATGATTGAAGCAGACATCCCTCTTAGCGTGTATGTGTGAAAATTATGCCTTCTATGAACTGAATTTGGTGGAGGGAAAGAGGCAAGATTGTGATATAACCACATATTGGTTTTTCTTCAGGAAAATTTAGCAATTGACCACAATGAAAAGTGATTTCAAATTAACAAAAGAGGGGGAGGACGACTTACATATGACATAATTTTTCTATCAATATCCTACTAATGCAAAGAGTAGGCAATAATACTTCATTTTATCAACTATGAGAAACTTTTTTAATTAACATTGGCCTTCACATGTTATGAGCTGATGAACATGGACCAGCTATACCATAATTATATGCAAGTGCAAGCGTGTTTCAGTAACTTTGCTCTGCCTTGTATTAGCTATTAGCTATTTCCCAACTTCTTGCTTTCTCCGCCTATCCTGCCAGAAATCCGTTCTTTTTTACTCTAGCATCCTCCTTGCTCCTCCTCCACCCTTCTCCATCCGTGCAATGCCCGCCCCCCCCCCCCCCCCCCCCTTCCCGGGGGCAAAAGTTTAGATCGGTTTTTCCTTCCTCTTACTGTTGTACACGGGAATGCATCCCGTTCCCTTTCGTATTGTCTTTTGCCTCTCTTATTTTGCAGCGTAACCCTCTCAAGTTTGATCGGGAGGTTCTCAGTCATCTTTAAAAGCTGGCCGGGAAGCTCTCAATTTCAATTGGTGAAGCGTGAAAGGTCTCCGCTCATTATTTCGTTGCTCAGTTAGTGTTTTGATTTTTGATTTTTTCTGACTTTGAATATTTGCTTTCATGTTTTGTGAAGCTAACATAATGTAAATAGGTCCGTAGAAAACCAATTAAAGAAAATGGGTAGTCTGTCATATGGAATAGTCATTGCATGGAATCAAACGCTCTACTAAAACATTCGAGGTGACACAGATCATGCTCAAGAGAAAAGATTTAAAAAATTCATGTCCCATAGAAGCAGAAATTGTTGAAACCGGATATAATCTTATCAAATATTTCCATGAGAGGTGCAGAAAGGATTTGCAGAGTTCCAGAAAAAAAGAATATAAAGCTTTTGCTTAATTGCAGAAATTACCAATGCTGCTAAGCTGGTTGTATTTTTCCTGAGTCAATTCAAGCATGCAGTACTTGCAGCCTCGTACACAATTGCATGGGGTTAGCATTCAAGGGTGTTCCAACTTCTACATCTGAGTTCTAAGCTTGTAAAAATCGAATGATTGCACAATGAAAACAAGCCCCCTGTAAAATGACTTGCGAAAAAGAGTTCTGAAGTTAATTATAGGCATCAGCATTCAAGTGCTAATTTTAGATATGATGGTCAATCAATGATAAGGATTTCACAGTTGAAGTGATTTTTATTGACATATCAATTATTTTGTCTTTATTAGTATGATTTGTGATTGGTTTCTGGGAATTGATCTGATTTTTTAGGGATTAGAAGGATTTGGCTTGGGATGGAAAATCCAATGTAGGCGTGGGTAGAGTGGTGGTAGTTGACAGAAGCAAAACTAGAAATCTTGAGGGGAATATTTTTGTTCTGGGTTTTAGCTTGGGGATCATTTTCATAAGAGTGCAGCAAACACCAGAAAATGAAGATAAAATCAACTTTGTCCTGGAGAATGATTTTTATTGAAGATGTTTTCCTTGGAAAAAAGTTTTACATTGAACCAAACAAGCCTTAAATGTCAAGAACAAATTTCACTAACATATATGCCTAGAAGAGCATTAGAGCTAAGAACCGCAAGGACAACACTCTGGAGTGACCATGGTTTGTGGTGATTCTGGATAAATAACTCAGTACTTTGGCACTTTTCTTTGCATGCATTGTTTTCTTTTAAAGTGTCAAACTATGTTCTGTTTCTAAGTGCTAAACTGTATGCCTTTTCATTTGGTGGGCCTTTTCCTATTCCTTCTATGATTATATATTTCCAGGAATTTAGACTTGATATAGTAAAAGTAAAACTGGAGAGCCTTTTAACTTATTCTTGGGAGTAGGGAGCACATGCTATTAGTTTTACTTCTCTTTGGCTTAATCTCATATATCCCCTCCTTTTCTGCTCAATAACTCTACATGATCTTTTATTATGAGCAATTGATGATGTTCTTGTCACTCTGTATGTTTTGCTCCTCAATGTTAATCTTTTCATGCCCTTTAGTTCTTTTTTTTTTTTTAAAGATTTTAATTTCTCGAAACAAAAAGTAAAGAGCCAAACCAACTAACTTGGTTAATTGGTCAATTGTTATGAGATGTATTTCACTACTTCATGATGATTTTTTGGAAGTCTAGCAAAAACTTTTTTTGGTTTAATACTTTATGTTCTTGTCTGTATGTACAAGGAAAAAGCAAAAGTTTGGCTTCATAAAAGAGACGCAACCTCACGTGAGGCTCATGTAATACATTTAGTGGATGAACATCATGATTCTCATAGAGCCCACTTTGCAATTACTAGCTCACTGTAAATGTTGTAAACTGCTTCCAGTCATAGTTCTTCCAATCGTGGTATTTATGGTTTACATTTATGCATTTACAGCAAATCTCAAATTCTCCCCTGGGCACCCTCACGCCTTGGCATGAGGCACAACTAGGATAGTATATGAAAAGAATGTAAGCTGATATTGAACAGTAATGAATTCTACCAATGGGCCAGTTATACTGCAATTCTGAGCATCAGGTAGAGTGTTGGTGTCATTTTGCATTGGGTGAGAATGGCCCTACTGGTTTTGATCAACTATCAGCCATGTGGTTTTGTGAGATTGGGTGCCGGTCGTGAATTTGCAATTAAATAATGTTAATGAACATTAGGCTGGCTGAATCTCAACCATAGGATTGTTTTGGTTTGAATCGTCACCATCCATTCCATGCTAGGGAAAAAAGAGAAACCTAGCCCACCGTCTCTGTGTGCAGTAAACAATCCAGTGGAAGTTCTTGCAGGGGCCTTTACTTATATATGTTGTTTTGGGGGGTGATCTAAAGAAATTCACATGTGCATTTGGTGAAGGAAAAGGTGGCCTGTGCATTTGGCAACCCAGAAAAGTTGTTTCCTCTTTGGCCGTTGTGTTTTTGCATTT
This sequence comes from Coffea humblotiana, assembly GCA_023065735.1. NCBI lineage: Eukaryota > Viridiplantae > Streptophyta > Magnoliopsida > Gentianales > Rubiaceae > Coffea > Coffea humblotiana. Next base: position 125,010 of record JACYVW010000062.1, on the reverse strand, counting down.
GTAATTTGTTTTAACCGCATTGTTAATTGCCCTTTTGCCTACTTATCTTCTTCCAACATAGGAGGTTTGCCAAGTTTGCTTTATTTCTTAGGCAGTACACAGACCTTTCGGTTTGCATGTGAAGCTTGATGAATTTTTTTCACTAGGCAGTTATTGAAACTTCCCCTTTTTCTTCATTTTCTTCTTTATGGCTCCGGGTTTCCGACCTGGGATGTTAGCTGTAGATCACTGCAAGCCCTGCATAAAAACATTGTAATTTGGCTTGATGTTCATTCGATCTCCACGATGTATGTCCTGGTCATAAGCGCTACAACTCTTGCTTAAGAGCATTGTAATAAGGCTTCAAGTGTACAGGATTGAGTTGAAGTATGTCTTGGTTATGTGCCTTACTGCCGGAATTCTTTTGTTTCAATTTTTAGCTCCAAGTCTTTTATACTCGCTTCCTTTATCCTACTCGATTCCTTTACCGATAAATTGATTGCTTATTTTGGGCGAATTCTCGAAGTATTGTCCGTACAAGAAAAAGTCACAAAAGTGGTGTTGGGTGAGGATGTGTTCTAATGTAAGGGTCGCCGCATTTGGTATTTGAGGTTTCAGTAAAAAATTGATTTAATTTTCTTTTTTTGGATGCTGAGTAAGTAAAAAAGAACTTCTTTTTTTAATTTGTTGAAATGGCTTCAACGCTTGTCGAACACACGGTGAAGCCTCTTTTTTTTCATTCATAGATTCATCCAATGCATGCGAATATCAATTTTTATTTATTTTATTTTAAGTATAAAAATTTAATTTTTGTAGCAGTCTTAAACCCTAAACTGTAAACCCTAACTCTAAAACTGTAATCCGTAAACCGTAAACCCTAAAACTCTAAAACCCTAATTCCTAAAACAAAAATTTGTCTAAATATTATGCTATTTTCATAATCAGTGACTAATCATCTTGTAAAAATTCCTTTAGCTTCCAATTGAAAATACAAAATTAATTTAAAACGAAATTTGCCCAAGTCATTCATTTATGAACTTGTTTGGTCTTAAGATTAATTTAAATTACGATAAATAATGCAACATTCAATGATAAATGAGTACAATAACTAAATAAAAACTTCAATGATAATTAAAAGGGGAGTTTTGACAACAAAAAGTCATGAAATCGGAATATTACCTACCAACGTGCTTTTTGCCCTTGTTGCATGAAGTGGTAGAGCAGACATATTTTTAATGTACCCTCCCGTTGGGTAGATCTTGCTGTAGCTGTAATCGTTCAAACCTTCTAGGTAATGCCTGCACTCCTTCAGGCATTTGGTCCTCCTTATCGTCAATCAAGGTCCACTACGGGAGTCGGATCGTATTTGGGACAGAAACGATTTATAGATGTCGTGAAAGTAGTATGAACGGGTCATATGCGAATGATCCTCCTGTCTCAACTATTTTGCCTCTCCAATAAAATTGAATTACTAATGCGATGTCTGTTGACATTTTTTCCTAATCTTATGAATATTCTAAAGTCAACTTATATTCTTCGACAATTGAACAAAACAAACATTTGTCGTAATTAATAATGTTAGCTCAACAAATGTCATCATTATTAATAATATCAATAATAAAATAATCACGAATTTCTATTCAATCGTAATAACTAAAAATAATTCTGTGCCCAGAGAATTACAAATGAATAATTAAAGATAAAGTTATCAAACAACTATTATTAATTAAGTAATGAGTAATGTTTCTTCTCAACTATTAATCAATTAATTTTTGCTAATTGCTTTTAAATACTATTTACAATTAACTTGTAATCACTAAATAATTATTATTAGTTCCTAGTATTTGTTACTCATTAATCATAATTACTTTTTAAATGCTTACTACTAATAAACATTACTACAACTTATTACTTTTGACTAATAGTATTAGTTACTATTATTATTACTTACCAATTACTAGTACTACTATTATTAATTACCAATTACCAATTACCAATTACCAATTACTATTCGCTATTTACTATTAGTATTTATTTTTTAATATTACTACTACTTTTACTATTTAATATTAGTCATTTCTATTACAATTAGGGTTAATTACATTTACCTCCCTTGAGGTTTAGATATATTACTAAAGAAACCTTGTAGTTTGGCAAAATAACAAAGAACCCTTGACAGTAACATCCGTTAATTTGGTCAAACAGAGCTGGTTAAAAGTCCAAAATGCTATTCCTAGAACTGGAAATTACCAAAGTCCAAAACATCTATAAAATGCAAAAACACTGCTCTCCCACTGTGATGGCTTTACCCAATAATAACACCCGCTTTCCTTCCTCTCCTGCTCACTAGAGGTGTCAAAATGGTTGATTTAGGCGGGTTTGGGTTTGATAAAATGGGTAATGGGTATAAGTGAGTCAACCCATTTATATCCATTTAATTAGATGGGTATAAATGGGTAAGTCAAAAAATGAATTCGGTAATCCAATTATCCATTTATAGCCCATTTATTTTAATTTTTTGTAAACTCATTTAAATTTATTTTTGCAAATTAACTTATCAATTTATACCATCCTTTGCACCCATCATTAGTTTTAAATATTTACTTATAATGCTTAATAAACCTAATTATCAATTTTTTTGCCATCCGTACTTTATGTCGCAAAATTACATACTATTTAATAATTGAATAATAAGAATATAAAAATTTGAACTAATTACTATAAAAGTTAACATAAAAACTTAATCCAAAAATTTTGAATCCCTAACATTTTTTTCATGTATAAATTTAAAATTTCATTTTGGAAAGATAGGAAAAGAGGTTAAAACTTATCATAAATTGGTAATGCTGAAAAATGAGCAAGTTAACAAACTAATACAAAATAAAATGATAAGATAAAACTAACAAATAATAATAATAATGATGTGAGGATCCGAAAATTATTTTTATTTTATTTTATTTTTTTGAATACATTTTCTTTACTTTATTTTAATGCTTTAATTTTCTAGATATTTTTATAAGAGAGTCAAGATTTTTAATCATTTTTCTTTTATAAGTTAGCGTATGTTAAGTTCGTAGTGCATTATGAAAATAGGACCCACTAGTGAGGTGTGTGCGATAAATTTTGAAAATTAGGAGGAGTTTTGTGCAAAGGGATATTATTTTATAAGGTGTTAAGAGATAATTAGAGGTTGGCTAGATATTTTAGTATTTGGAAGGCAATTAGATGAGGATTAACCCTTAGAGTGCCATTTGTCAAGAAAGCCATGGAACTTTGACTTGGACCAAGACTATTCTTAGCCTTTATCTTAAAAAACAATTGACCAAAAAACCTTTCATTCTTCATTCTCCTTGCCCGAAACTTCTAGCAAGAAAAGAGAGAAAGAAAACTCCATTTCCAACTAGAATCTTGCTTGAATCCACCTTGGTGGTGATGCCTAAGCTGAAATTTTATCAAAAACCATGTGTAAAACAAGAGGAAGTAATTGTTTCTTCTAGCATGCTTTCTAGTTTTATTTGTCCAACTTTAAACTCAAGATTGGTCGATTTTCTTCTAAAAGTTGTGTGTATATCTGACGTATATTTTGCTAAATTTCATGAGTTGTACATACCTAATTTATCTCTTTTGATCTCTCACATCTTTTGGGTCTAAATGTTTTTCTTTTCACACTAACACCTTACTTGAATTATAGCCCTAGAATGCATTTGGATATTCCTCGATTGGCACTTTCAAATTTGTCTTTGAGCTTTGTGTTTTGAGAGGCCAAACTTAGATAGACGTATGGCTCACAGTTGAGTTTTAATTGTGCACTTCATTAACCTAAGTTTTGAATAGTTGGACCATGACATTTTGTCTTGGTTATTTTAGGGTTTGCTGGTGAAAACGAGCACAACTCGAGAACGAACGTTTAACGCTATTCTACTTTGAAATGGTGAGTGTACCACTTGCATGATTTGTTGTTTAAGTGAACTACTTGTGACTGAAACTTATGATTTGTATGACTGTGACTTGGTTTAATCTTGACTGGACGGCTGTGTACTTTATCACACTCGATTCCACTTGACTGTTTGACTGGTCTACTGTTCATTTGAAATCTGTTACTTGTGCATGAATTTGATGTCATGTGGAGCCCAATATCCAATGACCTTACTGTGAATTTGAGTTCAAATCTCATTGGTAGTTAATCGAATAGAACCAGCAAAGGTTTGGTCGAGATAGATTGACGGGCCATGAGGAAAACTATTATTGATTTACTAAATATTGGATCCTTTTGATATTTGGTATACTCGAATATTGCTACCGCTATTTCTGTTTGGTGTTCGGGGCCAGTAAGGGGTATGATTGGTGGACGGAAACTGGTGTAAAGTGGGGATCTACGGTCAATGTTTTTTTTTGTTTCTCTAAACGTTGACGGAGTGTCAACGGACTTGGATCAATCTAATACGACTAAAAATTTGGCTCCTGAGAGCCATCTGTATTCTTTTACTTGAAGCACTTTGTGTTAGTGGTGGTGTTTACTTATCTCCCTAATTGATGTTTATATTTAATAGTTTAAAGTTCGAACTATATGATTTTTGATTGCGTGACCCTGTGATATCTCATTGGGCGAAAGCTCACTCTGTCGCTTTTGTTTTCCTTACAGAGGGCGAAGTATTGGGATCGTGATTTTTGGAAAAGAGTTGAGCAAGTTATAGACTCTAGACATTTTGTTTAAGCTCCTCTGTAATAATAAGCCGTATATGTATTTATATAAGATTGAATACTTTGATTTGTACTTTAAGTTTAAATCGTTGGTGACTCTATTGTATATAGTACTAGGTTGACGATTTGAAGTTAATTGTGCGTTTTAGTGCCTTCTGTGAATTTTTGGATTAGTTAGTCCTGACGAGAGTTGGGCAAGCTATGAGAACCCGAATTTTTATTTAGTTATTATTTATTTTTATTTTATTTTACTACCTTATTTATTTAATTATTTATTTATTTGCTCCAATTAATTTATTTCATTCATTTTAATTGCATCCGCATGGTACATTGTCTCATTTTATATTTTTAACACGTTTTCTCTTAAATTTAATTTTTCGATCGCTTGATTAGTGAAAATTAGTTAATACACGTTTTTCGAGACAATATTTGGTTTGAGAGTGCAGTGGTTTTGGAGAATTAAGAATGATCAATTGTAGACCAAGAAAAGCTAAGTGAGGAATTAGAAGTGAGTGAGATGAATTAAGCTCAATTAGGAGCACTAATGGGCCACTATTCACTTGTTGACTATTGTACCAAAAGTAGCTTTATGTCACATCTTCCTTTTCATTAAATCACTTCACACAAAAAGCACACAAACCCTCTCTTTTCTCCCTCCCTTGGCCGGCCACTTCTCCATTTTTGCCAAGAAAGTTTCAAATTTTCTTCTTCATTTTGCTCCTTAAAACTTGCTCCAACTTAGCCCATTCTCTTGGATCATCCTCAAGCTTAGTAGGAGACTGGGAGGAGGAGAGATTCTTGGTGGTTTAGAGTTTGATTTCTTGTGGTTTTGCCTACTACTCTTGGAGGAAAGGTAACTTTCAAAGCTCTCATTTTTCTTCCATCTTATGGTTAGTTTTAGTTAGTTTTTAACTAGTTAAACTTGGGTTGTTGATGGGTTCCATGAATCTTGACTTTAGGTAGATGTCTCGAGGAAGATTCTTAGGTAGTGGCCTTAACGATTTCTTGTTTGTTTGGTTGTTGTTTTAGTGATTTATAACTTGGTTTTAGTGTGAAAAGTTGGAGAGAAAATTCGAAGAGAAGGAAGGAGCCATGCTGTCCGATTTTTGCTGGATCATTTCCCTTGTTTTAATTTCAAATTTTGTGGGTATATTGATGCCAAAATGCTTGCTACATGTTGGGTTATGTGTGTGTAAATTATCTCCCAAAAACCATTTCATTTGGATGAGTTAAAGTTAGGTTAAAGGGAGGAAATCAAACCTTGAAATTTCTGATCAGTATGGCCGACCAGTGTGCATTCAACAGCATATAATTTTTCGTACAGGAGTTGAAATCAAGTGCCATTTCTGGCATATGAAACTAGACTCTGAGAGTTTTCTAACGGTATAAAATGCACCTACTAGTTTGTTTTCTATGAGCTGCAGTGAACCGGCAAATTTGGTTGTTTTTCCTCACTATTTTAACCGATAAACAAGCACAGCTGCAATTTGTAGCTCGTTTTCACTCATCTTACAAAACGAATTTGAAGATAGTTTCTTCTAGTGATTTTTAGCATTTTTTTTCAATGCCATAAACCACGCTAATTTTGGACTTGTGTAGCCTTAGTAATGACCTGATTTACAAACTGTGTCGGGTGTTCTAAAGCTGGAATTTCGTGAACCAGGTTTCAAAAATCAGCTTTCATAAAACTGTTGTATCTTGGTGTAAAAAAATCCAAATTGAGTTCCATTTCTTGCATTTCAAACTAGACTTGGATTTCTTTCAGTAGTATAAATTTCAAGAGCTGGTTCGATTCCTATGAAATTTGCTAAATTTTCAAAGTTCACTGAAATTCAAAACTTTTTTGTTCTGTTCTTACTGAAACAGTGATTTGGAGCTAAGATTTGACTGATTTTCAATTTGAATCTGGAAAAAGTGTCTTTCACAGAGTTTTAGTTCATTGAGTCTATTTTCCAACGGTATAAGATTTGCAAATTTTGGACTTATGGAACTCAAGTTATGATTTTTCAAAAAAGGTTGCCAAAACTGAATTTTTCCTTGTAAAGTGACAAAACTCCAAAGACACTTGGAAATATTTTCTAGGTTTCAAGCCTAACATTCTTGGTTATTTGCGCCTCATTTGACACTTGAAAAATGAATGTTACCCCCTAGTCTTATGCCCTTGGTTTCCATGAAAATGAACCATAAATTGGAGCGTTTAGTTGAAGTAATTCTTGAGGAACTTCACTAATTTTATATTCGAAACTTGAAACTTCTAACTTCAACATTTACTATGAAAATATGTAGCGTTTTGATGGATTTTGACTCCATAAGTTTGGAAAACGTGAAGGCTCCTTTATATTCTAAAATTTGGGCATAGGATTAGAAGTTTTTAAGATATGAAAACCATTTTTTCCTTTCCCCGATTCTCATGCCAAAATTAAGTGTGGTACTCCCTTTTTGGAATCAAGATTTCTTGCCACGACTTGACTTGAAAACGACTTTTGAGTTTCCTTTGAGTGTTATTTCAATGATTAAGAGAGAAAATCTCTTTTAACTCGACTTGAACTTGTGGTTTTGAGTGCGGGTAGCAAGAGGATATGTTTTTCTCTTATTAGCCCTGGTCGAATACTTAGGTAATCGTGATTGTACATGTCTCAGGTGGTCACGTGGACGCCAAGGAACTTGTCTGACCTCTTGCTTTTGCTCTTGCTTTGCCCTTGACTTTTGGTGAGTGTCAAGTGCATATTTCATGTGCTATGATTGAAATGATATTTGTACAAGTGCTATGTGAAATTGTTATGATTTGTGAACTTGCCGAGGCGAGAGTGTACTTTATCGCCATTGTTCTCTCCTTCTTGAATACTCACTACTTGTATATGAATTTGCGTGACTTGCACTTGTACTCGAACATGCTTGTAACTCGTGAGTACTGAGCGGTAGCATGTACCATACCCTATTCGAGTGGGAGGTGCCTCTCATACCGACTCAATACCATGACCGATTTTAAATCGATTCGAGCGTTGTCTCATCGACCACTCGTGCTTGTGGGGATGCCCAAACCCATTGGCTAATCTCGTAACTCAAGCCGATAAGGGTTTGGTCGAGAAGCTTGGTGAACCATGGAAAATTATAAAGCTTGATCTTTTGAGATCTTGCTTGGCATACTCGAATAGTATTGCCATCTTGTGCTTGTTTGGGTTCCGGATCCGAGAGGGTGTTATGATGTATAGAGGAAGTAAGTGGAGCTTTACGGACAAGTTGCTACTTGAGTTGACGGAGGGTCAACCAAAGATGGTTTGAACCGGTCGAGACGTGGAAATAGCTCCTGAGAGCTCCTGTATCCTTTTACATGTGTTTTACTTCTTATTTGTGCATTTAAATGAAATTTCATGTTAAGTCGTTTTAAGTGTGATATTTGATTTAATTTGTGCTACTTGCTTTCTTCCTTGATTTTCTTGGCCTCACTGAGCGTTAGCTCATCCCTTTAAGTTTGTTTTCCTTAACAGGTTTTGGAAGTGAAAGTTGGGAAGTTCTAGACTAGCGGTTTTGGTTGAAACTAGTGAATCTTTTGTATGATGTCGGAGACATTGGAAGAGTAAACTTTATTATATTTGGGTTTTGGATTGTAATTGTAAATAGTAGCCCTAGAAGAATTTGGATTGTATATTTGAATGATTCCTTTAATGCTAAATCTATGGTTGACTTGTGGATTTCTTTTAAACTAGAATGAGTGCGTGAGTCCTGACGAGAGTTGGGCAGGCGCCTCGCTGATACCCTAGGGTTCGCCCTAGGGAGAGGTGGGGACGTCACAGTTGGTATCAGAGTTATAGGTTTCAGATCTTTATAGTGTATCCTAGGTTTGAAGTTTAGAATGTTAGACTGTAGGATTAATTTGAATATTACATGAATTAGAGAACCTACTATATCCTAGTGGTTAAAGAGAATTGTTACTTGAGAGTTCTTATATAGGATTGATGGAAACAAAACTGAGGAATTATGTGGTATCATATCGAAAGAAAACATTATGTGAGAGATTAGTAGTGAAAGATTGAATAAGATTCTAATTATCTTTGTACTTGTAGGAATGGAAGGAATCAATGCAAATATTGGTATTAGCTATAGGAGATAATAAACTGAGATTTGCTAGTTAATTCCACATATGATAGTTTTGAACTAAAACAAAAGAGTTTTCAAAGGAATAAAATTCATATTCCACCTATTTACCTTCTGGAAAAAAAAAACTAAGATGTACTAGTTTTATTTCCAAATGATGGTTGGCAATAACACTTATGTGCTCCAAGTACTTTATCACATACCAATCTTGACAAGTATGAGAATTTCATTTGATTTTTTTTTAAAACTAGAAATTGGTGAGCAATTGATGAGTTTTGTTGGATTTTTTTATATATATGCTGGACTCGAGCAAGAGGTTGAAGTTTTCTAACCAAATCTCCCAATTCTTGATTGTACACTAATATATTCCCGCACCTGAATTTGCCTATGTTTTGAGCAAGAAATCCTTGAGTTTTTGGAAGAATTACGAACTTGGGCTCTGGTAATGTGAATCCTGGACTTGATGAGATTTTGTTACTTTGATTGCTTTCCTTACGTTTTCAAAAAACAAAAAAAGGGGCTTATCCGATATTTGAATATGAAATTCTTGGTTTTCAAAGAGAGAGCCTATCTTCAGGTGTAAGAACTGAGAGAGGTTTGAAGATGTAGAGTGATCGCATCCGAGAGCCTGAAGTTAGTGTGATCGAGGAACAAGAGTGTACTAATGATTTCGTGGATAGTCAGTGACGTCCCCACTTCTCCCTAGGGCGAACCCAAGAGTATCGGCGGGATGCCTGCTTAGCTCTCGCCAGGACTCACTACGAGACGAATTCAACTTATGGATGATCAATTAATACTAAAAATCGAAAATATAAAGAAAGTCGCTTCCTTAAATAAATATTCAAATCTTACATCATAAGTTATCAAAAGTACATCAACTTCCCCAAATATACAACTTCCAAAAGAGGTCTAAACAATTACGTTCAAATTCTAGTCAAAAGGCCATCAAGTCGGCTTCTCCATAATTCTTTCCATTTCGGCTCCTGTTAAGGAAAACAAAACTAATGGGGTGAGCTAATACTCAATGAGGCCAAGAAAAGCATGCAAACACATAGTTCAAATAGCAATAGCATTTATACGAGAAATAAAGCTATAACATTCAAGTAATTCACAATTTAAAATAAAACACACTCAATAAAGATACGGGAACTCTCAAGAGCTAGATTCCACTTGCTTTGCCGAGTCTCGATCATATACTTCCACGTGATGACACTCCATCACCCGAGTAGGTATATTTTGTCCGTAGAACTCCACTTACTTCACGAATCCCGTTCACCATTACACCCCCTGTTCCGGACCCGCTCATCATTTAGAAAGGCGATACTGCTCGAGTATACCAAGCGAAATCTCAAAAGATCAAGTTTTTAATTTTCCCATGGTTCACCAAGCTTCTCGACCAAGCCCTTGCCGGCTCGAGTTACAAGGTTGGCCAATGGATTGGGGTGCCCCCAGAAATATAAGTGGTCGATGAGGCATCGCTCCAATCGACTTAAAATTGTTTATGGTTCTGAATCGACATGAGAGGTACCTCCCACCCGAATTGGTGTGGTACATGCTACCGTTCAGAAAACTGATTATAGCACTGAGACTGTATGAGAGGTACCTCCCACCAAATTGGTGTGGTACATGCATCTGCTTAGATCTCACGAGTTAAACATATTCATGTACAATTACCAATCATTGTTTATGGTTCTGAGTCGACATGAGAGGTATCTCCCACCCGAATTGGTGTGGTACATGCTACCGCTCAGAGAACCGATTATAGTACTGAAACAGTATGAGAGGTACCTTCCACCTAAGTTGGTGTGGTACATGCATCCGCTCAGAGCTCACGAGTTAAACATATTCATGTACAATTACCAATCATATGTATTCATGTAACAAGTATCATATAATTAAAAGAGAGAGAGGACGAGGGTGATAAAGTGCACTCTCGTCTCGGCAAGTTTACGTATCATGTATAACACTTGTACAATTAACATTTCAATCACATAAGCATTTAACATGTACTTGACACTCACCAAGTCAAAAAAGTGAGTAAGTGAGCAAATAAGCCTTTAGTGGTCGGCTCCGAGATTCTCTTCAAAATCCTCTTGAGCGCCTGAAGAAATAACAATTATCATTCACTCACAAATACTTACAAACCCCTTGCCAAACAAGAAAGAATGTACACTTGAGTAATACTAAGACAATGTTTTAAAAGAGATTTAATATCTCGAAAATCGAGATTCAAAGGTGAGGATTTAAATTTACCAGAGAAACTTGCATTTCCCATGAAATCGAGTTTTAAAATAAATTATCAATATCAAAAGAATGTGACAAGTTCTTAAAAGTTCAACTCTTAAGAAATTAGAGAATTTCATCTTCGCGCGACAAACTTGGTAAAATCAGATCTCGAGTTTCGTATGTCCAAAAATAGAAAAATTTATACCATTGGAAATTAGGTTCAAAGTACTAAAAGTTATTAGAAGATACTTTTACAAGATTCTAAACGGAAAGCATTCATTTTTCAGCTCAAAGTTTCAGTTCCAAGAAGACAGGTTTGAACCAGCCGTGGTTTTCCAGCAATCTTTGGAAATTCGGTAAAATTCACAGAAAGTGAATCAGCCCTTGAAATTCGTAAAACAATAAGAGTTACAAACAAGGTTTCAAACACAACAAGCGGAACTAAATTTAGATTTTTAAGCATCAAGATATAACAGTTCAAAATCGATTGATTTTCACTACTTGAACAGTAAATTTTCAGATTTGAAGAGTAATCTTTGGTGCATCATTTGGATATCGAAATGGAATTGAAGTTATACCAAATTTGGTACATTTAAACTTTCATATGTGGATTACCTCTCTATCAAATTATAGGCAAAAACTCACGTGGGAAAGCGGTTAACAAAATGACCAAAGTTTGTGAAATTTTCAAAGCAAATCTGCCAACCCACTCTTTCTTTCTTTCCAAAGGTTTTGTCCAATGAAATCAATCCCAATTCACTCCATTTTTGAAACCAAGGTTCCAAAAATATTTAATAAACAATTGATGGTTAAATGACACTAAAATTTTCGAAATATAACCTCCCATAACAGGTTTGACCATTCGGCCAGCAAGAAGGGAAAAACTTTCCAGTTTCCAGCTTTGTTGCACTTTCAAAATAAGATCACATCTCACTCAATATAAATTCAAATTAAAAATGGTTTATGGCATTGTAAACTAGGTTCAAAATTCTACATTTCATCAGAAAGGGTCGTTACTAAAATCAGTTCACAAATGAGAGAAAATCGAACCACAAGATGCAGCTTCTCCATTCCTCTCGGACAGACAGTCACAACAGGACAGTCAATTTTGCTGAATCACTACGGTTCACTCAGTTCGAACTAGTAGGTGATGTTTATACCGTTAGAAATCTATGAATGTCTAGTTTTGAATGCCACTAACAGCACTCAATTTTGAATTTTGTACAAAGAGTTACGATCGAATAAAGAAGCACTGTTCGAGGCCTTTGCTATACGTTTTCCAGATTTGATTCTTGCCAAAACTCAAGTTTTATGCAACCAAATGAAACGATTTTTGAAAGACACTTTGTACACATAATATACAACATATATCCATCAATTTCACAGTCAACTAAACATCAAAATTTTGAAATATAAACTGAATAACAATGGACAGAATTTCGGCTAGCATGCATGCATCTTCCTCTAACTTTCTTTTTCAACTTTCCAACTCAAACTACACCATATTTCATCAAAGCAAGTAACAAACAAGCAATTAAACACATAATAATCCTCAAGGCAGCTACCTATAAAGCCTCCTCAAGTTCACTACCTAATGTCAAGGTTCTTGTGAACCCATCAACAACCCAACAACTATCTTGCCATCACTAACTAACTACTAACTTACTACTATGAATTGAAGAGGAAAAGTTGAAGGGTTCTTGGGGTGGTTATCTTGCTCCCAAAAGGAGAGTAAACACTAGGTTTTTGGGTTCTTAAATCACCAAATTCCTTCCTTGATTAAGTCCTCCTCCGAGCTTGCAAGAAGACCCAAGACAAGAAGCAATTTTTGGAGAGCTTTGTGGAGCAAAAGTGGAAGACTAGAAGCTGAAAAATTTTGAGGGGAAATGGGGAGGGGAGAATCGGCCAAGCTTGAGGGAGAAGAAGAAGAAGTTTTGGTTGGTAGGTGAGTGATGTGATGTTGTATAAGAAGATGGGACATAAAGTTCTCTTGTGTCCCAAAAGTCAACGATCGGTTTGTGTGCAATTAGTGCTCCTAATTGAGTTTAACTTAACTCACTTACTCTAATCTCTCAATTAACTTTTCTTAGTCTACTATTGATCACCCTTAATACTCCAAGATTATTGCACTCTCGGATCGAATTTACCTTGAAAAACGTGCATGTGCTATTGCTCGCTAAACAGGCCGCAGAAAAAATTAAATTCGCTAGCGAAACGTTTTAAAAGTATAAATGAGACATTTTTGCGTACAAATGGGTCTAAAATGAATGAAATAAATTATTCGGAGTAAACGGTTGAATAAATAATCAATTAAACCAGTAAAATAAAATAAATGTAAGTAAAATTCGGGTCCTCACATCCTTCCCCCTTTAAAAGAATTTCGTCCTCGAAATTCATAACTTGATCTAGGAACAAACTCTGGATGTTTCTTCTGGATCTCCTCTTCTACTTCTTAAGTCGCTTCCCCCATTTCATGATTTCTCCATAAGACCTTCACTAGTGGGTTTGCTTGCATCTTAACTCCTTCACTTTTCGGTCAGAAATCTTTATCGGCCTTTCTTTATATAACAATTCTCATCAAATCCTATTTCTCCCATTCAAAACTCACACTTATTGACCTTAACAAAAGTTGGTGCTCTCTCGAAATTTTCAAAACTATTCTCAGGTGCCGTTCATGATCTTATCACAGGTCTAAAGGTGTGGAACAATAATTAGATATATATATATATATATATATAAGCCGTAAAATCAATTAAAACAAAGTAGATTTTCCATATATTATAAAAGATCATAATAGTTACATCGAATTAGGATAACTTCATCAAATCATTCCAAAAGAAAGGGGAAACAACAAGATCATAGCGAAACGTGCTAAAACAACAAACGGATGTCATCTCCTATACAACATTACAACCTCTAAAAGTATCAGTCTAAGTTAGGGTAAAACTACAATCCCTATTTGTCGAGTGGAGTCAGATCTATTCCTACTCGTAGAGTTTCCACTACTTGGATCCCTCTTACAATCTCTGGATGTTTCTAGGAACAAACTCTGGATGGATTCCACTACTTGATCTAGGAACAAACTCTGGATGTTTCTTCTGGATCTCCTCTTCTACTTTTTAAGTCGCTTCCCCCATTTCATGATTTCTCCATAAGACCTTCACTAGTGGGTTTGCTTGCGTCTTAACTCCTTCACTTTTCGGTCAGAAATCTTTACCGGCCTTTCTTTATATAACAATTCTCATCAAATCCTACTTCTCCCATTCAAAACTCACACTTATTGACCTTAACAAAAGTTGGTGCTCTCTCGAAATTTTCAAAACTATCCTCAGGTGCCATTCATGATCTTATCACAGGTCTAAAGGTGCGGAACAATAATTTGATATATATATATAAGCCGTAAAATCAATTAAAACAAAGTAGATTTTCCATATATTATAAAAGATCGTAATAGTTACATCGAGTTAGGATAACTTCATCAAATCATTCCAAAAGAAAGGGGAAACAACAAGATCATAGCGAAACGTGCTAAAACAACAAACGGATGTCATCTCCTATACGACATTACAACCTCTAAAAGTATCAGTCTAAATTAGGGTAAAACTACAATCCCTATTTGTCGAGTGCAGTCAGATCCATTCCTACTCGTAGAGTTTCCACTACTTGGATCCCTCTTACAATCATTAGCATTAATCACTCCTTCTGGCACTCGACTGATTCGCAGTGGATCTAGCAGATTGTTGAGAATTTTCTCCTCCCTTAGAAGCTCTAGGGCAATTCGAAAATTTATGTTCGGTACTACCGCACCTCAAACATTTTCCTTGCTTTTTCCAACATTCGGCCTCAGTGTGGTTAATCTTGCCACAGTATCCACAAGTTACGTGAGGAGTCACGGCTTGACTAGTTTGAGAATTCCCCTTTTGTTGATCTCGCCTACTCTGATTTCCTTTTGGCGGGGCTTCACTTGATGGAGTTTTTCCGGATTTTTCAGGCATCTTCACTCCTCTAACTCCTTTTCCCATTTTAAGGGGTTGGGTAGACCTCTCGGACTGTTCAGGGGTATCGCTTGGGTTACCCCTCTTTCTAGTATGAAAAGGTTTAGATTGAAACTTAGTATTCTCTACCCTCTGTGCCTTATCCAAGGCATCCGTGAAAGTGGTGATCTGGGCAGCTGCTAGGGATTTTTAGATTTCTACATTTAACCCTTGAATAAACCTCCTTATCCTTTTTTGCTCCGTGATCACTAGCTCAGGGGCAAATTTGGAAAGTTTAGTGAACCGCTCCTCATACTCGACCACACTTAGTAACCCTTGTTTCAACTTAATAAAGTCATCCTCCCTCCTCTCTTGTATTATAGGCGGAAGGAATTTGACATTGAACTCCCTCTCAAAGTTGGCCCAAGTCCAAGGGGTTTGTACTCTTTCCCACTTCGCCCTTACAACATTTCACCACGAGCGTGCTGCTCCCTCAAACTGGAAAACGGCAAAATTCGCTTGCCTTTTCTCGGCATAATCTAAACCAGCAAAAATATCTACCATCCTTTCAAACCAATTTTTCGCTAACTCGGGATCAGACCCTCCACGAAATCTAGGTGGAGTGAACTTCAAGAATCGCTTTAAGGCTCTATCTTGACCTCTATCCTGAGCCCCAAGTTGGTTATTAGGTCCTGGACCTTCTCGCTCTGCTAATCGCTCTAAAATATCCGTCATGCGGTTGATGGCACTTGATCACCCTCTTTGTTTCTAAGATTTTGGTTCGGACCAGTCGCGAATCCCTCGCCTCTTTCGGGAGTGCGGGGTTGCCGAAACCCACGCCCATGCCCCCGTCCACGTTCTCGCCGATCCATTTAACAAGATTCTAAACGCATAATAAAAGAGGAAATATAAGCATATAAATTGAAAAACATGTACACATTGCAAGAACACTTTAAATCAAATCGTAGATATTTACATAAACTAAAAGTCATGTCACAGGTCAAGGTGCAGACAACGAGTTAATAATATCAAATACAGAATATAGGCAACTAAGTGCCACAGAATATAGGAGTACATGCAGGCAAAATACAAAAGGGCTCACAGCGTGCACTACCCCTACTATCCTAGGCAGGATCAAAAGAAGGAGAACCATAAGCCTAGTTAGGGACAGAACTAGAAGAATCCACGATACCAAGTCACATCATTCGAATGACTATAAATTCCAAATTCCATTCAAAAGCCTAAACTACTTTCTAAATTCTTAGCCTAAAACTTCCAATAAATACAAGTTTTTCCTCCCCAAATTCAAGGTGAAAGTTCCTACACAGGCTAGGGTAATAAGTCAAACCAAAAGGAGTGCAAAAGATGTCTCATTTTCAAACTCAAAGTGGGGTCCACAAGACATTAAATCCCAGACGTATAAGGATTTAACTCCAACAAAATAAAACACTAGCATTCAACATCACTCTAATTAAACGTAAACACTTCAATATTACTCGCTAAAACATCAAGCACCAAGGTCACATTGCACTTAATACACAATCAAATCCCACAGTCCGGCATCCTAAACTTTTAGCCTAAGATACACTACAAAGATCTGAAACCTAAACTCTGATACCAACTGTGACGCCTCCACTTCTCCCTAGGGTGAACCCAACGGTATCGGCGGGACGCCTGCCTAACTCTCGCTAGGACTTACTACGAGATGAATTCAACTTATGGATGATCAATTAATACTAAAAATCGAAAATATAAAGAAAGTCGCTTCCTTAAATAAATATTCAAATCTTACATCATAAGTTATCAAAAGTACATCAACTTCCCCAAATATACAACTTCCAAAAGAGGTCTAAACAATTACGTTCAAATTCTAGTCAAAAGGCCATCAAGTCGGTTTCTCCATAATTCTTTCCATTTCAACTCCTGTTAAGCAAAACAAAACTAATAGGATGAGCTAACGTTTAGTGAGGCCAAGAAAAGCATGCAAACACATAGTTCAAATAGCAATAGCATTTATACGAGAAATAAAGCTATAACATTCAAGTAATTCACAATTTAAAATAAAACACACTCAATAAGGATACAGGAGCTCTCAAGAGCTAGATTCCACTTGCTTTGCTGAGTCTCGATCATATACCTCCTCGTGATGACACTCCATCATCCGAGTAGGTATATTTTGTCCGTAGAACTCCACTTATTTCACGAATCCCATTCACCATTACACCCCCTATTCCGGGCTCGCTCATCATTTAGAAAGACGATACTACTCGAGTATGCCAAACAAGATCTTAAAAGATCAAATTTTTAATTTTCCCATGGTTCACCAACCTTCTCGACCAAGCCCTTGTCGGCTCGATTTACAAGGTTGGCCAATAGGTTGGGGTGCCCCCGATATATAAATGGTCGATGAGGCATCGCTCCAATCAATTTAGAATTGTTTATAGTTCTGAGTCGACATGAGAGGTACCTCCCACCCGAATTGGTGTGGTACATGCTACCGCTCAGAGAATCGATTATAGCACTGAGACAGTATGAGAGGTACCTCCCACCAAAATTGGTGTGGTACATGCATCCGTTCATAGCTCATGAGTTAAACATATTCATGTACAATTACCAATCATTGTTTATGGTTCTGAGTCGACATGAGAGGTATCTCCCACCCGAATTGGTGTGGTACATGCTACCGCTCAGAGAACCGATTATAGTACTGAAACAGTATGAGAGGTACCTTCCACCTAAGTTGGTGTGGTACATGCATCCGCTCAGAGCTCACGAGTTAAACATATTCATGTACAATTACCAATCATATGTATTCATGTAACAAGTATCATATAATTAAAAGAGAGAGAGGACGAGGGTGATAAAGTGCACTCTCGTCTCGGCAAGTTTACGTATCATGTATAACACTTGTACAATTAACATTTCAATCACATAAGCATTTAACATGTACTTGACACTCACCAAGTCAAAAAAGTGAGTAAGTGAGCAAATAAGCCTTTAGTGGTCGGCTCCGAGATTCTCTTCAAAATCCTCTTGAGCGCCTGAAGAAATAACAAATATCTATCATTCACAAATACTTACAAACCCCTTGCCAAACAAGAAAGAATGTACACTTGCGTAATACTAAGACAATGTCTTAAAAGAGATTTAATATCTCGAAAATCGAGATTCAAAGGTGAGGATTTAAATTTACAAGAGAAATTTGCATCTCCCATGAAATCGAGTTTTAAAATAAACTATCAATATCAAAAGAATGTGACAAGTTCTTAAAAGTTCGACTCTTAAGAAATTAGAGAATTTCATCTTCGCGCGACAAATTTTGTAAAATTAGATCTTGCGTTTCGTATGTCCAAAAATGGAAAACTTTATACCGTTGGAAACTAGATTCGAAGCACTAAAAGTTCGTTGAAGATACTTTACCAAGATTCTAAACAGAAAGCATTCATGTGGGAAGGCGGTTAACAAAACGACCAAAGTTTGTGAAATTTTCAAAGCAAATCTGCCAACCCACTCTTTCTTTCTTTCCAAAGGTTTTGTCCAATGAAATCAATCCCAATTCACTCCATTTTGAAACCAAGGTTCCAGAAACATTTAATAAACAATTGATGGTTAAATGACACTAATATTTTTGAAATATAACCTCCCATGACAGGTTTGACCATTTGGCCAGCAAGAAGGGAAAAGCTTTCCAGTTTCCAGCTTTCTTGCACTTTCGAAATAAGACCACATCTCACTCAATACAAGTTCAAATTAAAAATGGTTTATGGCGTTGTAAACTATGTTCAAAATGCTACATTTCATCAGAAAAGGTCGTTACCAAAATCAGTTCACAGGTGAGAGAAAATCGAGCCACAAGATGCAGCTTCTCCATTCCTTTCGGACAGACAGTCACAACAGGACAGTCAAATTTGCTGAATCACTACGGTTCACTCAATTCGAACTAGCTGTTGATTTTTATACTGTTAGAAATCTATGAATATCTAGTTTTGAATGCCGCTAACGGCACTCTATTACGACTTTTGTACAAAGAGTTACGTTCGAATAAAGAAGCACTATTCGAGGCCTTTGCTATACGTTTTCCAGATTTGATTCTTGCCAAAACTCAAGTTTTATGCAACCAAATGAAACAATTTTTGAAAGGAACTTTATACACACAATATACAACATATATCCATCAATTTCACAGTCAACTAAGCATCAAAATTTTGAAATATAAATTGAACAACAATGGACAGAATTTCGGCCAGCATGCATGCATCTTCCGCTAGCTTTCTTTTTCAACTTTTCAACTTTTCAACTCAAACTACACCATATTTCATCAAAGCAAGTAACAAACAAGCAATTAAACACACAATAATCCTCAAGGCAGCTACCTATAAGGTCCTCTCAAGTCCACTACCTAATGTCAAGGTTCTTGTGAACCCATCAACAACCCAACAACTATCTTGCCATCATTAACTAACTACTAACTTACTACTATGAATTGAAGAGGAAAAGTTGAAGGGTTCTTGGGGTGGTTACCTTGCTGCCAAAAGGAGAGTAAACATTAGGTTTTTGGGTCCTTAAATCACCAAGTTCCTTCCTTGATTAAGTCCTCCTCCGAGCTTGCAAGAAGACCCAAGACAAGAAGCAATTTTTGGAGAGCTTTGTGGAGCAAAATTGGAAGACTAGAAGCTAAAACATTTTGAGGGGAAATGGGGAGGGGAGAATCGGCCAAGCTTGAGGGAGAAGAAGAAGAAGTTTTGGTTGGTAGGTGAGTGATGTGATGTTGTATAAGAAGATGGGACATAAAGTGCTCTTGTGTCCCAAAAGTCAACGATCGGTTTGTGTGCAATTAGTGCTCCTAATTGAGATTAACTTAACTCACTCACTCTAATCCCTTAATTAACTTTTCTTAGTCTACTATTGATCACCCTTAATACTCCAAGATTATTGCACTCTTGGATCAAATTTACCTTGAAAAACGTGCATGTGCTATTTCTCGCTAAACAAGCCGCAGAAAATTAAATTCGCTAGCGAAACGTTTTAAAAGTATAAATGAGACATTTTTGCGTACAAATGGGTCTAAAATGAATGAAAATAAATTATTCGGAATAAACGGTTGAATAAATAATGTGACAGCCCCACCTTCCCCTAAGGCGAACCAAAGGGTTTGGCGGACCGCCTGCCCAGCTCTCGCCAGGACTACGGAGTTGAAACACGCAAAACCCTAGACTACGCGCGATAGAATCCAAAGCCATAGAATCACAACATCTCAAATGATTACACTTATACATATTTTTACATCAAAGTCTTGAACAAAGTAACTAAAATACAAGCCAGGGTATCCATATCGGTCAAAATACAATTAGGGTTTCAGTTGCAAAAGAGCTTAACAAAATACATATACAATAGCTCGCCCCTTTTTCTTCAAAAATCATGATTTCGAAGTTGGTCCCCTGTAAGAAAAACAAAGATAACGGGAACGGGGTGAGCTTGCGCTCAATGAGGTACCAAGAATACAAGTAGTCATGGATCATGGCATTTCACGTTTAAGGCACATATAAGGAAATGAACAATTATCTCAACTGGAAAGGATACAGGTGACTCTCAGGAGCCAAATTCCCATTTCAGTACTTGATCCAAACTCGTTGACCCTCCGTCAACGTTTAATGAAATAAACATGTCCGTAGATCCCTCTTAAACGCCAAATCCCGATCACCAAACATACCCCTTACCGGGCCCGAACGCCGAACAGGAATAGAGATGGTAATACTCGAGTATACCGGAAATCCAGAGTCTCAATACCCAAAGATTTCCAAAGAACAGGCACCCATGGTTCGTTAATTTCCTCGACCAAGCCCTTGCTGGTTCGAATCAAGTAACTACCCATGGGGTTGAGCTCAGAGTTAACAGGCACAGGAAAGTCGTTGGATACGTGTCCAAACGACATCATATCAAGTATAAATAACAGATTCAAGTGTACATGAGATCCATAGTAGACACAAGTAACAGAGTCAAGTACATATACAGGAAACAAGTCACACAGGCCAGAGAACGAGTGTGATATAGTACACCCTCGTCTCATACCGGACAAACAGATGATACAGTCATTCAAGTTACAATTTGCAAGTACATATACAAAGTTAGGCAACAAGTGAGGGGAGTGGTATACTCACCAGTTCAAGTGCAGATACTTCAAAAGTTTTTCCCCCAAAATGACTTTAATCGCCAAGAAACCCTAAAATAACCGAAGTAGCAATTAAGGTTTTCACATCCCAAATTCTAGTAAATGAAACGCACAAGTGAGGCTCGACTATGAGTCGTATGCCTACCCAAATGAACTATGAAGGCAAAGTTGCAAAAGCGTGATTTCGGAACGAAAAGGTAATAGGAGGACCTAGGGGCTTGAATGACCTAAAAGCCGTTCATCTACTAAGAATCAACTCAAAGTTGAAGGAACCAAGCGGCCTAGAAAGTTGGGCAGCGTGCCCTTTGTGTTTACCAAATTTCCAGCCATTTACGGCTTCCTTATTTTCCTTAATTCAGCCCCACAATACACACAAGTAAAGTTACCACAATAGCCCTTCCATAGGCTCCAAAGTCATCCAAGTACAACACAAGTGCAATAGTACAAGCAAATATCAATTTTGAAGACAAAAGCTAAATGGCAGATTTGGCATCTCATAGCATTTTAGTCATAACCGAAGCTATGGTTATCGAATCGGGGTGAACCTTATACCATTTCGAAGCTAAGATAGAGGGGAACAACTTTTATGAAGGCCACTTAACCTAATTTATAGTTTATCTAAGTCGAATTTACCAAACACAGATCCAAAAGTTTAAGATCAGTCTAGTTATCAGCACTGACTTTAACCAGCAATAACTCAGGCTACACAACTCCGATTCAGTTGATTCCAAAGCCATTAGAAATCTAAGATACAAGGTTACAATTCTTAAGAAGGCATTAAAAGTCAATTCATTCATCTTCCCAGTCAAACGAGCCAATTACAGAGGCTGATTATCATTTCCGGACAGAAACAGGGAAGCAGGGGTAAAATAGTCATTTCACAGGATACCGTACTCCGATTGAGCTGAAATTTTACAGGCATAATCTACACTTAATTCTCTACAACTTTCCTGTTTTGAGCTAAGGCCAATTCGGCCTCCATCCTGGACGAACAGAACTGGTCAGAACAGGGCAATATAAGAACCCTAATCTGGAATTTTCCCACATAAAGCTGAAATTTCCGCAATTAACCACAATTAATGCACAATAACTTCAATTCCATACCATACTAAGCCACCAATCCAAGCCAACCTTAGTCATCATATGAAAACAGAAAAATTCCCAAGAAAATGATAAATTCACCAAACTTCACTTTAATTCACAAAATCATTCATAAACTAAGCTCCTTAACCGATATAAGCCACTAATTTACAATTATTATGGACAAAATTGAAGTTCTAAGCAATATACCTCAAACACCAAGAAAGGTAGCCTCTTAGAGCTTTGATTTGCCAAATCACTCCACAAACACCTTTGTTCTTCCTTAGTATGCGATTTCTACGGAGCAAATCGGATTTCTATCGGTTAATTTTCAAGATTTGGACAAGAAATTGAAGTAGAAGTTGAAGCTTTCTTTCCTTTTCTCTCTAGGGGAATTTCGGCCAAGAAGCTTGCAAAATGAAGATGATTTGGTCAAATTTTGCTTTTGGTAAAGTTGTAGAAAGTTAGGCCAAGTGTTGCCCCAATAGGATCGCGCCACGTGTCGCCTTTTTGGATTTCTCCTTATCCTTTAGCTTCCAATGATTAAATACCTAACTAACCTCCAGTTATCTCTTAACACTCAGTAATTTAATGCCTTACTGCACAACTTAACCTAATTGGCCGAATTTCTCTCACTTAACGCACTAGCGGGTCCCACGTCCACTATTTACTCCAAAAATCTCATAAACTAACTTATACTAGGAAAACATTTTTAAAACCCTATTTACTCATAAAAATGTCTAGAAAATTTATCGAATAAAGAAAATATGGAAAACAGGTGCAAAGAAATAAATTAATACCTAAAATAAAGAAAATTTACGGGCTCTCACAAATAATTAATTAAGCCAGTAAAATAAAATAAATGTAAGTAAAATTCGGGTCCTCACATAGTCCTAGGAGTTCCATAATTGCATTGACTAAAGGGAAAGACAGCTAAGAGATAAAATGGAGAGGCTAAAATTTAATTAAGTGTAATGGCGAAGGTTAGGATATGAAGGATCTGAGTGCTAGATCTAAGGTTAAACAAATTGAAGAGATTAGAATTATGAAGATTCTCATGGCCTAGGTGAGTAAATCCCTGGTTAGGGTTTCTATCGATGGTGGTTCGAATTGAAATTTGATACTTGTCTTGAATGTGTATTGTGTTAGCACTACAGACTTGCTTAATTTCTGATATATTTGGACTTGTTATATGTTTACTTGTACCTGTTGTGGTCATATACATCAATCTTGTGAAATCTGATAAATGTAGTTAAAATTATGATTGACTAGTATTGCATCTATGATTACATGATCCTTACCCTTTTATACCTATATTGCCTTAGATTTGGGTGAGAAATGGAAACCGTAGAATGTCGTTGAGGATATAGATAGTATAGGAGTACGATTCAAAGATATATGTTGAATACGTTGATGTCTGATCATGATGTGAGTTAGCCATTGGGATGCAAAGTAACTTGATGATTCACTTTAGTCCATGGGACGAATGAATGTTAGCAGTGATGACTTAGTGTTCTATTTACGTTTGAACATAATGGTTTGTGTATGAAGATAATTCGGGTTGAAGAGTTGTAAACTTTCACCGATGTGTTGGTGGAAAGACTTTTGTCCTATGATTAGTAGTTAAGGTTCAAGGATCCATGATTAAAGGGAATGTAAATTAGTCCTTCGAGTCTTAGATATAAACCAGATAGTTATGGGAAGAAATTTAATTTATCGTTTGATAATGGAACCTATTATAGCTGACTTTAGAAAAAAAAATTCAGTACTTCATGTTTAAAATCTCCTATTTTAGTTTTATCTGCTACGTGTGAAGTTTGACAAAAAAAAATGATGATGAATTCAAAAATTTTCAATTCGATAATATATTTCTTTGCTTTTCTATGCCTTTTTTATGCTGATATTTAAATTTGCTATAAATGTGCTTGTAAAAGTAATTTAGAATTTTCGATTTTGCTTTTTTTATTTAAGTTATTTGAGTAATTCTCTTGTATAATATTTTCATGAAATTTGAGTTATTAAGATCGTATCTTTTATGAAAGAAAAGGTTTTAACCAAATATTTTATGTCCTTCCCATCTTACCTTTCCACTTTAGAGTTAACTAAGAGAATTTCTTTCCAAACAACCAAAACTTTATGAATTTTTCTAACAAGCGTTATTCTGAAAATTTTATATCATTCTCTTAAAAACTTCAAACATTTTGAATTTCGTTATAAAGTTATATTTTCTCTTTGTGGGGAGAAATGAACCCAAGAGTCTTATTATATTTGATGTAAGGTTTGAATTTATCGGAGTAAGTGACTAGGGGACTATGATAAGATATTATTGAGTTTAAGGTTTATCCTTTAGTGTTTTGATATTTGTATACATTTGTATGAAATTGGATGTGATTTTTTTGAAGTTATTGATTGCTTGAGATTTCTTTCTAACCGTTTTGAAAGATTAATAGGGTTAAAACCCAGTAGGACAAAATTACTGAGTTGTTAAGATCTTATAGAATTTGATATATGAGACATTAAAGTTCATTGAGAGTACTTAGGGACCATTGGGATATTGAGGTAAGGATTTTATGATTTGTTCTTAGATTAGAATACGTGATTGACAGATTTCTTGAGGTGATTTTTATTACTTATGATTGGCTTATTAATGAGATGATTGAATTTGCAAAAATGCGTGAAAAGATTTTCATCTTGCTTCTCATGAAAAGATTTAAGGATACACGACTTACGTGATATCTAGTGTAGAATAGGTTTTACAATTCTTAAGAGCGAGATGCAGAAGAGATATCTAGAGTTTTCGAGCTAAGGTATGAATTTCGTGAGGGTAAAGTTGCCACAATAGTTAAAGTTAGCAACTAGTGATGTTTTACTTGAAATAGCTGTATTTATTAGACTATGTGTAGTGAAAGATTTATATATAAGTTGTATCTCCGTTAGAAACAATGAACTTGGTGCCTAATATTTTGATTAGTGATATTAAACATCTGTATTTGTTTGGAGTTAAATTCCTATCCGTGATTCAATTTTTGCACCTTGTTCTTGGATTTGGACAAGAATTCTTCAATTGTGGTTAATAATGAAGGAAAGCAATTCGATTAGAGAAGATAGTATGTGGCCAGTGTACTGTGTTTGATTTCAAGATCCAGCAGAAGTAGTAACCAAGTTCCGTAGTTATCGTTTTCACTTTTCATCAGGTCTTTAATCTTATACTACCGTGCACATTTTGACATCTTTGTTGAACTTTCTTAGTATATTAATTTAGCCTTTACGTGGTAAGATTTTTCCTCTAAGTAAGTTTATGGTAGTACTATGAGTAAGAGAAGACCATTTGAGAATTGGAGGAAAACCCTGTAGCATCAAGTTTATGTGAGCAAATATGAGAATTTCAAGAACGAAATTCTTTTAAGGAGGAAAAGATGTGAGGACCCGAATTTTTATTTAGTTATTATTTATTTTTATTTTATTTTACTAGCTTATTCATTTAATTATTTATTTATTTGTTTCAATTAATTTATTTCATTCATTTTAATTGTATTCGCATGGTACATTACCTCATTTTATATTTTTAACACGTTTTCTCTTAAAGTTAATTTTTCGATCGCTTAATTAGTGAAAATTAGTTAATACACATTTTTCGAGGTAATATTTGGTCTGAGAGTGCAGTGGTCTTGGAGAATTAAGGATGATCAATTGTACACCAAGAAAAGCTAAGTGAGGCATTAGAAGTGAGTGAGATGAATTAAACTCAACTAGGAGCACTAATGGACCACTATTCACTTGTTGACTTTTGCACCAAAAGTAGCTTTATGTCACATCTTTCTTTTCATCAAATCACTTCACACAAAAAGCACACAAACCCTCTCTTTTCTCCCTCCCTTGGCTAGCTACTTCTCCTCCATTTTTGCCAAGAGAGTTTCAAATTTTCTTCTTCATTTTGCTCCTTAAAAGTTGCTCCAACCTTGCCCATTCTCTTGGATCATCCTCAAGCTTAGTAGGAGACTTGGAGGAGGAGAGATTCTTGGTGGTTTAGATCTTGATTTCTTGTGATTTTGCCTACTACTCTTGGAGGAAAGGTAACTTTCAAAGCTCTTATTTTTCTTCCATCTTATGGTTAGTTTTAGTTAATTTTTAACTAATTAAGCTTGGGTTGTTGATGGGTTCCATGAACCTTGACTTTAAGTAGATGTCTTGAGGAAGATTCTTAGGTAATGACCTTGAGGATTTCTTGTTTGTTTGGTTGTTGTTTTAGTAATTTATAACTTGGTTTTGGTGTGAAAAGTTGGAGAGAAAATTCGAACAGAAGGAAGGAGCCATGCTGTCCGATTTTTGCTGGATCATTTCCCTTGTTTTAATTTCAAATTTTGTGGGTATATTGATGCCAAAATGCTTACTACATGTTGGGTTATTGTGTGTAAATTATCTCCCAAAAAGCATTTCATTTGGATGAGTTAAAGTTAGGTTAAAGGGAGGAAATCAAACCTTGAAATTTCTGATCAGTATGGCCGACCAGTGTGCATTCAACAGCATATAATTTTTCGTACAGGAGTTGAAATCAAGTGCCATTTCTGGCATATGAAACTAGACTCTGAGCGTTTTCTAACGGTATAAAATGCACCTACTAGTTTGTTTTCTATGAGCTGCAGTGAACCGGCAAATTTGGTTGTTTTTCCTCACTATTTTAACCGATAAACAAGCACAGCTGCAATTTGTAGCTCGTTTTCACTCATCTTACAAAACGAATTTGAAGATAGTTTCTTCTAGTGATTTTTAGCATTTTTTTTCAATGCCATAAACCACGCTAATTTTGGACTTGTGTAGCATTAGTTATGACCTGATTTACAAACTGTGTCGGGTGTTCTAAAACTGGAATTTCGTGAACCAGATTTCAAACCAGCTTTCATAAAACTGTTGTATCTTGGTGTAGAAAAATCCAAATTGAGTTCCGTTTCTTGCATTTGAAACTAGACTTCGAGTTCTTTCAGTCATATACATTTCAAGGGCTGGTTCGATTCCTATGAATTTTGACGAATTTTCAAAATTCACTAAAATTCAAGACTTTTTTACCCTTGACTTTTGGTGCTCTTGACTTTTGGTGAGTGTCAAGTGCATGTTTCATGTGCTATGATTGAGATGATATTTGTACAAGTGTTATGTAAAATTGTTATGATTTGTGAAATTGTCGAGGCGAGAGTGTACTTTATTGCCTTTGTTCTCTCCTTCTTGAATATTCACTACTTGTATATGAATTTGCGTAACTTGCACTTGTACTCGAACATGCTTGCAACTCGTGAGTACTGAACGGCAGCATGTACCACATCCTATTCGAGTGAGAGGTGCCTCTCATACCGATTCAGTACTATGATTGATTTTAAGTCGATTGAAGCGTTGTCTTATCGACCACTCGTGCTTGTGGGGATGCCTAAACCCATTGGCTAACCTCGTAACTCGAGCCAGCAAAAGCTTAGTCGAGAAGTTTGGTGAACCATGAGAAATTATAAAGTTTGATCTTTTGAGATCTTATTTGGCATACTCGAATAGTATTGCCATCTGGTGCTTGTTTTGTTCTGAATTCGAGAGGGTGTTATGATGGATGGAGGAAGTAAGTGGAGCTCTACGGACATGTTGCTACTTGAGTTGACGGAGGGTCAACCAAAGATGGCTTGAACTGGTCGAGACATGGAAATAGCTCCTGAGAGGTCCTGTATCCCTTTACGTATGTTTTATTTCCTATTTGTGCACTTAAATGAAATTTCATGTTAAGTCGTTTTAAGTGTGATATTTGATTTAAGTTGTGCTACTTGCTTGCTTGCTTGATTTTCTTAGTCTCACTAAGCGTTAGATCATCCCTTTAAATTTGTTTTCCTTAACTGATTTTGAAAATGGAAGTTGGGAAGTTCTAGACTAGCGATTTTAGTTGAAACTAGTGAATCTTTTATATGATATTGGAGACATTGGAAGAGTAAACTTTATTATATTTGGGTTTTGGATTGTAATTGTAAATAGTAGCTCTAGAAGAATTTGGATTGTATATTTGAACGATTCCTTTAATCCTAAATCTATGGTTGACTTGTGGATTTCTTTTAAACTAGAATGAGTGCGTGAGTCCTGACGAGAGTTGGGCAGGCGCCTTGCTGATACCTTAGAGTTCGCCCTAGGGAGAGGTGGGGGCATCACACAGGCAATCCGCTAACCCTTGGGGTACACCCTAAGGGAAGGTGGGGCTGTCACAGTTGATATCAGAGTCTATGTTAGAAATAGCCTGAGCAAAATAGAAATTTGATTTTAAGAAACTTTAGTGTGACATGTTAGGGTGTCATTAAGTATGATTAAATTTGCGAAAATTATAAACTGTGTTTATCCTTGTAGGTCATGGAAGGAACTAGTGAAAATGGTAGCAGTGAGCCGTCTCGAAGATGCCGTCGAGTTATTGACTATCAGGAGAGATTAGGGGGATCGATCCAACGTTGGAGTCCCGCATGCCGGACTAGTAGGTGAAACCGTTGTAAGATTTATTCCTATCCCGATCATGTGGTCTTGGCAGTACTAGATGAGAGGAGGCTTAGGCATGCCAGTTCTAGGGACCAAACTGAGATGGAAAGAATGAGAGGAATTACGCAGATGCAGAGGAGTAGGATCCAGGAGTTGCAGGAGACCGTTGATCAGGAACAAGAACGGACGGATGCTATGCGCCAGCAGGTGCAAATGGTTAATGAACGTCTCACCAGAGTGCTAAGGGAAGTAGGAGACCGAGGCGAGGGCATTTTGCAGGAATGTAGAGTTTTACTTGAAGAGGTGGTGGATGCAAATTTGGCAAACATTGGTCATGGCCCTAGAAATGAAACATCTACTAGCTCTGTTGGGAACTAGATTAGAGTTCCTGTGAGATATGTTTTGACCCTGTATGAGGGGCAGTTAGGAGAGGCCCTAGTTCGAAATTTTCTATACTTTTGAAATCGTTTTGTTCACTGTACTTTTGATATGATCCTGCTACTTGTATTAATGGGATTGTTTTTGTTTCTACCATACTTTTATTGTGTGGTATGTATGAAAAAGGTTGTGTTTAGATATACTTGACTTTCTGGCTTGTTTATATTCTTGCGTCTTGCCCATGCATTTAGGTATCTTTAATTTTTGCATCTGCATTTCAATTCTAAACTTGTTAAAAAAAACCAATGGAGGGTAGACGTAGTAGATGAGACCGTGGGCGTGGACCCAAACAACTCTTGAATCAAGGGGATAATCGAAAACAAATAGTTGAACAGAATCGCGAACCAGGGGCCAATCCCAACGCACAAGTAGTCGCAACCATACAACGTATGACAGATCTGTTAGCACAAATAGTGGACTGTCAGGGTCAAAACCCTATTAACCAACCTGAAAACCCTGGGAATCATGTGGAAGGAGAAGATAAAACCCTCGAACGATTCCAAAAATTCTCCCCACCAAAATTCCTTGGAGGACCTGATCCGGATGTAGTCGAGGGATGGTTGGAGAAAATGATCGATATCTTTACAGCATTGCATTATACTGAAGATAGGCAGGCGACCTTCGCTATTTTTGAATTAGAGAGAGCAACCCATTCTTGGTGGAACTTGATACGAATGAAATGGAAAAGAGAACAAACCCCGAAGATTTTAGTAAATTTTATAAGGAAATTTAATACGAAATACTTTCCGCCTTTGATTCAGAAGAAAAGGGAGGATGAATTTATTAGATTTCGTCAGGGAACCTAAACCGTTGCTGAGTATGAAACTCAATTCACCAGACTATCTAAATTTGCCCCTGAACTAATAGTAACAGAGCAAAAGCGAATAAGGCATTTTGTACAAGAGCTAAATGTAGAAATTCAGAAAGATTTAGCAGTAGCCCAAAACAATACGTTTAGTGACACTGTGGAGAAAATCCAACGGGTTGAAAGTACGAGATTTCGAGTTAGAACTTTTCAAGCAAAGAAACGGGATGCGCCTAGTAGCGACTTTGGGCAAACCGATAAGAATGTACCTCCTAAATTTGGAAGAGGGACAGGTGGAATATGATTGCCGGAGACCCCAAGAGGAGCCCCGTCAAAAGGAGGCCAAGGTGGGAGAGGACAACAAAGAGGTGTTTCACAAGGAGGCTCAGTATCAGCTTCCTGTGTCTCCTGTGGATATTGTGGGAAGTCGAACCATACTGAGAAAAGTTGTTGGAGGAAGAAAAGAAAATAGTTGCGTTATGGAAGTGCCAAACATCAGATCGACAAATGTCCAGTCCCACCTCGAGAAGAGAGTGGGATCCAACAGTCAAATAAAATAAACCCTAGACAGACCAAGGCAGAAGGAAATAGATCAAAAGTGCCAGTTCGGGTGTATGCAATAAAGCAACATCAGGTCCCTGATTCATCTGAAATTATAGAAGGTACGATCCCTGTGTTCCATCGTCTTATTAAGATTTGGGTTAAATACCAAAAACCCCCCTGTGGTTTGACTAATGTTTACTTTACCTCCCTATGATTTGGAAACCTACAATTTAACTCCCTGTCATTTCAATTAAAGTGAAAGTCTAATAGAAAACATCTACAATAACGGTATTTTTGTTAGACTTTCACTTTAGGTGAAACGACAGGGAGTTAAATTGTAGATTTCCAAATCATAGGGAGGTAAAGTACATTTGACAAATCACAGGGGGATTTTTGGTATTTTACACAATCTCAAATGCACGAAACATTCTTTCAAGGGTTTGACTTATAAAGGGGCAATTTTGACATTTTCCGTTCAGACGTTAGTTTAGATGTTTTCCGTCAGACTTTTACTTTAATTGAAACGACGGGAAGTCAAATTGTAGGTTTCCAAATCATAGGGAGGTAAAGTGAACATTAGTCAAATCACAGGGGGATTTTTGGTATTTAACCCTTAAGATTTTAATAGACCATGTTACTACCTATTTCTTTGTTAATCCTAATTTTATATGTGAAATTGATGTGAAACCTGCTAGATTACCCTATGATTTGGAAGTTAGAATGCCTACAAGTGACCAATGTTTGATTACTAGTACGGTTTATAAGAACTGCGAAATTTGGATTGGAGAGCGAAAACTGTTGCGGGATCTGATGAGTTTCGCCATTAAGAGGTATGATGTTATCTTAGGTATGGATTGGTTAGTTCAATATGACGCTCAGTTAGATTGTAAGAGGAAAATGGTGGAATTTCGTATATATTTGGGGGGGCAAGTTTAAGGTTAGATGTGAGGGATCAATTAGCCTCATCTGCACTCATTTCGAATATTCGAGTCAGGAAATTATTGAGTAAAGGAGCGTGGGGTTACCTAACTTTTCTAATAAATACTCCGACAGATAAGTTAAAGATAGAAGATGTTCCAGTAGTAAAGGAGTATTCGGATGTGTTCCCTGATGAGTTAGTGACTTTGCCTCCAAAAAGAGAGATAGAATTTAAAATTGATCTGTTACCTAGAACAGCACCTATTTCTAAAACTCCATATTGGATGGCACCCGCTGAACTTAAAGGATTGAAATTGCAGTTGCAAGATTTATTAGAACAAGAGTTTATTCGAGAAAGTGGATCTCCATGGGGAGCTCCGGTGCTTTTTGTTAAAAAGAAATATGGAAGTTTAAAACTATGTATAGACTATCGGGGTCTAAATGATGTCACAATCAAGAATAAATACCCTCTCCCACATATTGATGAATTATTTGATCAGTTGCAAGGAGCGGTGGTGTTTTCTAAACTAGACCTCTGACAGGGTATTATCAATTGCGAATTAGAAAGAAGGATGTACCAAAAACTGCATTTAATTCTAGATTTGAACATTTTGAATTTGCTGTAATGCCATTTGGATTAACCAATACCCCTGCAGCATTGATGGATTTGATGTATCGGAGTTTCAAACCCTACTTGGATTGGTTTGTAGTCATGTTTATTGATGATATTCTTGTTTACTCTAAAATTCGGGAGGAGCACGAGTAGTATTTGAGAATTGTATTGCAAACTCTAAAAGAACACCAGTTATATGTTAAATTTAGTAAGTGTGAGTTTTGGTTGGAGAAAATCTCTTTCTAGGGCATGTGATTACGAAAGATGGCATTGCTGTATATCCGACCAAAGTAGAAGCTGTCACTGAATGGAAACGGCCAGAAAACTCTACTAAGATTCGTAACTTCCTAGGTCTGGTAGGGTATTATCGTCGGTTTATTAAAAATTTCTCAAAATTTTCCGGTCCTTTAACTGATCTGACAAAGAAGCATGGCAACTTTGTTTGGGATACTAGATGTGAAACCAGTTTTTGAGAGTTGAAAAAAGGTTGACCATGGCACCAATTTTTGCTCTACCTAATGAAAAGAACAGTTTCACTTTCTATACTGATGTCTCGAGAGAAGAATTGGGATGTGTATTAATACAAAATGAAAATGTGATTGCTTTTGCCTCTAAGAAATTGAAATCTCACGAGTAAAATTATCCGATCCATGATTTGAAATTAGCAACTGTTGTCTTTGCCCTAAAAAAGTGAAGATATTATTTGTATGGGGTAACTTTCGACATCTATACGGATCATAAGATTTTTAAGTATTTATTTTCTCAAAAAGAACTAAACACGAGACAGCGTCGATGATGGAATTTTTGAAAGATTATGACTGTACGATTAACTACCATCTTGGGAAGGTCAATGTAGTAGCGGATGTCCTAAATCAAAAGATTCAAGTGGTCTGATTAATGATTAATGAGTGAAATATGTTAGAAAAGGTGAGTGAGTCGAATCCTCATCTTGAACACCAAAAAGTGATTTTCGAAAATATCACGGTAAGGTCCACTCTACTAGATCGAATTAAAGAGACTAAGAAGAAAGATTTTGTGGTACAGAAGTTGATGAAAAAGGTGCAAAAAGGGGAATTACCTAATTTCAATTTGACTCCCCAGGGGATTTTGAGATATCGAAATCGAGTGGTTGTGCCGAACGATGAAATATTGAAAAAAGAAATTTTAGAGCAGGCTCATCGGTCTAAATATACAGTCCATCTGGATAGTAGTAAGATGTATCAGGATTTAAAAGGGTTATATTGGTTGGATAACATGGGAAAGGAGATTGCTCAGTATGTTCAATCCTGACTCACTTGTCAACAAGTCAAAACTGAACATTAAAAACTCTCAGACTTGTTACAACCTCTTGAGATACCTAAATGGAAGTGGGAGCACATTCGATGGATTTTGTCTCAAGTTTACCACGGATACAAAGAGTCCATGATACCGTTTGGATAATCGTTGATCGGTTAACAAAATCGGCCCATTTCTTACTAGTGAACATAAAGTATTCCATGGAAAAGTTGGTTCAAATGTACATGGATGAAATTGTGAGGTTACATGGAGTACTCGTAAGCATAGTCTCAGATAGGGATACTGAATACTGGATCCTTCTGATTTGTTGTTTAAGTGAACTACTTGTGACTGAAACTTATGATTTGTATGACTGTGACTTAATTTAATTTGAACTGGACAGGTGTGTACTTTATCACACTCGATTCCACTTGATTGTTTGGCTGGTCTACTGTTTATTTGAAATCTGTTACTTGTGCATGATTTGATGTCGTTTGGAGCCCAATATCCGATGACCTTACTGTGAATTTGAGCTCAAATCTCATTGGTAGTTAATCGAATCGAGCCAAGAAGAGTTTGGTCGAGATAGATTGATGGGCCATGAGAAAAACTATCACTGATTTACTGAATACTTGATCCTTCTGATATTTGGTATACTCGAATATTATTACCACTATTCTGTTTGGTGTTAAGAGTCGGTAAGAGGTATGATTGGTGGACGGAAACTGATGTAAAGCGGGGATCTACCGTCAATATTTTTTTTATTTCTCTAAACGTTGACGGAGTGTCAACGAGTTTGGATCAAACTAATACGACTGGGAATTTAGCTCCTGAGAGCCATCTGTATCCTTTTACTTGAAACACTTTGTGTTAGTAGTGGTGTTTACTTATCTCCCTAGTTGATGCTTATATTTGACAGTTTAAAGTTCGAACTATGTGATTTTTGATTGCGTGACCTTCATTGGGCGAAATCTCACTTTATCGCCTTTGTTTTCCTTACAAGGGGCGAAGTTTTGGGGATCGTGATTTTTTGGGAAGAGTTGAACTAGTTATAGATTCTAAACATTTTGTTTAACCTCTTCTGTAATAGTAAGCCTTATATGTATTTGTATAAGATTGAATACTTTGATTTGTACTTTAAGTTTGAATCGTTGGTGACTCTATTGTATATAGTATTGGGTTGACGATTTGAAGTTAATTGTGCGTTTTAGTGCCTTCTGTGAATTTTTGAATTAGTTAGTTCTGACAAGAGTTGGACAGGCAATCCGCTAACGGGGTACGCACTAAGGGAAGGTAGACTGTCACAAATGAAACTAAAGTAATTAATAGCATGACAAAATGAAAAATCTGAAAAAAAAAATGGGTAAGGGAAGAGAGGAGACTTAGGGGAAGACAATTCTAAATATGTTAATTGGGTTTGATGAGTTACCCAATAATACTCATTTATTAAATGGGTGTTATTGGGTAACCCATTTATACTCATATGCAAAAATTTAATATACATATATCTATCTATTCATGGGCGGGTATGGGTAAATTTAGTTAAATGAGTTGGTTTGTCACCTAAACTGCTCACCATGAAAAAGATTATAAACAATTCTTTCTCAACAAAGATAATGCAATAGGAAAAATACAAAAGAGATAACCCAATTCGATTTGCTCTAATCGTGGTTAAAATTCATAATGCAGAAACCAAAGTCTACAAAAGCATCTGTAAATTTTCAGGTGAACAATACATGGTTTGGGACCTCTTCATCGACACCCAAAAGCCACCTCTAATACCATCAGATCAATCTCCTTAATTTGCCTCCAATTAGTTAGCCATTAGTTTATTTTTAAAAAAAACCCAGAAAATATGACCCTCTCTCGCGAAATTTTATTTTCAACAAATAGCACAAAGGTGGTCTTCTTCTTTTGTATGAATATGATCTACCATTAGTAGAATCAAGAGGAAATCATAATTTGTATATATTTGGCTTGTAAGGAGATTTTGCAGTGTAGTTTTAATTGGTAGAATTTGAAAAAAGTTGCTTTGCTAATTTTTGGTTGATGTTCTTAAAGGTAGGATGGAGTTATGGACTTAAGGAATTGGGAAGGGTTGTGGAGGGTGGGCAAGGATGAAGTTTGGTGCTGGAATTTGTGGAAGAACAATGTTATGCTATGTGGGGACTGGGGATTTGGGGAAAAATGAAGAATAGAAAAGAAGAGAACTCTGGGGAGAAGAAGGATATTTTGGGATTATCAAAATTTATTTCAGCTGACATCAGTGTTCTCTTTAACGACTGAAGATGGCAGGGAAAATTTAATAAACCTCTTAACAATCAAAGGAGTTGACTGTTATTTAGTCAAACCACAAGATTTATTTGGTAATATGGCTATACCTTAGGGGAGGTAAATGTAATTAAACCGCACAATTAACTGTTACTATTAACATTAGAAATGACCTAATACTAAATAGTAAGAGCGATAGTAAAGTTAATTGTAATAGTAATATTAGATCTAAATTGATTGCAATAGTCCCAATTGCCGGACATTAGATGTGCGGCTTTTCAAATAACAAAACCATCGCCCAAAATATCATTTGAGGCTAAAGAATTAAAAAATACTTTTTCTAGGCACTTTATCATGACCGTAGCTCAACAGTCAAGAGCTTTTGCGGAAAATTTAATATGCGGCTTCTTAAAAAAATTAAAATAACTTAGCTTTCGGTGCATATTTAATCTGCGGCTATAGAATAAATAAAATTTTTTCCAGTCACTTTAAATCAAGGCCGTTGATCAACATTCCAGCAGCTTTGGCCGCAAATTGGATCAGCAACTGAAAAAAATATTCAGTCGAAAATCTGAACATAAAAAAAATCTTAAACTGCTTAAAAAACCCAAAAATAAATCAAGTTTTTTGTGCGCTGATTCTATCCGATGCAACAACCCTTATTTCATAACCAAATCCCACAGAACACTACATTTATGATGTTTTCGTATATAAACAATAAATCAAGAAATTTGCCCAAAATTGATGTAGTTTTATTCCTTTTGTGGTGTCAGGCTGATGGTGGCTTGTGGTAGTTGATGTTATTATTTTTGCATCATCAATTCACTAATGTGATACCGTACTTGTATTTAGTACCATGTGATGACTCAGCCGAACTCCACTTTGAAGACCCGACCAGACTCGCTAGGAACAACGATAAAATTAAAACCTCCAAATTTTAGAAAATTACAATCTAGCACTTGATAGAAAACTTTCGATATATTCTAACTACAACATTCTAGACTAAATACATAAATTACAGTTTACCAAATTTCAATTGCTTCTGCACCTTTCCCTACCATTCAATCCTCCTAACGTTGATGTCCCGCACCTAAAGAAAACAAGAGACAAGAAGTTGAAAAAGAATAAAATGAGTTTATGCCTAGTGAGATTTTAAAACATTTTAACGTTCGAAAATTACTTGTAAAAATGCTTTTTCAAAAATTTATATCAAGATAAAAGAAAGTTCAACAACATGTTCAATGATACACTTTCAATTTCATCGATCAGTTTAATTATGCAAAAGTATCAAACAAACAATTTAACACGTGTATAAAGGATACAGGTGCTGTTACATTCTCTGAAAATAGCTTTCACCCGTTTCCAAAGCTAATACTTAGCCTATTTAGCATTTAACTTCAAGTGTAAATTCATGAATTGATGTGGGCTTTAGAGATGACTTCTATTGTTTTCAAATGTCAGTATTTCACTCCGTGGACAACTCTAACTCTG
Source organism: Coffea humblotiana (assembly GCA_023065735.1). Taxonomy (NCBI): domain Eukaryota; kingdom Viridiplantae; phylum Streptophyta; class Magnoliopsida; order Gentianales; family Rubiaceae; genus Coffea; species Coffea humblotiana. Next base: position 87,943 of record JACYVW010000062.1, on the reverse strand, counting down.
AAGAGTGTAACAATCTCCAACATCAAATTCTCGTCATTTTCATAACAAAACTCCAAGTAGCCACAACAACAGAGTTATCTCAAGATGCTCAAATAACAGATGACATACTCACAAGTCGTCGAACATCCCGACTGACAAGTGAGTAACAGAGTACGGTTGCGAGATCGTTTCAATTAAGCCCATTGTTGGCTCGACATATCCAACCTACATATGGCAGAACTAAGTTACCTTCGGTGTAATAAAGCACACAATCGAATTCACAAGCATGCATAAATAACTTTAGATACAATTCAACTTTTCAATGGTAATATATTATGATAGCAAGTTCAGTCACGTCAATATCTCAAGGAACATTTACTCGTGTGACAAAGTACACCGTGGGCTTAATTAGAATTCACAAATAAAATATACAAATAAATCGAAAACAATCAAATGAGCACTACATGAGTGAATAAGAGATTGGAACATGAGTTCATTCAAGTAATTTAAGCCAAAAAAATTGTTCACGAAAAGAGAGGCTGTCAAGGATAAATTTAGATATAATAATGCTTGGGAAAATTATCACATTTTGAAATTCATAGCTCCATAGATCATAAAATTGGCACCATCGGGAATTTCACCCAAAATATTGAAACTAATAGGATGGACAGAGTCCAAATTTGACCATTATCACTAAATCACCATACCATGAGGTTCAGATGTCTGACAGTTATGATAATTAAGCAAATGGAAACTAGAATCAATGTGATAGAACCCCTATCAACATGTCATTCCAAGTCTAATATCATAACACATTCAATCTGATGGCAAACCACCAAAATCACCTTGAATAATTTGATCCAAGACTAATTTTTAAGTCACTTTAAAGGTAAACTGGATTTAATGTACAAGGAGTTAGGCCAAGATATTTCTGTACAATATACCACAATTAATCTAGTTTGATACACCGCCAATGGCACATAATTTCCAAGTTTGTAAACTCAATTTGATAGGAGTTTTCTTTCAACTATGCACTGTTGACTGCAGTATCTGTGGTTACGTGTTTCTTTTCAAACGTGTGGAAGAGGTACCCAACCAATTATGAAATTAGTGCAAATTAGAACAGTATTTAACGTATTGAAACTCTTGTTGAAGGAAACAATTCGAATTTTATCATCCTAAAGAATCTAGAATGCCCAACAAATTTACAGTATCCCTTGGTGCATCACTGTCAAATTCCAGATTTGGTTGTCTGACTAAAAGTACCACATCTTGAAATGTTGAACTCGTATGGCCATGATCCTTAAGAATTTAGAAACTAGACTTTCGTCAAGTAATCATTGTGTGATTCAGGTTATAAATCATTCAAAGCTTCCCCTAAATTTGGTGAAATTCTCTGTTAAAATATATCATGCGTGTCTAGTTCTAGTTTTCAAGCTTTTATAACTCAAGTTACATAGCTTGTGTAGCTCTGATGTTTATTGAAATGGAAACTACAGTTGGACTAACAAACATCTTGTCAAGAAGGCATTACCAAATTCAGACTGACAATGAGTTCACAACATCTCCAGGACTGCCCTGACACAGGTGTGGTATTTTAGTCAACTTAGAAGATAGCCGCAGTTGACAGGGAAGTAGCTAGGTTGAGAAATTTATACATATGAAAAGCCCAATGAATCTAGCTTCAGATACGACCAACAGTGCTCATTTCTGAGTTTTCTACATCATGTTATGGATGATTTTCCATAAATGTAGAAGGTTGACTGCAAACCACGGCAATCACAATTTAATCTTCCAAGTTCCAACTTCTAATCAAGAACATAAGACTCGAAATCCACTTTAAAACCACGTCACTTTCAACAAGAACTCATATATAAACACTCGTACGTTTAGGTAAGCTAGCTATAAGACAAATTAACGAGGAAATCCTCAGTCAAACTTAAAGAGTTTCAACTCCGACCTCACCACAGTTTCCAGTCATAACTTGCGGAGAGTCCAATTTTCAACTATGTTGTCGGACTTTTGGCATTTATGGCAATGAACCAGAGCTAGAATTTATACCCTTGGAAAGATCCTGAGTCCAATTCCAAACACAATTGACGGCACTTAATTTCAAATTTCTATACCAAATTATAGCCAATTTTCCACAACTGGTCAAAGTTGACTGAAACTGCTGTGGCTATGGTTCTGAATGCTAAGTTTTGTTTCGAATTTCATAGTGCTATTTTGGTTAAAATTCCCACAATGGTCATAAAACACTCATACATAAACACCTATGAAGGAAATATATCAATTACTTGGCAAATTAGTGAAAACTTCTCACCACAAGTGGAACATTTTCCTCACCGTTCCAAAGCTATTCGCAACTCCATTCCAGGGCTGATTTTCAGTTAGCTTTGGAGATAAACTCGGTCAGTATATGAAGAACTAGACCAACATATCGATTACAGCCCTACGAGCCTAGTTTCATATACATAAAATGGCAATTAATTACGTGTTTTCTATGTCAAGTTATGGAAGATTTTCTTGAACTACGTATGGCTGACTGTAACTTCTGCAGTCACGGGTTTCCAATTCAAAAGGTGTTTCATGAATTCCCTAGTTCTGTTTCACTTAATAATCCCCTGGTTCTCATCAAGAAGTGTTAGAGAAGTTTCAACAACAACTACGAAAAATGGCTTTGATGTGAAGAATCACTTTCCTTGAGGAAATTTGCCCCCACTATTCTACTACCAGGTTTGCGGCAATTCTCTCCAAGAATAACAAAGCCAACCAGAATTTCCTCACAGTAGAATGAAGAAATTCTCCCAAAAACGGTTCAGAGAATTATTGTTTTGAAGTAGAAAAATAGAAGTAAAAGTGAGTTTTCCTAATATCTGAACATCTTCATTGATAACGTTCAGACAACCCAAAAGAAATATCATGTCTTTTGGAAACATACTTCTTTCTGAACAGACACCTTTAAATGAATAGACACAATTCAAATGACTAGACACTTCCTTAAGAATTGTATTAGTTTACGTTGGACGCAACTCTTAGAACATCCCAAACATCATGACACTTGAATTGGTGTGCAAACCTTTCCATTCTCCTCTAACTTCCAATGAAGAGTCATCACTAACTATATCCAACAATCCCTCACTTAGTTAGTAATGAATCAAATCAAAACATTTTTAAGATTGACGCATAAAATAGGTGTCTTTCGACTTAAACCTATTATTAGTATAATTATTTCAAAACCTTGTTAAAATTGATGGTAATTATAAATTTTAAACCACAATTCCTACATAACAAGATCGGAAAATAACTATACACATAAATCTTACTTATTTCTCGTAAATCATTCACCGTGAGTTTAGCACCGTATTATGGTTTTGTGCTACCTCCTGATTCATGAACTCTTACAAAAGCTTTAGTCCAAACTTTTGATAGAAGCAGCACCACCTCTTGAATTCATAAGGTGAAGTCTTTCATGGAGTCTTGTAATTAAACTACCTTGTTCTTATACCAAACATGTTTACTTTATTAAGAATAATTTATTTAACCTCCTTATTTCATAAGTACTTTAATTACTAGTACTTGCTAATAGTCAAATGATAACTTGTTATTACTTATTAAACCTTTAGAATTACTTGGTAATAAGAAAGGTTAGGTTACCATATCATTGACAAATTAGAATGGTTTTAGACCCATAGCACTCGTAGCGCTTTTGATCATTTCTCTTGAGAGTCCTTTAGTTAAAGGATCAGCAAGATTATTACCAGATTTACATAGACAACTATTATAATTCCATCAGAAATTAATAGTCTTACATATTCATGTCTTAAAGCAATATGTCTAGATTTACTATTATAAATCTTGCTAAAATGCCCTGGACATAGTTGCTTCACTATCACAGTGCAAAGAGACGGCTGACATCGATTGTGGCCACAACTCTATATTTAGCAATAATTTTTTTAGCCATTCTGCTTCTTTACTTGCTGCTGCTAGTGCAACTTCTAATTCCATAGTCGAATGAGTAATACACGTCTGTTTCTTAGAATCCCACGAGATAGCTCCTTTGTTTATTTGAAAAATCCAACCAAACGTTGATTTATTATCATTTATACTAGTTATCCAACTAGCATCACAGTAACCTTCAAGTACAGAAGGAAACTTGTTATAATACAATCCAAAAGACTTTTGTCTTTTTAAGGTAACCTAGTACTCGTCCAATTGCTCTCCAATGGTCAGTACTAGAATTATGAGTAAATCTAGAAAGTTTGTAAATAGTAAATACAATATTTGATCTAGTACAATGCATAGCATACATCAAACTACCAATTGCACTAATATAGTCTAATTGACTAATAGATCTTCCGAATTTTCACTAGCTTATTAGAAACATCAAATGGGGTATTAGCTTCTTTTATTCCCAAATGATTAAATTTGGATAAATCTTGTCAATGTAATGAGATTGACATAGAGCATAACCCCACTATGTTTCTTAATTTTGATTCCTAAGATGGTATCAACTTCTCCCAAATCTTTCATTTTAAATTGGGAGGTTAAATACCTCTTAGTTTCATTTACTCCTTGCATGTTGGTCCCCATGATTAACATATCATCTATAAAGGCATATAATTACACTATAATCTTTGGTAACTTTGGAATATATGCATTTATCTTTCATTGTGTCTAAAGCCATTTGATAAAATTACTTTATCAAATTTCTCATGCCACTGTTTTGGCACTTGCTTTAAACGTACAAGGATTTAATTAACTTGCAGACTTTCTTTTCATTCCAGGAAGTACAAACCCTTCGTTGTTCCATGTATACTTCCTCGTCTAGATCTCCATTTAAAAATGCTGTTTTAACATCCATTTGATGAATATATAAATCATGTATGGAAGAGCAAACAACACTCTTATAGAAGTAATTCTTGCAACAGGAGCATACGTGTCAAAGTAATCAATTCCTTCCTTTTGTTTAAAATTTTTGCTACAAGTCTTGCTTTGAAGGTTAGTAACGAACCATCAGTGTTACGTTTTCTTTTAAATATCCACTTACATCCTATAGGTTTACAACCAGGAGGTAATTCACATAACACCCATGTACCATTTGACACAAGAGAATCCATCTCATCATTAATTGCTTCTTTCCAAAAAGTTGAGTCCCTTGAAGCTAATGTTTCTTTATAAGTTTTAGGATTCTCTTCCAAATGTAAAAGTATAGGTATTTTATTGAATACCCCATTCCTACTACCTTTCAACTAAAAAGACTAAAGATTGTGAATAAATATAATTTATCCAAATTCTTCTCTTTTTTACTCTCTTACTCCTCCTAGGTTCACTAGGAGTTTCAACTATTTTCCTTTTATTATCATTTGTAAAGGAATTAGGATCCAGTCGTGTTGTGGTAATATAGAATTTGGTTTAGAAATTGAACCACTTAGAAAGCTTGTTTCTAAAAATCAACAATCTCTAGACTCCACTATTGTATTGAGTCTAAATCTAATAATCTATATTTTAGAATTTTCAGCATATGCCACAAAATAGACTGTACAACCCCATACCCTCAAATTATTTAAGTTAGGTTTTCTTCCTTTCCATAGTTCATTTGGCGAAACTTTTGTCTTCATTGAAAGTATTTTGATTATGTACATGACAAATGGTTAATAAAACCTCTCCCCAAAGGTTAAATGGTAATCTAGTGTGCATAAGCATAGCATTTACCATATCTACCAATGTTCTATTTTCCTTTCGGCTAAACCGTATGGTGCACTTGTTTGATAGATCAAACCATTTTCTTCACAAAAATTTAGAAAATTCATTTGAAAAATATTCACCTCCTCGATCACTACGTAGGATTTTAATTTTCCTTTTCAACTGATTTTCAACCAAGGTCTTAAACAATTTAAACATATCAAATGCTTGATCTTTCGTTCTCTGTAAATAAACATGTGTAAATCTAGAATGATCATCTATAAAAGTTATGAAATATCTATTTCCAGCTATTGTTAAATGACCACTCAATTCACATATATCAGAATGTATAATTTCAAGTAATTTAGAAGTTCTTTCATTCTTTGGAAAAGGTTTCTTAGTCATCTTTGCTTGTAGACATGTTTCACATTTTCCAAAGTTGTCATTTGTGCAAGATATTAATCCATGTTTTGACATGAACTTGATTGATCTAAAATTAACATGTGACAAAGGAGCATGCCATAAATTAATAGAAGATTCAATCAAATAAGCATAAATAATAACTTTATTGATACTTTGTTTGAACATGCCATTACATGAATATCTTTGGCCAACAAATACATTATTTTTGGATAGAATTACATTTTCTGCCTCTATGACAGCCTTCAATCTCTTGTTGCAAAGTACACTTGCGGAAACCAGATTGTTCCTTATGTCAGGAATATGATAAACATTGGTTAGAACTAACGTTTTGCCAGAAGTAAACTCCACTTTAACTGTCCCCTTTCCAAGCACATCGGATATGTTATCATTTCCCGTTAACACAATCTCATTTGAGGCAGCAACTTGATAATCTTTGAATAAATTCTTGTCATTACATACATGAATAGTAGCACCGAATCATACCACCAATCATTAGATTGGCAATTTGTCAAGTTGCATTCAGTTACCACATTGATAGAAAGTCTACCAACCATAGCAACAATTTTGAATTATTGGGAAGAGGATCTTTAACAACATTTGCCTTCTTTTGTCCAACATTTGCCTCTGTCTTCAATTTCTTGTAGAACCTGCATTTTTTATTAAAATGCCCTTTCTTTCCACAGGAAAAAACATGACTTGTCTTTCTTATTGTTCGTAGAATTTCCAGAAGACATATCTCCATGTTTTCTCTTATTGCTGGATTTGTTTCCACCTTTCCCAGATTTCTTATTAGCACTAGACTCAATATTATTCAACTTGGTACCAGATTCCAAAGCAAACTTATTCTCACGAATACGAGTTTCCTCTTCAATTCGGATATGCTTCGTAAATTGGTCTATGGTGAAATTTCAGGAGTGTGCAGTAGTTTCTTCCTATAATCATTCCAAGTGGATGGTAATTTTGCAATCATAGTACCTACTCGAAGTTGATCTGACACTTCAATATTTAAATCCTTTGGTCTATGTGAGGACCCGAAAATTTTCTTATTTTATCGTATATTACTAGCTTATTTAAATATTTATTCACCCGTTTTCTTCGAATAATTTATTTCAACCATTTTAGATCCATTTATACGAAACAATGTCTCACTTACGTTTTTAAAACGTTTCGTTAGAAAATTTATTTTTCGAAAGCTCGTTTAGTTAGAAATAACGAGTTCACATTTTTTTCGAGGTAATAATTGAATCGAGAGTGTAATAATATTTTGGAGAATTAAGAATGATCATTAGTAGACAAGAAAAGTTAATTGAGAGATTAGATGTGAGTGAGTTAAAATTAAGTTTATACCGCTCGCGCATTGATAGATTTCCGAAAGACGCGCTGGTACAAATTAATTGGTGATTTGAGGAATTAATACTAGACTCATGTGAGGACTCATGTTTTTATTTCTAAAATAGTTATTTTCATGATTATTTACCCTAGTATTAGGTAGTTATATCATCGTTACAAGAATTTCTTAGAAATTGCGCTTTATCGCGCGCGAGTTGGAAGTTCGCGTTTTCACGCGCGTGACTAATTGAAGGACTTTAGAAATTTATTAGACTACTAAGAGTGAATAATAATAGTTTAAAGGAAGTGCATTAGAGGTTTAGTGCACAAGTGAAACAAACCCGAGAGAAACGGACACGAAACACGCGCGCGCGATTACTATTGATAGTTGACTTCACCAAACTTTGGCCCCAAGTTTTATCAAGCTTCCAAGAGAAGCTTTAGCCATCAGATTTCACTCTCTCTCCCTCTCAAGCTGCCGAAAATCCTCAAGCAAAGAAGAAGAGCAAGAGCTCTCTCATTTCACTCCAAATCTTCTCACCATTTCACTCCAAATTCATCACACAAACTCACAACAACTTGGAGACTCACTTGGACTAGGAAGAGAGCAACTTTCTCACGGTTTCTTGGAGCTCTTAGTGACCCAAAATTTCTGATTTTTCATCATCCAAGAGGTGGTAATCATCTAACCTTTTAAACTTGGTTCTAGTGAGTTAAATTTGACTTGGAAGCTTGTAGCTTCATGTGGGTATCTTTATTTGGTTGAAAATCATTTGAGTGGGCTCTATGAAATCCCACAATGGACATGTTGGACTGATATGATGATTATGGTTGTTATTTATGTTGATTAAGTGTTAAATAAGTGGATATAAGTTGAAAGAGTGGAAGGAAAAGTTGAAACTAAGAAGGCCGAATTCTGCCCTGTTCTTGCCGAGCCCTTGGTTCGCTTTTTTTGTGATCAAATGACCTTGAATTTGTTGTAGATATGTTGTATAGGTTGTGTGGAAAGTTTCCACAAAAAATTACTTGATTTGGTTAAGAAAAAGTTGAGTTTTGAACAAGAACAAACTGGAAATTCGCGTAACAGGGGTATGCTGGCAGTAACTTTAAACGATCATAACTCTTTCTCAGATGTCAAAATCAAGTGCCGTTTGTGCATTTGAAACTAGACACTTCCAGTTTTCTAACAGTATAAAATGTATCCCCTGATTCGACTTGAGTGAGCCGTACAGTTCTTCAAATTACCTGTTCTGTTTTACTCCTGTGCTAGAGAGTCAGTGATGTGCTGGGACTTGTTGCTTGAATTTGAGCTAGCTAGGAACTGAATTTCAAAACGATTTCTTCTGATGAAATGTAGCCTTATGAATTTAGTTTCCAACGCCAACCATGCTCAATTCCAAGTTGAATTGACTGAGTTATGGCCAAATTACAGAACTGCACCAGTGATAGAAAACCCTAATTTTGGCTAACCGAATGGCTTAGCTCGAATTGGGACTTGCTATTTTAAACTTTTGGTGTCAATCACCTACCAAATGTATGTTGGATGTTTCTTAGACTTTTCTTCATAAATGGACCATGTTTGAGATGATTTCATTGGCCAAAGGTTCGAAAAAGAAAAACGGAAGCTTGAAGGCAGCTTTGTCTTCGGATTCCCTTAAACTTTGGTAGTTTAGTTAACTACCTTCCCGTGTGAATTTTCAAATGAAATTTGGTAGAGGAATATACTCATATGGAAGTTGAGTTGTACCAATTTTGGTGTCAATCCAAGACCATTTCGATACCCAAATGATGGTCCAAAGTCGTTTGCCAAATCTGGAAAATGTGCAATCTGTCCTTATTTTTAGTTAATTTTGGACTACTATATCTTGATGCTCGAGACTCTGATTTTAGTTCTACTTGTTGTATTAAAACCTTGATTGGAATTCTAATTGAGCTACAAATTTCAGAGGCTAATTCATTTTCTGTGAATTTTGCCGAATTTCCAAAGTTTACCGAAAACTAAGGCTAAAACTGTCTTGGGAGTCCAAGTCAGCCCTTTAGGCCAAATTTGATGTCTTCCACTTTGAATCTTAAAAAGTGTCTTCTAGGAACTTTTAGTACTTTGAAACTAGTTTCCAACGGTACCAAGTTTTTCCAATTTTGGACCTACGGAGTGTAAGATATGATTTTTCAAAAATTGCACCTTAAATCTGGAATTTTTGAACTTGAAGTGAATTGAGTTTTTAGAGACTCTTCACTATCCTTCGATATTGAATGATCGTTTTAAACTCGATTTCGTGAAGGAAATCAGTTTTTCTTGTGTTAATAAATCCTCACTTTTGAACCTTTATTTTGAGTGGTTAAGGTTCGTGTTTGAGGTATCAACTAGTCAAATTAAGTGTGCCTTCTTTCTTGATTAATACGTGATTGTGAGTGAGAAATATTTGTTAATTGTCCAGGCGCTCAAGGAGATTTCGAAGGGAATCTCGGTGCGGACACCTAAAGCTTTGTTTGCTCACTTATTTTGAATCGGTGAGTGTCAAGTGCATGACTTGTTGTGTTTACTTGATTTATCTGCTTATATACGTGAATATCACTTGGTGAGACGAGTGTGTACTTTATCACACTCGCTCTCCTTTACTCAAACTTTACTTACATTAAACTTGATTTTCAAAGTCGATTGGAGTGAATCTCGTCGGCAAAATATACTTGTTTACGTGTGCATGTCGTGTTGTCGTGCGTGTCTGCGTGTCGTGTTGTCGAGTGGAGTGAACCTCCTCGACTTATGGGGACGCCCAATTCTCTTAGCCAATCTTGCAACTCGAGCAGCATGGTTTGGTCGAGAAGCTTGATAAACCAAGAGAATAACAAAACAAAACTTGATCTTTTGAGATCTTGTTCGGCATACTCGTCGAGTATCGCCTTTTTCGTGTGTTTGGTTACGGATCCGAGAGGGTGGAATGTTGGCTGGAGGTAGTAAGTGGAGCTTCTACGGACTTCAAAACCTACCCGGTTGACGGAGTGTCAACTCGTGGAGGTAGTGGATCGAGCATTGGCAAAGCATGTGGAAATTAGCTCCTGAGAGCTCTTGTATCCTACTCAAGTGTGTTTAAATTGTTAATTGTGAATTACTTGATTTTATCGCTTTATTTATGGCATAAATGTTATTGATACTTGAACTACGTGCTTGCATGACTTTCTTGGCCTCACTGAGTATTGGCTCATCCCATTAGTTTGTTTTCCTTAACAGGTTGGATTGGAAGAAGTTAAGGAAATGCCGACTTGAGGCACTTTTGTATTAGTGTTTTGATTGTAATCGACTAGACACTTTTGGATGTTGTATATTTTGGAAAGTGATTGTAAGTTTGAAATTGTGAGTAAGATTGAATATTTATGTATGGAAATGATTTCGTACCTTTATTCCGACATTCGTTGTTAGTACTAGACTTTAAGTTTGAATAGGAATTGTCTCGAGTCTTAGCGAAAGCTGGGCAGGCGTCCCGCGGATACCCTTGGGTTCGCCCTTGGGAGAAGTGGGGGCGTCACAGTCTAGACACTAACAGAAGTAATTCATCAACTTAATTCATCACAGATTTGTTATCCAACATTTGAAACTCAAAGAACTTCATCGTTAAAAATCTGCATGTACCTTGTTTTTCAAACGTGTATTTGTTCTCCAAAACCTGCTGGATTTCTTGTGGTGATTTAAGAAAACGAAACAGATCATATAGACGGTCAGACAAGGCATTCAAGATGAAGCCCCTACAGCAAACTTCGTCTTCCTCACATTTTTTGTGGCTTGCCTTGATCTCATCAGACTTGCCATTAGATGATTCAGGAATCTTTGGCAGATTATCAACCAATAGGTATGCAACGCCCAATTTCTTGAGAAGAAATAGCAACTTGTCCTTCCAGCGTGTGAAATTAGTGCCATCAAAACGATCCAACTTGATCATATCTGTGAGGACTTGAAAATAATTTTATATTTTTCTTATAATTTTTCTTATTTTTGAATAAGCTAATTTATATTTTCTTTTGGTTTAATTCACTTGCCTTAATTTCTTAGATACTTTAATGATTGAGTCAAGAGTGTTATCTTTTTCTTACATAATTTGGTGCATGTTAAGTTTCGTAGTGCAGTATGGTAGTGTGACCAATTAGTGAGGTATGTGCGATAAATTTGGTGGTTAAGAGAGAGTTTTGTGCAAAGGGAATTATGTGATAAGAAGTGTTAAGAGTTAATTGGAGGAGCACTAGAATGTTGGTGATTAGAGACAAACAGAGAGACAAAGAGATAAGCATTAACCTTGCCTTGCCAAATGTCACTCATCCATGGAACTTTTGACCAAGACTTTTCTTTCTTCATTATTTCTTCCATATTTCTCTTGTCTTGGCCAAAATTATGAAGGAGAAAAAGAGAGACTTAGGTTATTAAATAGACAATAATCCTTGCTATGCCAAGTGTCAATCATCTAGCTAACCCCTTGACCAAGACAAGCTTTATAATTATCCAACCAAGCTTTCATTTTATCAACATTTTTCTTCTTTCTTGCTTAGCTTGGATGAAAATTTTAGAGAGAAAAGAGGAGAGAAAACACTCAATTTCAAGCCTTGATTCTTGCCTATTTAGTGAGCAAACAAGAGGGAGAATCCTAATCTACTCCATCAAACCTTGAAACAAGCTTGGGAGGACGCTATTGGAGGTGTTTTGGAGGGGGAAAGTCTTGCATCTTCCTTGATTTGTTTGCCATCCTTGAGTTTGGAGGTAAGAGGTGAATTTTGCTAGAAACCTTAGTTTTCTTCCTTTACTTTTGAGTTTGGATGATGTGTGATGTACTAGAAGCTAAAGGAAGGACATGTATGCGGGATTTTATGTTTTTCAAGTTATATTGCAAAAAATTCTAGCTTTGGTGCATAATCTAGTTAGTTTAGTTTTGAACTTTATATATATGAAAGTTTGATGGATTTCCTTGCCTAGCATATGTACCATACACTTCATGATATGTTATCTTGATTGATAGTGGATTTGTCATGAAAATAGGGTTGAAAATTGGAGGGTTAACTAGAGGAACTTGGGATTATATTACTGCGAATTCTTCCTTGGTTAGTCAAGAGAGAGAGAGAGAGAGAATTTGCTAGTTTTTCTCCATGATTTATGACTGAAAATTTCATCTTGTTGCTCAATATCCTTTATGACACGTTAATCTTAACATACATGTTGGATTTGAGTGAAAAATAAAGAGTTTTTAAGGGATAAAATTCGTTTCTTCAAACTGTTCTCTTGCTGAAAATTTTTCTAGCCTTGAACGAAGCTTGAACTTTCAGCTTTTATATGCAAATTTTCTTTGTTGAGTTTGCTAGAATGCATGATAAATACCTCATCTCATGTTACAAGCCTATTATCATGTGATTTATGGTTGAAAATGAGTAAAAGAGATGTTATTTTGGTGACAAAAAGTGAGGAAAGACTTGCCGGAATTTTTCTGTTTAAAACTGAGGGAAATAAGCTGGGATTTCTCCAGCTTTATCCCTAAAACTTTGGTTGTAAATTGACACATCTTGGCTCTACATATCTTCTAACACCTAAATCTTGTCATGTACGTGATGTTTAAGGAGTTAAAAGCAAGAAAAGATCGACTTTTAAAGCCTTTTTAAGGCTGGAATTTCTGGACAGCAAATCAAGAGGAAAAGCTACAATTTTTTGTTCTTGTTTTTTAGAAATTTTGATTAATTCTATCTAAGAGCACTTTACACATCTCTTATCTCTTTCATCTTGACATACATGTAGTGTTTTGCTTGAATCCAAGTGAGGCTAAGTTGTGCTTGGTTGGCTGATTGTGCAAGGGAGGATTTGCGTTTTCATGTTAGGGTACTTTTGTTTTACTTTTGCACTTACTCTTGCTCAAGAGACTTGGTTAAAATGTTGCTTTTCACATATAGGTTGGATTTGAACCAAAACAAGGCGATTTAATAGGAGGAAGGTAATGGTTGCCTAAACATGTTTTCTAGTTGGAAGTAACTAGCTTTAAGCTTGTAATTCTTGTTACTTTTATCCAAGACACTTGTTAACACCATGAGTTTTATATGTGGCTTCTTGGTGGGATTCTTGCCTAAAATTACATGTTACACGTTCCTTTTTATAGTTCATGTATTGTACTAGATTTTTGCTATGAATTTAAGTAAGAAATGTGAGGATGTTAAAGGAAATTGGCAAGGTCATGTTGGACTTTTGCTGGAATATGTATGATGATAAGGACCTACTTTTGCTTAAGATACTTACCCAAGACTTTGAACTTCACATGTACGTTGGTTTGAGCTAAAACAAAGAGGGACAAGAAGAGGAAAATGAGTTTTCTCCAAAATGTTTCTTGCTTGAATTTGCCAGCTTTGCACCCCAAAGGTCTTGTCCCATTTTCGTTAAAATTTTGACTATAAGTGATGTCCTTGTACTCTATATGTTGCTTGAGACATTGATCTACCATACATGAGGTTTCTTTCCCTAGATTTGAACAAGAAAACCTTGCATTTTTTACAGCTATATGGGGGTTAAACCTGCAAAAATTGCTTTATCCCAGTAGGGGGATGATTGATGGATGGAGATTGGCGATTAAGTGGTGATCTATGGACATTATAATTCCATGGTTGACGGAGTGTCAATGGATCCAGGACAAACTGCTATAGAACCTACTCCTGAGAGCAGACTATATTCTTTTACTTGAATGTGTTCCTTGATATATTATCTATCTGGATATTACATGCTTCCTGACATATACGATCATGCCATAATGTGACTCTATCATGCCTGATAGTTTGCTTGCATGTCTTCTTGGAATCTTGTTGGGCTTTTAGCTCATTCCATTAGTTTATTTTTCTTACAGGGGGCAAAAACGTGAGAGTGGGAGTTGGAGAAGACGGAATCTTTGTTTAAATTTTGTTAGTTGCTCGCATGAGCACTTCTTAGCTCCATATTGAATTCGCTTGGTTTTACTTTGTATGCTTAGAGCCCTGGCTATGTTTAGGGATGGTTTGGGCATTTGATGTCCCGATTGTATACATCTAAGATTGGAATCGCTATTGTTCTTATTGTTGAGATTGTTGTTTTGTAAATTTTGTTATACATGAGTAAGTCCTGGTAAGAGTTGGGCAGGCGGTCCGCCAAACCCTTGGGTACGCCCTAGGGGGAGATGATGTCGTCACAATATTAGACTTGAAAAATTTGTTTAGAACATTATCCGAACTGGTGCCCTCCATGTTGGAAATTTCCTTAAAATTGTTAGAGAAGTTTCAATTACAACTACATAAAATGGTTTTGATGTGAAGATTCACTTTTCTTAAGTAAATTTGCCCCCACTATTCTACTATCGAGTTTGCGACAATTCCCTCTAGGAATAACAAAGCCAACCAGAATTTCCTTACAGTAGAATGAAGAAAATCTCCCAAGAACGGTTCAGAGAATTATTGTTTTGAAAAGAAGTAGAAAAATAGTAAAACCAGAAGTAAAAGTGAATTTTTCTAATATCTGAACATTTTTATTTATAACGTTCATATACCCCAAAAGAAATGTCATGTCTTTTGAAAATATACTTTTTCCTAAATAGGCACCTTTAAATGAATAGGCACAATTCAAATGACTAGACACTTCCTTAAGAGTTATACTAGTTTACGTTAGACACAACTCTTAGAACATCCCAAACATCAGCACACTTGAATTGGTGTGCAAACCTTTCCACTCTCCTCCAACTTCCAATGAAGAGTCATCACTAACTATATCCAACAAGAAGTACATATAAACACTTACAAAGAAGATATAATACCATTCACATGACAAATAAGAGAAAAACTTCTCACCTAAGCTTTGGTGTTTCACTTAAAGCTTCCAACCTTTCAATCTCTGCTTGTTTGTCTCTTTTCCTCATGGTTCTTTAATTACCTCGTTACCTCGTCTTCCTCCATGTTGCTTGTCTTATTTTCTGACTTTGTCTAGCCTATAAATCGGACCAAGATGCACAATTATCAACCCCTCCCTTCTTTCTTCTTCTCCTACCCCAATTTTTTATCCACGAAGTGCTCATAAGTTCCTATTTAGTTTTGTTAGATAAATACACGATGAAGGTGGGTGGCTCTTGAGCTGATATTATGCAATTTCGAATCCCCAAACTCCTGCTCACAACATGCTAGAAGGGTCTTAGAGAAACACCTCATGCTTGTTAAAATTTACAACTTCTAAAATCAAATATTGCACCACAAATTTTAGATAGTATCTCAATTATCTCTTCATAAACATCTAAATCATAAGGTGATCTCAACTTTCAACTCTATAACTCAATCTGATCCCCTTGAGCTTACCCAAATTTCCATCACCAATTGCAAATTCATTAATAAAACCAACCCTCCAATTTAGTCCACAAAGGTATATTACAAACTCTAAAATTTGGGGCCGTTACAATTTTCCCTACTTTCTCTTGTTTTCTTTTTCCAGTAAAAGCACTTGAATGAAAAAGTAGGATTGGCTTGGTAGCGAAGGGTGGCAAGTGAAGGAGAAATTGTTGTTTTTCGATTACTAGATAGATATAAAGTGAAAATTGCTAAGTGGCACCTAGAAAACTTTGAACATCAACTTTTAACTAGGGGTAAATCAAGATAAAACCCTCACAATTTCGAATTATCCATTTCAGCCCTAGAAAATGAAGGAAATGCTAAGTTGAGCCCCTTTTGAATTGCACAAATTGGTCCTAAGGGGTCAATTGGGTGAAAAGTAAAATAAGAGAAGGTTCTAAAAATCTAGTCACATATAAAGGTCATTTAGGACAAATCCATAATAAAATAGTATAAACGCATATTTTCTAGAATTTTTTGTATAATTTAGTAAAGTCTAAATTATGGAGCGTCGCATATCCTTGACTACGTGATTATACTTGTTTGGCCTATTTTGATTTTATATGTTAATGATTTCTTGCATACACAATGCCTCCGACTTTGTGCTGACATTATTATTGGTTTCGAGTAGCTAAACTCATGTGTATCGGGTTGTTGTCCTTTGAGTTTGACATTTTAGATTATTTCTTAATAGTTGGGATTTAGATTAAGAAATAATCGAAAATGTCAAACTGGAAATATTCGCCCTATCATTAATGTTAACAGTTCAGGATTTCATGTATTGCTAATGGTTGTAGCAATTGCTAATTGGTTTTTACTAGCTAATGTAAGTGGAATCTAAGGAATAACAAAGTAGGATAGCTAAATGACCAAGTATCAAATATTTGCCCAAGTGTCAAGTGTCAAATGATCATGCATACTGTTTCTGATCAGGTGCTACGTGGTGCATCAATCAAATCATAGCCGTTCATTGTATTGGGTTGAGAAGATCTCAACCATCCATTCTTTGAATGGATACTGACGTGGTGCCCCATCCACCATCAAGTATAATTTCCAAAGGTTGGCAGGATTGAGGACACCTGATCAGTGTTCGATTCATCCACGAATTGGATGAACTGTTCAGGATAGTCAAGGAGATGAAGGGGACCCTAACGAAGTCAGGGGATGCTGTGGATGATCCCAGCTCTTCTGGGAGCAATTGAACTTGGTACTAACACATGGACGTGCTTCAGTGGAAGAAATGGACCCTACACACATATGAAATACGTAGATGTACAATGTAGGATACGGCATAGCAGTTATGTATTCGTACGTAAGTAGGGATTTAATGTAGCAGTGCCATGTGTAATCTATACGTAATATCGAAATAAAAATACGTCAATTCATTTCATCTTGGAATAAAATGCGTACAAATTTGAAATTTGCTTCCGTGCAGTTATCTAAACACGTGGCAAGGAATTACACGCTAATTCTAAATTAATCAGACTTATGACACCGTAATTACGTAATTGGTTCATGATAAGAGTCCTGACCCTACTATTGCTCCTACAGAGATCCACGCCCTTCAAGGACCAGGAAGTCCTAATCAGGAGTCTTGCCCATATTTTGGTGAGGCGGAGCCTCCTGCGGAGGTTGTAATTTGCCCAAATTGACACCGATCAAGTGGTCGGAGTGGGTTGAAACGTGGTGAAATGGAGGGAATCCTTCCTGAATTTCCAAGAATAACTTCCTTGTTGCATCTATTGCTGTGCAGCGGGTAGCAGTCACACGCGAACCTAGTTCTCATGGTTTGCCTCTTTCTCTTGGACAGGTGATGCCTGATCTTGATTTTTGGGGACGAACAGGGACTCTTGGAGGAAGTAGAATGCAGCATTCTGTTTGGTCCAGTTGAGCATATCAACGCAATTCAATGCGCTTAAGTAGTCATGACAGGAGGAATTGGCACAAGAATTGCAGAGTACGATTGTGAAAATTATGGATATTTAGAATTGTTCAATAAATTGAGAATATTTTCGACAAAATGGGTTGGGCCTGGTGTGAACTAATTGGTCCAGTTGTCATTTAATTGGCCCATTGGATGGAAAAATTGATAATATTTTCGAGAATAATGGATTGAGCCTGATGCGAGGTCAGTTACATTTTAAATGACCCAGTGAATTAAGAAGTTGAGAACATTTTCGATAATAATGGATTGGGTCTGGTGTGAGACCCAATTATCATTTGATTGGGCCATCTGATCAAGAAATTAAAAAATATTGCTGGGGTCTGAGTATAAGTGGCCGTCACATTGATAACCCCTAATTCTATTCCCTTATCTTCCCGACAAGTGTACGCGGCACGCAATTCCTCTGATCTGTGAGATGGGAATCTACTTCGGTTGAATGGTCGGAAGCATTCATATTTCAGATAATCGTCCTATCATGAGATATGATTTGTGAAGATGGAACGATTTATTTCGCATTTGCATATTGTGATTCGAAACTCTATTACAAAGAGTATGAATGGTCGAAGACCTTCGAAGCATAAATTCTCCTAAGTTACCTGCGAATTGAAGTAGGAAGTGGAGAGAGTTGGTATTTTCAATTGAACTAATCTCGTGTCCTTTCCTCTTGAATGAAGATGAGATGACTAGGAAGGAAGTGTTTTGTGTTTTCTGGTGAACCTCGAAGATTCAGTGAAACGATGTTGATGATACACAGTACGGAGCTTTACCTAGATATGTCACCCAATCCAACCTGATGACATCACTCAACCCATTCCAAAGTATCTATTGTATTTGGTAGGCTAGGTTGAGTATACGTGACAGTAGTACATTGGGCCCCTTTAAGGGCCCTTTTCCTCGAGCATTGATGATTGACATAAAGGTGAAATAGTTAAAGAATGTAATATAAATAGGGATTACCACACGCATCCGCTCGTCGGTTGTGCCGAAAAAATGGCTAGTCGAGGAACAAAGAGATATGCTAGTCCGCGGACTCCTGTGAGACCCATCACTAGAAGAAGGAGGTTGTTCAGTAGCATCGGTGGCAGTGCAAAGTGCACTGCCAATCTTTGGAAAACGTGCGAGGCTGTTTATTGCGAGGCAGAAAGCGGCCTTTTGCACAGATTGGGATCATAGATGAGACCTTCGACCCTAATGAAGGCATTGCATGCGAAGCCATATGACACGATTACATGAAACTCCCGAAGTTGGGGCAGGGACCCGGACGTAGATATGAAAACAAGTGTAAAGTGTCTTCCATTAACATTGATGAAGTGTGCTTTCAAGATGGGGCCCAATGAGGTGGGCCAATTGACGGTATATTAGGCTTATTTAATCGTTTTAGACCTTGAACCTAGTGACTAGCGTAATCCCAACTTTCAAGATGTCTTCGGTGAGATTACGGGAAATCGCCAAATCGAAGACGGACCTTCACGTTCGCAATGACATGCTTAACCTTTTTCGCATGCTGATAACGGAGAAGATCATCGTAAAGGGGTGTAATGAGGGGAGCAGGATATCATTGATAGATACATCACATTCTTCGAAAAGAATAGATTCCTCCTAAATTTAAGGATACGGAACATTGACCAATGGACGTTATAGTAATGTCAAGGAGTATGTACTAATGTTCTACATAGTGTAGAAGAGCCTCTACGGGTATCCCATTGCTGTAAATATTGATAGTCGAATGAATGTACTATTAATGGATATCCTATTCCCCTCATTACACCTCTTCATGATGATCTTCTCCCTCACGGACCGTGAAGAATCTGCCATGTCCCTCATGTTTGTTATTTTTTCTGATGTCGCATTCACACTCCTATGAATTAACTTATAACACTTCAAAACACAGCGTATCGACCAATCTTCTAGAAAACAGGCGTGTTGCGCAAGGAATGCTGAAAGTCTCTGCTCGACAGATCCATTGTCCTCCCACATACCGACAGACACATGGGCCCGCCATACTTTTTGCCACGTGGATGAAGGCCACTGGCCGCTTTTGTAAAAAGGGCCCCACACGGATGAACAGGGCAGAAAAGAATCGAGTAGAGGAGACCACTGTTGGAATTTGAATTCAAAATTTAAATTGGAAATTATTCCGCCTGGGACCGCAATTGCTGACACGTGTCCTTGGTTTGATGGGTGAGGATCGCGATACGTGGCATGGGAAGAGGGAGGATAAATACAACTGAAAGCGGAGACTTTCAACATTTCTTGCACAAACACAACCGTTTTCTAGAAGATTGGTCGATACACTGCGTTTTGAAGTGCTATAAGTTAATTTGTAGGAGTGTGAGTGGCGGCATAAGAAGAAATGGCAAACATGAGGGAACATGGCAGGATTCTTCAAGGTCCGTGAGGGACTGTGGCATGGAGCACGTCGTGTTCCTGGGGATGTACTTTGCTATTCGCCATGGAGAGTGTTCAATTCATCTGCGAATTGGACCGGCTGTTCAGGGTAGTCGATGAGATGAGGGGGACCCTGACAGAGTCAAGAGATGCTACGAATAATCTGAGCTCTTTTGGGAGTAATTGAACCTGGTACTAACATGTGGACATGCTTCGGTGGAAGAAATGGACCCTACACACGTATAAAATACGTAGATGTGCAATGTAAGATACAACGTACAAATTCAAAATCTGCTTCCTTATAGTTAATCCAGACACGTGGCAAGAAATTACACGCTAGTAGGGATTGACTAGTGAAAAGGAGTGTGAATGCGGCATCAGAAAAAATGGCAAACATGAGGGATATGGTAGGATTCTTCAAGGTCATGAGGGACTGCGACATGAGCATGTCGTGTTCCTAGGGATGTACTTCGCTCTTCGTATGGGGAGTGTTCGATTCATCCGTGAATTGGACCGGCTATTTAGGGCAGTCGAGAAGATGAAGTGGATCTTGACAGAGTCAGGGAATGCTACGGATGATTCTAGCTCTTCTGGGAGCAATTGAACCTGGTATTGACACATGGATGTGTTTCGGTGAAAGAAGTGAACCTCACACATGCATGAAATACGTAGCTATGCAATGCATGATACGGTGTAGCAGTTACGTATTTGTACATAAGTAGGGATTTAATGCAGCAGTGCCACATGTAATCTATATGCAGTATCGAAATAAAAAATACATCAATTCATTTCATCTTGGAATAAAAATGCGTACAAATTCAAAAATCTGCTTCCTTGCAATTAATCTAGACACTGGCAAGAAATTACACACCAATTCTAGATTAATCGAACTTATGACACTGTAATTATATAATTGGCTCATGACAAGAAACCCTGACCCTACTATTGATCCTATTGGGATCCACGTCCTTCAAGAACTAGGGAGTCTTGATCAGGAGCCTTGCCCACATTTTGGTGAGCCGGAGCCTCCTGCGGAGGTTGTAATTTGTCCGAATTGACACCGACAAAGTGGTCGGAATGGCCTGGAACGTGGTGAAATGGAGGGGGGTGCTTCTTGAACTCCCAAGAATACTACGAATGTGGTATCGCTTATTGCAGTCCATTGCTGTGCAGTAGGCAACAAACCAAAGTTCTTAGTGTCTTAGTATATATCTGGACAAACATTTGACACTTGGTAATTTAGCTATATATATAAATCAAAAGGCTTGAATTATGATTTTTTATTTACACTCTCTGTTCTTGAATCACCCAACGCATTCTCCAGTTGTTGTCATCATTGTGTTCCCAACATATCTTTCTCAAATGGGTTAATGTAGAAAATATGGAACTCTAGAAGATTTATATGTAAAAGGAAATTATAAACAGCAAGAAAGCCCTGCTGCTTCAAGGATTAACAAGCATGATGATTGTGAGGACCCGAAATTTTCTTTAACTGGTTTTATTTATTTATTCATTTGCCCAATTAACTTTTTTTTCATTCATTTTAATTGCATCTGCATGGTACATTGCCTCATTTTATATTTTTAACACATTTGCTTTTAAACTTAATTTTTCTGTCGTCCGATTAGTGAAAATTAGAGAAAATACATTTTTCGAGACAATATTTGGTCTGAGAGTGTAGTGGTCTTGGAGAGTTAAGGATGATCAATGATAGACTAAGAAAAACTAATTGAGAGATTAAGAGGTGAGTGAGTTGAATTAACCTCAATGAGGAGTACTAATGGGCCACTATTCAAATGTTGACTTTTGTACCAAAGTATTAGCTTTATGTCCCATCTTCCCTTCATCCTCTCACATTACCAAAAATCACACAAAACCACTCTCTTCTTCCCTCACTTGGCCGAACACTTCCTCCTCTATTGAGCTAAGAAAATTTCAATTTTTCCTCTTCATTTTTGCTCACTAAACTTGCTCCAACTTTGCTCACACTCTTGGATCATCCTCAAGCTTAGTAGAGGACTTGGTGGAGGGAAGATTTTTGAAGTTTAGAGCTTGGTTTCTTGAAGTTTTACTTGCTACTCTTGGAAGAAGGTAAACCCTCAAAGCTCCCATTTTTCTTTCATCTTTTAGTTAGTTTTAGCTAGATAAACTTGGATTTGTTAATGGGTTCTATGAACCTTGACATTAGGTAGATGCCTTGAGGAAGATTATTAGGCAGTGGCCTTGAAGATCTCTTGTTTGTTTGGTTGTTGTTTTAGTGATTTCTAGCTTGGTTTTGGTGTGAGAGTTGGAGAGAAAAATTTGAAGAGAAAGAAGAAGCAAGGCTATCCGATTTTTACTGGTTTGTTTCTCTTATTTTGATTTCGAAATTTGTGGTTTATTGAATGTAAAAATACTTTGCTACATGTTGGGTTATGTGCGTGTAAATTATCTTCGAAAAATTACTTCATTTGAGTGAGTTAAAGTTGAGCTAAATGGAGGAAAACAAACTTGGAAATTTCTGATCAGGGCAGCCGACCAGCGTGTACTAAACAGCACATAATTTTTCGTACAGGAGTTGAAATCAAGTGTCGTTTGTGGCGGCATGTGAAACTAGATTTCGAGGGCTTTCTAACGGTATAAAATGCACCTGCTATTCATTTTCTATGAGTCACAGTGGACCGGCAAAGTTGGCTATTTTCTCCTACTGTTTTAATCGTGAGACATGAACAGCTGCAGTTTGTACCTCGAATTCACTCCCTTTTACAAAATGAATTTGAAAACAGTTTCTTCTAGTGATTTTTAGAAATTTGGAATCTAGTTTTCAACGCCGTAAACCATGCTAATTTTGGACTTGTGTAGCCTTAGTTATGACCTGATTTAGAAACTGTGTCGGGTGTTCCAAAGTTGGAATTTCTTGTACCAGGTTTTGAAAACCAGCTTTCGTAAAACTATTGTATATTAGTGTAGAAAAATCCAAATTAAGTTCCGTTTATTGCATTTGAAACTAAACTTGGAGTTCTTTCAGTGGTACAAGTTTCAAGGGTTAGTTCGATTCCTATGAATATTCACTGAAATTTTCCTTATAAAGTGACAAAAACTCCAAAGTGGTTTGGGAAACATTTCTAGATTTCAAACCTAACCTTCTTGATTATTTGCACTTATTTCATACTTAAGAAATTGATTTCACCTCCTAGTCTTATACCCCTTGGTTTTCATGAAAATGAACCATAAATTGAGCGTTTAGCTAGAGTAATTCTTGAGTAATTTCACTAGCTTCATATTTGAAATTTGGAGCTTTTTAACTCCAATATTTACTATGAATTAAGTAGAGTTTTGTTGGTTTTTGATTTCATAAGTTTAGAAACGTGAATGCTCATTTATATTCTAAAACTTGGGTATATGATTAGAAGTTTTAAAATATGAAAACCATTTTTCTTTCCTTGATTTTCGAGCCAAAAATTAAGCGTGTACTTTTTCTTTTGAAATCGAAATTTCTTGCCCACGACTTGACTCGAAAATGACTTTTGAGTCCTCCTTGAGTATTATTTCCGTGATTAAGCATGAAAGTCTCTTTTAATTCGACTTGAACTTGTGATTTTTTGAGTGTGGGTAGCAAAAGGATATTTTTCTTATTAGCCTTGGTCGAATACCTAGATAACCGTGATTATGCATGTCCCAAGTGATCACTTGGACACCGAAGAGCTCGTTTGACCTCTTGTTTTTGGCTCTCACTTTGCTCTTGACTTTTGGTGAGTGTCAGTGCATGTTTCATGTGCTATGACTGAATGATATTTGTACAAGTACTATGTAATTCTTGTATTTGTGAACTTGCCGAGGCGAGTGTACACTTTATCGCTTCGTCCTCTCTCTCTTGAATACTCGTTACTGTATATGAATTTGCGTAACTTGAACTTGTACTTGAACATGCTTTTAACTTGTGAGTACTGAGCGGCAGTATGTACCCACACCCTATTCCGGGTGGGAGGTGCCTCTCATCCAACTCAGTTGCTATAATCGACTCTAAGTTGATGGAGCGTTGTCTCATCGACCAATTGTACTTGTGGGGACGCTCCAACCCATTGAACTAATCTGGTAACTGGAACCGGCAAGGGCTTGGTCGTGAAGTTTGGTGAACCATGAAAAATTATATAGCTTGATCTTTTGAGATCTCGCTTGGCATATCAAATAAGTATTGCCACCTCGTGCTTGTTTGGTTCCTGATTCGAGAGGGTTGATATGATGGATGGAAGGAAATAAGTGGAACTCTACGGACATGTTGCTACTTGAGTTGACGGAGGGTCAACCAAAGATGGTTTGAAACTGGTCGAGGTGTGGGAAATAGCTTCCTGAGAGATCCTGTATCATTTCTACTTGTGTTTTACTTCCTATTTGTACACTTAAATGAAATTTAATGTTAAATCGTTTTTAAGTGTGATATTTGATTTAATTTGTGCTACTTGCTTGCTTGATTTTCTTGGCCTCATTGAGCATTAGCTCACCCTTAGTTGTTATTCCTTAACATGTTTTAGAAGTGTAAGTTGGGGACTCTAGACTAGCGATTTTTGGTTGAAGTTAGTAAATCTTTTATATGATATTGGAGACATTTGAAGTTTAAATTTTGTTATATTTGGGGTTTCTGGACTGTAATTGTAAATGGTAGCCTTAGGAGATTTTGGTTTGTATATTCGAAGTATTTCTTAATCCTGAGTCTATGATTGACTTGTGGTTCTCTATTAAGTTTAGAATGAGTGTGTGAGTCCTAATGAGAGTTGGACAGGCGTCCCGCTGATACCCTAGGGTTCGCCTTAGGAAGAGGTGGGGGCGTCACAGTTGGTATCAGAGTGCTAAGTTGAATTACCTGGAATAGTGTTAGAAGTTCTTAGTCGTCAACTTTTGGTCATAAAAATCCGTGATAAACCTTAAGTTAAATTTTTGAGTGACACTAGTGGATTTAAGGACCTAACTTTGAGTCTTGTGGGTTGTTTGTAGGAATGGACAGTAGCAGCGACAGTGATTGGATCGAGGGACCTCCCCAGTGATTCGATTTCGCATGGTCGGAGGCGGACCCCCCCTTCGGTGATCACCCGTCAGGCGGGTTAGGACGTGCCCTTGCCTAGAGAGGTTCTCATTACCTAACCACGTAATGTTAGAAGTAGTGAGGAGAGGAGACAGTTGACCCATGACCTCAGGGTAGCTCGAGCAGGGAGGGAGGAGATGAGAGCCACTATGGAGGCCTAAAACTGCCAGGATTCAAGAGGTGGAGACTAGGGTTCTCGAGGAGCGTCAGAGAGCTAACGCCTCCCACGCTCAGTTTCAGACGATCGATGGGTGCCTTTATTCGGATTGTAGAGGGGTAAGGGACCGTGTGGATGGCATTTTGGCGAAGTGTGTGACCATGGCCGATCACATAGAGGAGGTCATGGGTGGAAGTGGACCTGAGGATGTTTCCCCTAGTGATGAGTTGGAGATGGAGGCCCATGGAGGCGGAGCCTGAGGAGGATCTTTCTGAGGATGTGGGGTCTACCAGTTCGGTCCACTTATACTAGTGATCTTCTGATCTTTGTTAAGGATTTAGAAGATGTGATCCTCGCCTTGAAACCTTTTGTATTTTGTTGCATGTACCCCTATATTTTGAGGCACTTGGATGCCTATGTCCTGTGCTTGATATTATTGACTTGTTTATGCACTCTTGACTTGTAACATGACTTTTAGTTTATGTAAAGAATTATGTTTTAATTTTAAAGTGTTCTTGCAACTTGCATATGTTTTTTAATTTCTACGCTTATTTTTCCTCTTTTAATTATGCGTTTAGACTCTTACTGAATGGATTGACGAGGATGTGGACGGGGTCGTGGGCGTGGGTTTTGGCAACCCCGCACTCTCGAAAGAGATGAGGGATCAGCAACTGGTCCAAACCAAAACCCTAGCAATGAAGGGGGTGACCAAGTGGCTATGGCCCTTAACCGCATAACTGATGTTCTTGAGCGTCTAGCTGAGCACCAAGACCCTGAACCGGTCAACCCACTAGAAAACCAAGAGAGGGGTGAGGATAGAGCCCTAGAGCGTTTCCTGAAGTTCCGCCCCACCTAGATTTCACGGAAGATCTGATGGCGAAACGGCAGAAAATTGGGTTTGAGAGGATGGTGGAGATCTTTGCCGTTCTAGATTATGCGAGGAGAGGCAGGTGAACTTCCCCATCTTCCAGTTCGAGAGAACGGTGCGCTCATGGTGGAATGTTATTAGGGCGAATGGAAAAGAGAACAAACTCCCTGGATTTGGTCAAACTTTGAGAGGTAGTTTAATGCCAAATTTCTCCCGCCAATGGTATAAGAAAAGAGGGAGGACGACTTTATTAAATTGAAACAAGGGTTACTAAGTGTGGCCGAATATGAGGAACGGTTCACCAAACTTTTCAAATTTACCCCTGAACTAGTGGTCATGGAGCGCAAAAGGATAAAGAAATTCATTCAAGAGTTAAATGTAGAAATTCAAGAGTCCCTAGCAGCGGCCCAGATCACCACTTTTACAGATGTCTTGGAAAAGGTATAGAAACTAGAGAAATGTTAAGTCCCAATCTAAAGTCTTTCATGCTAGAAAGAGGGGTAATCCAAACAATACCCCTGGACAGTCCGAGATATCTACCTAACCCCTTAAAATGAAAAGTGGGGCTAGAGGAGTGAGGATGGTCAAAAAATCAGGAGGAACTCCATCAAGAGGACCTCCGCCAAAAGGAAATCAGAGTGGGCGAGGTTAGCAAAAAGGGAATTCTAAAGCTGGTCAGGCCGTGACTCCTCGTGTGACTTGTGAATATTATGGCAAGTCTAACCACACCGAGGCTGAGTGCTGAAGAAAGCAGGCAAAGTGTCTGCTCTGCGGTAGTGCCGAACATCAGATCTCGAGTTGCTTAATGCTTCTAAGAAAGGAGGAAATACTCAACAGCCTGGTAGATCAGCTTCAAAGCAGTCGAGTGCCGGAGGAAACCGACCAAAAGTGCCAACTAGGCTTTATGCCTTAGACAACCAGCAAATCCCTAACTCGATCGAATTGGTGGAAGGTACAATCCCAGTTTTTCATCGCCTAACTAGGATTTTAATTGATTTCGGGGCAACCTATTCATTCGTAGATCCTAATTTTATGAAGAATATAGATGTAAAGTGTGATTTCTTACCGTTTGATTTGGAAGTTAAGACTTCTACGGGTACCAGTGCTTAATTGCTAAATAAGGGCTTATAGAAATTGTGAGATTTGGGTTGGTGAGAGGAAATTGTTGACAGATTTAACAAACCTAACAATTAAGAATTATGATGTGATACTTAAGATGGATTGGTTAGCTCGATATCATGTTCAATTGGATTGTAAGATGAAATTAGTAGAATTGCGCATCCCGGGGGAAGCAACTTTGAAGTTAGATGTGAGGGGTAGAACTAGCATCGTCTGCTTTAATTTCGGGGATTCGAGCTAGAAATTGTTGAATAATGGGACTAAAGGATATCTAGCGTTTCTTATAAATACACTTGGGGATAAGATGAAATTGAAAAGCGTGCCAAATAGTGAAGGAATTTTCCGATGTCTTTCCCGAGGAATTAGAGACGCTGCCTTCGAAGAGAGAAATAGTGTTTTAAAATTGATGTAATTCAGGGATGGCACCTATCTCTAAGAAACCTTACAGGATGGCTCCAGTTGAATTAAAAGAATTAAAGTTGCAATTGCAAGATTTATTAGAAAGAGACTTTATTAGAGAAAGTGATTCACCGTGGGGAGCTCCAGTGCTCTTTGTTAAAAAGAAAGATGGAAATTTAAGACTATGCATAAACTATCGAGACTTGAACGATATGACCATTAAGAACAAATACCCTTTGCCTCACATAGATGAGTTATTTGATTAGTTGCAAGGGGCCGTGGTATTTTCCAAATTAGATTTGAGGTAAGGCTATTACCAGTTGAGGATCCTAGAATCTGATGTGCCTAAGATCGCTTTCAATTCGAGATATGGGTACTTTCAATTTGAGATAAGGCTATGCATAAACTATCGAGATTTAAACGATGTGACCATTAAGAACAAATACCCTTTGTCTAACATAGATGAGTTATTTGATCAGCTGCAATGGCCCGTGGTATTTTTCAAGTTAGATTTGAGACAAGGCTATTACTAGTTGAGGATCCTAAAAGTTGATGTGCATAAGACTGTTTTTTTATTCGAGATATGGGCACTTTGAATTTGCAACTGTGCCTTTTGGGTTAACTAATACGCCAGCAGTATTTATGGACTTGATGCATTGGGTTTTTATGCCGTATTTGGATCAATTTGTAGTGGTATTCATTGATGACATATTGGTGTACTCTAAGTCTCGAGAAGATCATGAAAGGCATGTGAAGATAGTTTTACAAACTCTGAGAGAGCACCAACTTTTTGCTAAATTCAATAAGTGTGAGTTTTGATTGGAAGAAGTGGCCTTTCTAGGTCATATAATCTCTAAGGAAGAGATTACTATGGATCCAGCTAAGGTAGAAGCCATTTCTAAATGGAAACGACCAGAAAATCCTACTGAAATTCGGAGTTTCTTAGGGTAAGCGGGGTATTACCGCAGTTTATCAAGAATTTTTCTAAGATCGCGAAACCCCTAATCGAGTTGACTAAGAAATATGACAAGTTCATATGGGATTCTAAATGTGAGAAAGGGTTCTAGGAGTTGAAAAGTGTTTGACCGACGCACCCTGTATTAGCATTGCCGAGCGGAGGAGATGATTTCGTGGGTTTATACAGATGCTTCAAAGGATGGTTTAGGGGTGTGTGTTAATGCAAAACGAAAAAGTAATTACGTATGTCTCCCATAAGTTGAAACCTTATTAGTAGAATTATTCGACCCATGACTTGGAACTAGCGGCAGTGTTGTTTGCCTTGAAAAAGTGGAGACATTATCTATATGGGGGTGACTTTCGGAGGTTTTCACTGATCATAAGAGTCTTAAATATTTATTTTTTCAGAAGGAGTTGAATTTGAGACAACGTAAATGGGTGAAATTTTTGGCAGATTATGACTGTACGCTTAACTACCACCCTGAAAAAGTTTAATGTAGTGGCAAGATGTCCTAAGTCGTAAGGTACAAGTGGCCAATTTAATAGTGAGAGAATGACACATGCTAGAGGAAGTTAGTGTTTGGGAACCGCATCTTGAACCGCAGAGGGTAATTTTTTGGAATATCACTGTGAAATCTACTTTGTTAGATCGAATTATAGAAACTCAAAAAGGAGACCCTGGAAGTGCAAAAATGGATTTAGAAAGTTCAAAAAGAGAAAAGTCCGACTTCAATTTGGGAGACCGATTGAGTGTTAAAGTTTAGAACTCGCTTAGTGGTTGCCAAAGATGAATGACTAAAAAAGAAAATTTGAACGAACTTACCGTTCCAAGTATACGGTGCACCTTGGAGGTAATAAAATGTATCAGGACTTGAAGAGCCTCTACTAGTTGGAAAATATGAAAAGAGAAATTACCCCAATTTGTTCGGACTTGTCTCACTTGCCAACAAATTAAACCCGAGCATCAGAAGCCATCTGGATTATTACAGATGTTGGAGATACCCGAATGAAGTGGAGAAAATCACTATGGATTTCGTATCAGGACTACCAAGAACTCAGAGAGGGCAACGACGCTAATTTGGATAATAGTGGATCGGTTGACTAAATCTGCTCACTTTTTACCGATTAGAATGCAGTACTCCTTGAAAAAATTAACTAAGTTGTATTTGGACGAAATTATAAGGTTACATGGGATATTGGTGAGTACAGCATCAGATCGGAACCCTAAATTTGTGTCTTGATTTGGCAAAAGATGCCAAGAAAGCCTAAGGACTAAGCTGAATTTTAGTACCACCTACCACCCGTAGACCGATGGACAATCGGAAAGGACAATCCAAACCCTAGAAGGACATGTTGAGGTCTTGTACTTTGGATTTTGGAAAATTGGAGTCAGCACCTTTATGTTGGTGGAATTTGCTTATAACAACAGTTTCATTCCTCAATACAAATGGCTCCTTACGAAACCTTTATGGTCGAAAAATGTCGGTCTTTCGATTCATTGAGACGAAATTGAGGAAAAGAAGATTTTGGACCCGATTACCGTGCCTTGGATTGAGGAAGCTTTTGAGAAAGTGAAATTTATATGTCAGCAGGATCCGAATGGATCAAAACCGACAAAAGAGCTATGCAGATAATCGGAAGAAAGATTTGGAGTTTGAGGTAGGAGATAAAGTGTTCCTTAAAGATTACACCCTTGAAAACAAGCCTAAATGGCGGAAAAGAAAAGAAGTTACAACCGAGATTTGTAGGGCCTTATAAGATCATCCAGTGCATAGGGAACGTGGCTTACAAGTTGGACATTACCTTTGAGCTTATCCAGGATTCATGATAATCTTCCATGTCTCCATACTTAAGAAATATCACCTCGACCCGTCCCATGTGTTATGATCAGAAGAAAGTAGAAATTGATGAGAAATTTGTCATATGAGAAAAGGCCCGGTAAAACTCTTTAGATCGAAAAGTGAAGGAGTTAAGACACAAGCAAATTTCTCTAGTGAAGGTCTTATGGAGAAATCATGGAATCAGGGATGCAACTTGAGAAGTTGAAGAGGAAATCCGAAAGAAGTATCCAGAGTTATTTGTAGATCAAGGTATAAGGGGGGAAGGATGTGAGGATCCAAAATTTTCTTTAACTGGTTTATTTATTTATTTAATTATTTATTCATATTCCCTAATTAATTTATTTCATTCATTTTAATTGCATTTGCATAGTACATTGCTTCATTTTATATTTTTAACACGTTTGCTTTAAACTTAATTTTTCTTTCACTCGATTAGTAAAAATTAGAGAAAATACGTTTTTCGAGACAATATTTGGTCTGAGAGTATAGTGGTTTTTGAAAAGTTAAGGATAATCAATGGTAGACTAAGAAAAACTATTGAGCGATTAGAGGTGAGTGACTTGAATTAACCTCAATTAGGAGCACTAATGAGCCACTATTCAAAATGTTGACTTTTGCACCAAAATATTAGCTTTATGTCCCATCTTTCCTTCATCCTCTCACATCACCCAAAATCACATAAAACCTCTCTCTTCTTCCCTCCCTTGGCCGAACACTTCCTCCTCCATTGAGCCAACAAAAATTTCAATTTTTCCGCTTCATTTCTTGCTCACTAAAACTTGCTCCAACCTTGCTCACACTCTTGGATCATCCTCAAGTTTGGGTAGAGGACTTGGTGGAGGGAAGATTCTTGAAGTTTAGAGCTTGATTTCTTGAGGTTTTACTTGCTACTCTTGGAAGAAGGTAAACACTCAAAACTCTCATTTTTCTTTCATCTTTTAGTTAGTTTTTAGCTAGATAAATTTGGGTTTGTTAATGGGTTCTACGAACCTTGACATTAGGTAGATGTCTTGAGGAAGATTATTAGGTAGTAGGTAGTGGCATTGAGAATCTCTTGTTTGTTTGGTTATTGTTTTAGTGATTTCTAACTTGGTTTTTGGTGTGAGAGTTGGAGAGAAAAATTTGAAGAGAAAGAAGAAGCAAGGCTGTCCGATTTTTTGCTGGTTTGTTTTCTCTTGTTTTAATTTCAAAATTTGTGGTTATATTGATGGAAAAATGCTTGCTACATGTTGGGTTATGTGTGTGTAAATTATCTTCCAAAAATCACTTCATTTGAGCGAGTTAAAGTTAAGCTAAATGGAGCAAAACAAACCTGGAAATTTCTGATCAGGGCGGGCGACCAGTGTTCATTAAACAGCACATATTTTTTCGTACAAGAGTCAAAATCAAGTGTCATTTGAGGCATGTGAAATTAGACTTTGAGGGCTTTCTAATGGTATAAAATGCACCTGCTATTCATTTTCTATGAGTCCACAGTGGACCGGCAAAGTTGTCTGTTTTCTCCTACTATTTTTATCGTGAGACACGAACAGCTACAGTTTGTACCTCGAATTCACTCCCTTTACAAAATTAATTTGAAGACAGTTTCTTCTAGTGATTTTTAGCATTTGGAATCTAGTTTTCAACGCCGTAAACCACGCTAATTTTGGACTTGTGTAGCCTTAGTTATGACCTGATTTAGAAACTGTGTCGAGTGTTCCAAAGCTGGAATTCCTTGTACTAGGGTTTCAAAAATCAGCTTTCGTAAAATTGTTGTATCTTGGTGTAAAAAAATCCAAATTGAGTTCCTCTTATTGCGTTTGAAACTAGATTTTGAGTTTTTTCAGTGGAATAAGTTTTAAGGGCTAGTTCGATTCCTATGAATTTTGACAAATTTTCAAAGTTCACTGAAATTCAAGACTGTTTTCCGTGTTCTTACTGAAGCAGCGATTTGTAACTAAAATTTGACTGATTTCTGATTTGAATCTAGGAAAAGTGTCTTCTAGATAGTTTTAGTTCATTGAGTCTATTTTCCAACGGTATACGATTTGTAAATTTTGGACTTATGGAATTCAAGTTATGATTTTTCAAAAATATTGCCAAAACTAAAATTTTCCTTATAAAGTGACAAAAATTCCAAAGTGATTTGGAAACATTTTTCTAGGTTTCAAACCTATCCTTCTTGATTATTTGCACTTATTTCATACTTGAGAAATGGATTTTGCCTTCTAATCTTATGCCCTTGGTTTCTGTGAAAATGAACCATAAATTGAGCGTTTAGCTAGAGTAATTCTTGAGTAATTTCACTAGGTTCACATTTGAAACTTGGAGTTTTTAACTTCAATATTTACTATGAATTAAGTGGAGTTTTGATGACTTCATAAGTTTAGAAAACGTGAACGCTCATTTATATTCTAAAACTTGGACACAGGATTAGAAATTTTAAAATATGAAAACCATTTTCCTTTCCTCGATTTTCGTGTCAAAAGTTAAACGTGGTACTTCTCTTTTGAAATCGAAATTTCTTGCTACGACTTGACTCGAAAATGACTTTTGAGTCCTCCTTGAGTATTGTTTTCGTGATTAAGCAAGAAAGTCTCTTTTAATTCGACTTGAACTTGTAGCTTTTGAGTGTGGGTAGCAAAAGGATATTTTTCTTATTCGCCTTGGTCGAATATCTAGGTAACCGTGATTGTGCATGTCCCAAGTGATCAAGTGGACACCAAGAAGCTCGTTTGACCTCTTGTTTTTGCTCTCACTTTGTTCTTGACTTTGGTGAGTGTCAAGTGCATGTTTCATATGCTATGATTGAAATGATATTTGTACAAATGTTATGCGATTCTTGTGATTTGTGAACTTGCCGATGCGAGGATATACTTTATCGCTCTCGTTCTCTCCCTCTTGAATACTCACTACTTGTATATAAATTTGCGTGACTTACACTTGTACTTGAACATGCTTTTAACTCGTGAGTACTGAGCGGCAGTATGTACCACACCCTATTCGGGTGGGAGGTGCCTCTCATCCCGACTCAGTGCTATGATCGACTAGTGCCTCTCATCTCTAGTATGTACCACACCAATTGTACTTGTGCGGACGCCCCAACCCATTGGCTAACCTCGTAACTCGAGCCGGCAAAGGCTTGGTCGAGAAGTTTGGTGAACCATAGGAAAATTATATAACTTGATCTTTTGAGATCTCGCTTGGCATACTCGAATAAGTATTGCCACCTCGTGCTTGTTTGATTCCGGATCCGAGAGGGTGATATGATGGATGGAAGAAGTAAGTGGAGCTCTACGGACATGTTGCTACTTGAGTTGACGGAGGGTCAACCAAAGATGGTTTGAACCGGTCGAGACGTGAGAATAGCTCCTGAGAGCTCCTGTATTCTTTCTACTTGTGTTTTATTTCCTATTTGTGCAGTTAAATGAAATTTCATGTTAAATCATTTTTAAGTGTGATATTTGATTTAATTTGTGCTACTTGCTTGTTTGTTTGATTTTCTTGGCCTCACTAAGCGTTTGCTCACCCTAAGTTGTTATTCCTTAACAGGTTTTAGAAGTGAAAGTTGGGGACTCTAAACTAGCAATTTTTGGTTGAAACTAGTAAATCTTTTGTATGATATTGGAGACATTTGAAATGTAAATTTTGTTATATTTGGGGTTTCTAGACTGTAATTGTAAATGGTAGCCTTAGGAGATTTTGGTTTTTATATTTGAAGTATTTCTTAATCCTAAGTCTATGGTTGACT
The DNA here is from genome assembly GCA_023065735.1 of Coffea humblotiana. Taxonomy (NCBI): domain Eukaryota; kingdom Viridiplantae; phylum Streptophyta; class Magnoliopsida; order Gentianales; family Rubiaceae; genus Coffea; species Coffea humblotiana. The sequence goes on along the minus strand of JACYVW010000062.1, from coordinate 53,709 downwards.
TGTGGTTCTCTATTAAATTAGAATGAGTGTGTGAGTCCTGACGAGAGTTGGGCAGGCGTCCCGCTGATACCCTAAGATTTGCCCTAAAAAGAGGTGGGGATGTCACAGATGATACCTCTTTAGGTTTGTGCACAATCACAGTAGTAGCTTTCAATGTGCAAGGTCAATCATTGCAATGGCAGCTTAAATCTCAATAGATCTATTAGACTGAGTGAAGTTTCACGAAGTAGTCCTTCAAGTAGACAAAGTAGTCGGTGTTGTGTTTCTACAACTAATATCTCAATAGATCTATTAGACTGAGTGAAGTTTCATAAAGTAGTCCTTCAAGTACACAAAGCAGTCAGTGTTGTGTTTCTACAACTAATGCTCGTAGTAACCCTCGTATAGGCTTCCACTTCCGCCAAACGACATGGCCGCCTAACTACTAAGTCGAGCAAAGGTTATTTATTAAAAAGTAGATATTTAAACAGTGAACAACATATTGTAGTATACCTAATTTAATGTACCTTAGAAACACAGGTCGACCATTACGAGTCCACTAGCATAGCTGCCTCCACACATTATTGTTAGAGAAGTTTCAACTACAACTATAGAAAATGACTTTGATATGAAAATTCACTTTTCTTAAGGAAATTTGCCCGAACTATTCTACTACCGGGTTTGCGGCAATTTCCTCTAAAAAAATAAAGCTAACCAAAATTTCACATAGTAGTATAAAGAAATTCTCCCAAGAACGGTTCAGAAAATTATTGCTTTGATAAGAAGTTGAAGAATAGTAAATCTAAAAGTAAAAAGTCAGTTTTCCTAATATCTGACCATTCTTATTTATAATGTTCAGACACCCCAAAGAAATATCATGTCTTTTGGAAACATACTTCTTCCTGAATAGACATCTTTTAAATGAATAAGCACAATTCAAATGGCTAGATATTTCCTTAAGAGTTGTACTAATTTATGCTAGACATAACTTTTAGAACATCCCAAACATCATGACACTTGAATTGGTATACAAACCTTTCCGTTCTCCTCTAACTTCCAATGAAGAGTCATCATGTGAAGATTCACTTTTTTAAGGAAATTTGCCCATACTATTCTACTATCGGGTTTGCGGCAATTGTCTCAAAAAATAACAAAGTCAACCAGAATTTTAACACAGAAATATGAAGAAATTCTCCCAAGAACAGTTCAAAAAATTATTGTTTTGATAAATAGAAGAATAGTAAATCTAGAAGCAAAAAGTCAATTTTCCTAATATCTGAACATCCTTATTTATAACGTTTAGACACCCTAAAAGAAATGTCATGTCTTTTGGAAACATACTTCTTCCTAAAATATGCACCTTTTAAATGAATAGGTACAATTCAAATGAGTTGACATTTCCTTAAGAGTTGTACTAGTTTACATTAGAAACAACTCTTAGAATATCCCAAACATTATGGCACTTGAATTGGCATGCAAACTTTTCCATTCTCCTCTAACTTCCAAAGAAAAATCATTACTAACTATATCCAACAATCCCCTGATGATATTGATCCATGTCTTTTGATGTTTTACAAAATAATTAGATATTACTAATCTCTTTTCAATAAGAAGTCTTTTCAGTTTTGAAACAATTTGATTCAAAGAACAAGAGCAAATTGATAGAAGATAAAGGTTGTCGAAAGCTGTCGGACGCTCACAAAGTCAATACCGGACGTCCGATAGAATGAGATAATTCTTCAAACTCTCTGTCTGCTATCGGACGCAAGCATCGAAGTACCGGACGTCTGATACTCCCAACGGCTAGTTGACTCTTCAGCTACTTTCTATCCGTTTGAAGCATTAATGAAGCATTTTCTTGGTCTTATATAAATAGTGCATGGTCAAAAACTTAAAACAATTTTTGCACACTGAAGATACAAAAGATATAGAATAGTTTTAGAGATAAAACACTCTCCAAGGAAGATTTGTAGTTTTGGTGGTGTAAAGTTCATTGTAAACTTTTCATTTGTGAGTGTATACTTCAATAGTGTAGCTCTGTGAGGGTTATCTTGAGAGATAGTAAAACTTCCTAACTTGATCGAGTGGAGTTTGAGGCAAGGAGGAAGTGAGCCTTCCTTTGTACACAAGATTGGTTATATTTCATCCAATTTGAAGAAGTTTGTTTAAATTGATTTTCAAGTTCAAGAGGAGTTTAGTAGTCAATTGGTTTCCAATTCCTTTTTCTCATTTACTAATTGTTATGTTGTGATTCTTAAATTGCTTATCTCTTCTACTTCTCTCAAGTGATATTGTTCATTTATTGATTGATTTATTGTGTGATCATTTAGAAAAGAGGGTAAATTTCATATTGAGTAAAAAGTACCCGTAACTTGATTAACTTTTTAATAAATCTAATTCACGCCCCTCTTAGGTTATTTTCGGGCCTAACAATTGGTATCAGAATTTGGTCTTCTAGAGATTAAACTCAAGCGGTTTAGGAGTAAAAATGACAACCAACAATGCCATGTTTTTTGAAGGACAATCTGTAACTAAACCTCCAATACTTAATGGGTCAAATTATGTGAGTTGGAAAGAAAGAATGATCATTTTCTTGCAATCGATTGATGTTGAATTGTGATTTATTGTTAATGAAGATCCATATGATACCTCTATAATAGATGCAGTTACTCATAGACCAAAACCAAAAACCAGAAATAAATTGATTGGTGATGATAGAGCCCACCTCACCTTAAATACAAAAGTTATGAATGTGTTATATAGTGTTTTAAATTCAAATAAATCTATTAGGGTCAAAGGCTTTAAGTCAGTTAAGAAAGTTTGGGATAAATTGAGAGAAATTCATGAAGGTAGTGAAAATGTTAGAGAACAAAAGAATTCTATCTCGGTTACTAAATATGAATCGTTTAAGATGAAATCTCATGAAAATATTGACAAAATGTATTGTAGATTCAATGATCTTATTAAATATTTAGAGGTTCTAGAAAAGGAATACTCCTTAGGAGAGGAAAAACAGAAAAATTTTGAATGCTTTGTCCAAATATTGAGAGAGTAAGGTGATTGCTATTGAAGAGACTAAAGATTTAAATTCTATGTCTATTGAATCTCTTATTAACTCTCTAATCTCTTATGAGTTGAAACTTAAAACTAAGGTACAAGAAGAAGATGATGCAAAGGTAAGAAGGAACATTACTCTAAAAGCATCTTAAGATGAAGATGATTCGGCTTCCTTGGATGGAGAAGATATGGATGTTGACGACAATGATCTTACTCTCATTACAAAAATTTTCAAGAGAATTCTTAATAAAAGGAGATTCAAAAAAGGAGGATCTAGTAATTCATTTCCAAATCAATTCAACAATGCAAAAAACAAAGGAAAGCAAGAGGCCAATAAAAAGTAAGGCGACAAATGCTATGAATGTCGCCAACCTGGACACTACATGAGTAAGTGTCCAATGAAGAAAAATAAAGAAGGGAAAGGTGAAAGAAAATCAAGATTCAATAACTTCCAATTCACATGCAATGAGTGCAGCTCCGACGGTGAAATTGAAGAGAAAGACGAATCTGCTCAATTGGCTTTTATGGCTATTGGAGATAATGAGATAACAACTTCTAACTCTCAATTTGAAAGTGATGATGAAACTAATGATGATCTTGAATCTTTCATTGAAAAATTGCATGATAGTTTGAAAGAATTTTATACTAGAAACAAGGAATTAAAACACAAAATTAGCTTTCTTTTTCAAGATAATGCACGCCTTTTTCAAGAAAACAAGAAACTAAAAACTGAAAATGATTTCTTGAAAAAGAATGAGATTGATTTACAAAATAAGTTGATAGAAAAACAAGGCTTTGTAAAATGTTCAAAGAGGAACAAGGTGATCTAAAAAGAAGCATGGATAATTTAAATGAGTTTCTCCAATATAAGAAACAAAACTGCTTTCAAGAAAATGGGACAAAGTTTCATCTTGGCACTTATGAGAAGAAGATAAATTCTGGTGCAAATGATTTTGTTGTTTATAAGAGAAAACAAGTAAGATTTATTAAATTTGTTTATGCAAATAACTCGTTGGTTATGTGTAGTTTTTGTTGTAAAAAAGGTCACATGAAAAGTAATTGCTATGTGAGGAAAAATATGAGAAGAGGTATGAAATGCATGTGGATAGTTAGACATGATACTAACTCTCAAGGATCCAAAAATTAAAGGGTACCAAATATTAGTTCTTGAACTCTTGAATAGGTGAACCTGGTGAACATCATTAAGAAATCAAAGTGGTTCGTAGACAGTGGATGCTCAAGACACATGACTAATGATCTATCACAATTCATCAAATTCAAACCAAAATCAAGTGGCAAAATGACATTTGGAGATGATATGAAAGTTAAAGTAATTGGAGTAAGAGATGTTGGCAAGAATGGTGAGACTTTTGTTCATAATATTCTTTGGTTGATAATTTAAGTTATAACTTCCTAAGTGTTAGTCAATTATGTGATAGAAATTTGTTTGTTTTATACTAAAAACATGAGTGTTTAGTTCTTGATTCAAAGTTTAACATCATTTTCAAAGGAAAAATATTCAATGATAACTATGTTGTGATTCTTGAAAATATTAATCCCTTTAACTTTCAATGTCTTAAAGTTTCAAATGAAAATCCTTGATTGTGGCATAAAAGGTTTTTTCATTTCAATATGGATTTGTTAAAAAAAATTTTCAAAAAGAATCTTGTTAGAGGTTTGCCAAAAATGAAGTTTGAAAAAGATAAAATTTATGATACTTGTCAATTTGAAAAACAAATCAAAGTCTCTTTTAAATCCAAAAAATTGTGCTTCTACTTCAAAATCATTAGAGCTTTTACATCTTAATTCGTTCGGTCCTACACAAATTGCTAGCTTGGGTGATAAGAGATATTATCTAGTCATTGTTGATGATTATTCTAGATACACTTTAGTGATTTTTCTTGTTCATAAAAATGATACTTTTAAAAATTTTGTTTTCCTATTTGCAAAAGTTCAAAATCTACTTGGTTTGAATATTATTATCTTTTTGGTTTCCAAAATTATTGACCAATTGGATATTCTCTTTTAGTGTTATTTTTCGGTTATTAACTGATGATGGTTGCAGCAGTTGTTATTTTTTTATGGCAATTTCTCTCTAATTTTATGATGACAAAAAGGGAGAGAATAATGATGATCTAATGATATTCTGATGCAAGGGAAGCTATTTTGGATGTTTTGAATTTTGATGTTGTGGCTAAATAAGGGATGCAATGTATAAGGGGGAGATGCTATGAGATTGGTATTTTTTTTTATCATCATCCATTGTTTTGTCATCATAAAAAAGGGGGAGAATAATGATCTTGATCCCTATCTTTTGATGTTTACAAACAATTGGATATTACTAATCGCTTTTCAATAAGAAGTCTTTTCAGTTTTGAAGTAATTTGATTCAAAGAACAAGAGCAAATTGATAGAAGATAAAGGTTGTCGAAAGCTGTTGGACGCTCACAAAGTCCATATCGGGCGTCCAATAAACAGGGCAGATCATATCGGACGCAGAACATTCTCACCGGACGTCCGATAGAATTGAGATAATTCTTCAAACTCTCTGTCTGCTATCGGACGCAAGCATCGGAAGTACTGGACGTCCGATACTCCCAACGGCTTGTTGACTCCTCAGCTATTTTCTATCCATTGGAATCATTAATGAAGCACTTTCTTAGTCTTATATAAATAGTGCATGGTTAGAAACTTAAAACAACTTTTGCACACTGAAAATACAAAAGATATAGTGTTGTTTTAGTGAGAAAACACTCTCCAAGGAAGATTTGTAGTTTTGGTGGTGTGAAGTTTATTGTAAGTTTTTCATTTGTGAGTGAATATTTCACTAGTGTAGTTCTGTGAGGGTTGTCCTGAGGGATAGTAAAACTTCCTAACTTGACCGAGTGGAACTTAGGGTAAGGAGGAAGTAAGCTTTCCTTTATACACAAGATTGGTTGTATTTCATCAACTTGAAGAAACTTGTTTGAATTGATCTTCAAGTTCAAGAGGAGCTTGGTAGTCAATTGGTTTGCAATTCCTTTCTTCTCATTTACTAATTGTTCTGTTGTGATCCTTAAATTGCTTATCTCTTCTACTTCTGTCAAGTGATATTGTTCATTCATTGATTGATTTATTGTGTGATCACTTAGAAAAGAGGGTAAATTTTATATTGAGCAAAAAGTGCTCATAACTTGATTAGCTTTTTAATAAACCTAATTCACCCCCCTCTTAGGTTGTTTTCGAGCCTAACATCCCCAACTCAGTGATGAATCAAAATCAAATATTTTTAAGATTTAAGCATAAAATAGGTGTCCTTTCTTAAACCTATTATTAGTATAATTATTTCAAAACCTTGTTGAAATTGATGGTAATTATAAATTTTAAACCACAATTCCTACAAACCAAAATCGAAAATAACTATATACATAAATCTTACTTATTTCTTGTAAAACGTTCACCATGAGCTTTAGCAATATATTATGACCTTGTGCTACCTCCTGATTTATGAACTCTTACAAAAGCATTAGTCCAAACTTTTGATAGAAGTGGCACCACTTCTTGAGTTCATATAGGTGAAGTCTATCTTGGAATCTTGTAATTAGACTACCTTGTTCTTATACCAAACGTGTTTACTTTATTAAGAATAATTTATTCAACCTCCTTATTTCATAAGTACTTTTAATTACTAGTACTTGCTAATAGTCAAACGATAACTTGTTATTACCAATTAAACCTTTAGAATTACTTGGTAATAAGAAAGGTTAGGTTACCATTACCATTGACAATTTTAGAATGGTTTCAAAGCCATAGCACTTGTAGTGCTTTTGATCATTTCTCTTGAGAGTCCTTTAGTTAAAGGATCAGCAAGATTATTAATAGATTTTACATAGACAACTGTTATAATTCCATCAGAAATTAATTGTCTTACATATTCATGTTTTAAAACAATATGTCTAGATTTACCATTATAAATCTTGCTAAATGCCCTAGACCTAAATGCTTCACTATCACAGTGCAAAGAGATGGCTGACATCGATTGTGGCCATAACTCTATATCTAGCAATAAATTTCTTAGCCATTCTGCTTCTTTATCTACTACTGCTAATGCAACAAAGTCAGACCCCGTAGTCGAATGAGTAATACACGTCTATTTCTTTGAAACCCACGAGATAACTCCTCCATCTATCTTAAAAATCCAACCAAATGTTGATTTATTATCATTTATACTAGTTATCCAACTAGCATCACAGTAACTTTCAAGTACAGAAGGAAACTTGTTATAATACAATCCAAAAGACTTTGTCTTTTTAAGGTAACCTAGTACTTGTCCAATTGCTCTCCAATGGTCAGTACTAGAATTATGAGTAAATCTAGAAAGTTTGCAAATAGTGAATGCAATATCAGATCTAGTACAATGCATAGCATACATCAAACTACCAATTGCACTAATATAGTTTAATTGACTAATAGATCTTCCCGAATTTTCCACTAGCTTATTAGAAACATTAGATGGGGTATTAGCTTCTTTTATAACCAAATGATTAAATTTGGATAGAATCTTATCAATGTAATGAGATTGACACAGAGCATAATCCCTATTATATTTCTTAATATTGATTCCTAAGATGGTATCAACTTCTTCCAAATCTTTCATTTTAAATTGGGAGGTTAAATATCTCTTAGTTTCATTTACTCCTTGCATGTTGGTCCCCATGATTAACATATCATCTACATAAAGGCATATAATTATACTATAATCTTTGGTAACTTTGGAATATTTGCATTTATTTGTTTCATTGTGTCTAAATCCATTTGTTAAAATTACATTATCAAATTTCTCATGCCACTGTTTTGGAGCTTCTTTTAAACCATACAAGGATTTAACTAATTTGCAAACTTTCTTTTCATTTCCAGGAAGTAGAAACCCTTCGAGTTGATCCATATACACTTCCTCGTCTAAATCTCCATTTAAGAATGTTGTTTTAACATCAATTTGATGAATGTATAAATCATATATGGATGCTAAAGCAAACAACACTCTTATAGAAGTAATTTTTGCAATAGGAGCATATGCATCAAAATAATCAATACATTTTTTTGTTTAAAACCCTTTGCTACAAGTCTTGCTTTGAAGGTTACTAACGAACTATTAGTGCTACATTTTCTTTTAAATATCCACTTGCATCCTATAGGTTTACAACCATGAGATAATTCAAAAAACACCCATGTACCATTTGACACAAGAGAATCCATCTCATCATTAATTGTTTCTTTCCAAAAAGTTGAGTTTCTTGAAGCTAATGCTTCTTTATAAGTTTTAGAATCCTCTTTCAAATGTAATAATATAGGTATTTTATTAAATACCTCATTTCTACTACCTTTTATTAAGAAGACTACTGATTGTGAAGAAATAAAATCTGGATCGAAATTCTTCTCTTTTCGTGCTCTCTTGCTTCTCCTCGGTCCTCTAGGAGTTTTATCGATTTTCCTTTTATCATTATTTGAAGAAGAATTAGGACTCATAGTAGTGTTTTGTGATAATATAGAATATGGTTTGAATCACTTAGAAAACTTGTTTCTAAAAACTCAACATCTCTAGACTCCACAATTATATTTGAGTCTAAATCCAATAATCTATATGCTTTTGAATTCTCAACATATCCCACAAAAACACTTTTTAAACTTCTTGGTCCTAACTTTGGTCTTTTATTGTCTGGAACCCTATAATACGCTAAACAGTCCCATACCCTCAAATAATCCAAATTTGGTATTCTACTTTTCCATAGTTCATATGGCGAAATCTTAGTCTTCTTTAAGGGTATTCGATTATACACGTGACAAGCGGTTAATAAAACCTCTTCCCAAAGGTTAAATGGTAATCTAGCATGCATAAGTATAGCATTTACCATATCAACCAATGTTCTATTTTTGCTTTCAGCTAAGCCATTTTGTTGAGGAGTGTAAGGCGCACTTGTTTGATGAATTAAACAATTTTCTTCACAAAAATTAGAAAATTCATTGGAAAAATATTCGCCTCCTCAATCACTTCATGGGATTTTAATTTTCTTTTTCAATTGATTTTCAACTAAGGCCTTAAACAAGTTAAACATATCAAATGCTTGATCTTTTGTTCTCATTAAATAAACATGTGTCAATCTAGAATGATCATCAATAAAAGCTATGAAATATCTATTTCTACTCCTTGTTAAATGACCATTCAATTCACATATATCAAAATATATAATTTCAAGCAATTCAGAAGTTCTTTCATTCTTTGGAAAAGGTTTCTTTGTCCTCTTTGCTTGTAGAAATGTTTCACATTTTTCAAAGTTGTCATTTGTGCAAGATATTAATCCATGTTTTGATATGAACTTGATTGACCTAAATTAACATGTGACAAATAAGCATGCCATAAATTAATAGAAGACTCAATCAAATAAGCATAAATAATAACTTTATTGGTACTTAGTTTGAACATGCCATTACATGAATATCTTTGGCCAACAAATACATTATTTTTGGATAGAATTACTTTTTCTACCTCTATGACAGCCTTCAATCCCTTGTTGCAAAGTATACTTGCAGAAACCAGATTCTTCCTTATGTCAGAAGCATGATAGACATTGGTTAGAGCCAACGTTTTGCCAAAAGTAAACTCTAATTCAACCCTCCTCTTTTCAAGCACATTGGATGTGTTATGATTTCCTATTAACACAATCTCATTTGGGGTAGCAACTTGATAATCTTTGAATAAATTCTTATCATCGCACACATGAATGGTAGCACCCGAATCATACCACTAATCATTAGATTGACAATTTGTCAAGTTGCATTCAGTTACCACATTGATAAAATGTCTACAAACCATAGTAACAATTTTTGAATTATTGGGAAGAGGATCTTCAACAACGTTTGCCTTTTTGTGTTCAGCATTTACTTCCGTTTTCAACTTCTTGTTGGAGCTACATTCTTTCTTCAAATGTCCTTTCTTACCACAGAAAAAACACGACTTGTCTTTCTTATTATTGGCTGAAATTTTAGAAGACATTTCTCCATGTTTTCTCTTTTTGCTAGATATATTTCCATCCTTTCTAGATTTTTTCTTAGCATTAGACTTAATATTATTCACCTTAGAACCAAATCCCATAGCAAATTTATTCTCACGAATACAAGTTTCCTCTTCAATTCGGATATGCTTTGTAAATTGGTTTATGGTGAAATTTTTAGAAGTGTGTAGCAGTTTCTTCATATAGTCATTCCAAGTGGATGGTAATTTTGCAATCACAGCACCCACTTGAAGTTGATCCGACACTTCAATACTTAAATCCTTTAGTCTAGACACTAACAGAAGTAATTCATCCACTTGGTTCATCATAGATTTGTTATCCAACATTTGAAACTCAAAGAACTTCATAGTTAAAATCTGTCCGTACCTTGTTTTTCAGACATGTATTTGTTCTCCAAAACCTTCCAAATTTCTTGTGGTGATTTAACAGACCGAAACAGATCATATAGACGGTCAAAAAAAGTGTTTAAGATGAAATCCCTACAATGAACTTGGTCTTCCTCACATTTCTTGTAGCTTGCCTTGATCTCATTAGACTCATCATTAGATGGTTCAGGAATCTTTGGCAGATTATCAGCCAACAGGTATGAAATGCCTAATTCCATGAGAAGGAATAGCAACTTGTCTTTCCAGCAGGTGAAATTGGTTCCATCAAAACGATCCAACTTGATCATATCAGACTTGAAAATTTTGTTCAGAACATTATCCGAACTGGTGCCCACTATGTTGGAAATTTCCTTAAGATTGTTAGAGAAGTTTCAACTAGAGCTACGGAAAATGGCTTTGATGTGAAGATTCACTTTTTTTTAAGGAAAATTTCCCCCACTATTCTACTACCGAGTTTGCGGCAATTTCCTCCAAGAATAACAAAGCCAACTAGAATTTCCTCACAGTAGAATGAAGAACTCCTCCCAAGAACAGTTCAGAGAATTATTGTTTTGAAAAGAAGTAGAAAAATAGTAAAACTAGAAATAAAAGTGAGTTTTCCTAATAAATGAACATCCTTATTTATAACGTTCAGACACCCTAAAATAAATGTCATGCCTTTTGGAAACATATTTCTTTCTGAATAGGCACCTTTAAATGAATTGGCACAATTCAAATGACTAGACACTTCCTTAAGAGTTGTACGAGTTTATGTTAGACACAACTCTTAGAACATCCCAAACATCATGACACTTGAATTGGTGTACAAACCTTTCCATTCTCCTCTAACTTCCAATGAAGAGTCATCACTAACTATATCCAACAATCGTTGTTGCCTATCTTCCAATCTTAGTTATCGCAATCAACAATCCATCTTCTCTGCCAGACAATATTGAATCATAGTCATCACCTTCAGCAAATATTAGCTCTCCAACCTCCTATACCCCTTAGATTGCTGTGTAGCTCCATTACCAATTGGGGACCTCATAAAATGTAACTACATTAACCACCACGTGAACAAAACAGCACCAAAAAAAGCATAGCCTTGAGCCCAGCTTGAAGCTGAACTTGCAAAGCCATAGGTACTGCCACAAGCTACCTTAAAGAGCAGGACATGAACACTGACATTTTGGATAGCCTAGCTACTCATTGTGTATATATGCCCCCTAAAACAGCATTATGCCTAGACAACATACCACTTTTTGTTATCCTATTGCCACATCAGGCTAGCATATGTAAATACCAAAATCTAGCTACTGCTACTACTTATCTAAGTCTAGCTTTTAGTTAAACCCCACTAGCTGTATTCCTAAACCAAAGAGAGCTACATCACATGGCATCCAACTGATAGATTCACATCAAACAAGTTGACAATTAGGACAACCTAAGGCATAGTGTCAGGCATGAACACTAGTGTGTGTATATGTATTTATGTATCTATGTATGTACGTACATATGTATATAAGCCTTTTATTACTTGGTCCTTTTATTTGGATTGAAAATGTATTTCTATATTAGAGTGATTATTTCAAAATATATATAATATAGTTTCAAACCATTCTTCGGATGTTGAATTAGAATACTCCAATAACACTATCTATGTGAACCCATACCCATTTAAATTTCATTTAGTTAAGTAGTATAAAAATAGAATCACTTCTTTTTTTCTGCTTAGATAAATAAACTCATGAAATATTTCAATTTATATATTTTTTAAATGAATTTACCTAGACCAATACACAAGTTTTGGGGTTAGGTCTAATCTTAGGAGGTCTACGAGTAGTATTACTTCCCAACTTGATTGCAACTATTGGTATCAAACAAACCTATTTAGCTAAATTTACCTATACCCACACATGAATAGTTAGGTGTGTGTATCTTAAGTTTTTATATATGGGTATAAATGGGTTACCTAATAATACCCATTTAATAAATGGGTATAATAACCTATTTAGAATTGTCTTCATAATCAAATCCATTTAGAATTGTTTTCCTAATTTCTTCATCACCTTGGACCAAACATAGCATCAGAAAGTGGAGAACCTAATGGAAAGATGGGAGAATCTGTTGGCCAGTTTTCAACTTAGAGATAAAAAATGACTATGCACTTGGAGATTTTTTTGTCCTATTTTTATTTGTATTTTCATGGTATCTGGTTTCAAATTCATAAGTTGGTCATTCATTGTTTAATCTCTCTTTTTCATGGTTCCAAATCCTCTCCATATTGCATATCAAAAATATTCTTATTGTTCATTTATTAAATAATATGTAATTTTACGACATAACACATAAATGGAAAAAAAATGGTAATTAGCCTTATTGGGCATTATAAGTAAATATTTAAAATTAATGATGGGTGCAAACTGCAAAGGGTGGTATAAATTGATAACTTTGGCCCTGTTTGGAACCTGAGTTTTTGGAAGTTTGTCTAAAATTTTACTGTAGATCACTGTAGAAGTTGTAGAAAAACTTACTGTACAAGTTTTTAAAAAACTTTACTGTAGCAAAAAAAAATTTAATAACTTCCAAAAAAAAAATTTCACCCAAAAAAATTTTTTTTTACTGTAGCAAAAAATTTTGCTCCATATTACTCTAGCAAAATTATTTTGAATTTTTTCAACTAGTTGATACATTTAGGTAAACGTGTAGATTTTCATATATTTCACAGTAATATGGAATCTCAAAAAAGTATGCAAATAATTTGTTATGCCACAATAATTTGGAGATCAGCTGAAAATCTATTACATTCATACAAGTGGCAAGGAATTTGGTAAACAAGTATATGACCAGAAGGCTTCAATTGCTACATGATCAAATATTCATAGAAATATTAAAAAAGAGTCATATTATACAAAAAACTAGTTTGGGCTATGTGGGAATCAAGTAATCAGCGTGAAAATTAGACGTGGCAACCATATACTACTCGTTTCGGTGAAGGTACATGTGATCAGCTATTGCATTTCGTAATTCCTTCCAATCATGGAATGCTTCTGGAATGACGTGGAATTGTGGCATTTGAGCTCCCTCGGTACCTCCGTCATCCATATTAGCTTCATCCGTCAAGTAAAAGTCATAAGGCTGCATCTCCTTAATGAAATTGTGCAGTACACAGCACGTCACTACAATGTTCCTCTGTGCCTCAATAGGATAGTTTTTCATAGGACCTTTCAAAATTTTAAATCTTATTTTCCATACCCCAAACGTCCTCTCTATTACATTCCGAACCAAAGAATGGCGGCGATTAAATAATCCTTTCTGTGCAGTCTATGATCTCCCACATGGACCACTCTTGAAAAGGGCCATGAAACCTAGCATGTGTCTGTACGCTGCATCAACTGCATAATATTTTCCAACTGGTGGTATGGGAAATACTGCACTGGGATTGGAAATAGCATCCAACAAGACACGACTATCATGTGCACTACCTTTCCAACCAACTCTGACATATACAAACCTCATATCGCGGTCACATGCAGTTAAAACATTTTGTGAAATCGTGCCCTTTCTGTTGCGAAAGGCATCATGTTCCTCCCTTGGCACACTTGCCGAGACATGGGTTCCATCAATAGCCCCAATGCAGTCCTACATTAAAGCTTGGGTAAATTAAACCTAAATTTAACTTATTAGAGATAGGATGAGGGGCACGTACCTTAAATCAGGGATAAAATCGTCTATTATTCCGTATTCTAAGATGAGTAGCATCTGTGTTCCTATGTCGGAGTGCAATAGGTGCTAATTGGACTAAGGACTGACACAGCCGGCGCACGTGTCGATGAATTGTCTCAGTGGAATGCTGGAATCGCTCACCTAACACTCTTTGTGTCAAATCATGGCTCACGCCATATAATGCAACTACCACTCCTTCTTCTAAAGTCACTTTATCACAGGGGTCCTCAGTAATATATCCACCTTCCCGCAATATCCGGCATAGTTGAACAAACGTGGGCACATTCATACACATGTTCTCAAGCACCCTAGTGTAATGTCCCTCCAACAGCTCGTCAACCCAACCCTGACCTGACATAGCACTTGTTCGGACTAGCTGCCTTGTTCTTGGTACCTGATGTGTTTGAAAGTGCCACGATAGTATTAGCACAGCAGTTGCGGCTTGTCTTGCATCATTTGAGTCATCTAAATTCACTCCAAAATTAGGCGGAGCCCAAGCCATTTATGCTCTGTTTGAGCAACACACTTGCATCTTGAAAAAAAGTGACGGATAAGCACCAAATGAACCATAACAAGGAAGATCAAAACTTAGAAGCTACTCTTATATTGAAGTAAAACTCATATTTATTATTCACCATGAACAAGTCAAATACTTGAAATGGAGAAATATTATGGTAAGTCTTAAAATGATCCAAACTACGTAATAACACAACGAAAGTGCAAATTCTTGTCCCAACATGGAAAACAAGCATCTTCCAATCACAAATAAAAATCTATTACATTAATACATGCAATCAAAGCCTTCCAACTGGAATTTAACCCCTCTAGACACATGCAGGTCTCAGTCATCTAGTTCGCCCCCTCCAATCTTCAGTGCATATAACCTCTTCCTAGCTTCACTCTTCTGACTCAAAAACATCCTCCGATGGGCAGCGGAATCAGCCAACTGGAAAGCTACTGTGACCGCTATTTTATCCGGCAAGCCTTCTATTTTTCCTAAGGTTTCATCTGCCTTTGCCATCGAGTAAGGGTCATCATCCAAGCAAATCGGAGGAGGAGAAGGAGCAGGAGTAGCAGCAGGTGGGGAAGGTGGGGCATCTACACTCTGGGACGTGCTCCGATCGGAAGCAAACATCGCATCCATCCAAGATATTGCATTGTTGTAGGAAGTGCGACTTAGACCACGCGGGAGGTCGCCGTCTTGATGTGTGGCGGATGAAGATTCCGGAGTTTTCCTTTTCCCTTTGACTTTTGAATGTTTGGCATTGCATTTCCCAATTGACTGCATAGGCGGGTTCAGATCGTCAGTCAAGTCCACATGCTCCGGGCCCTGTCCACCCATATTGTTAGGTGGTTGATTTTGCCTCGCTTTTATCTCGTTATTGATGTCAACTGGTGATTGATTTGAATCCCTTGCATATCGCCCCTGGGCATCCATTTTGTCAAACACCTCCGACAATATGTAGAAAACACGGCAGTCTTTGTTGTGGTAACTCTCAAAGGATGGATTCTCCTACACATTTAACAGCAAAAAGAATATAAGATGTAGGCTAAAAAAAACTTGTTTTCGCAGTAAAAGCTTATGGAATGCAACAGGAAAAATAATTTTCAACCTTAATCACAGCTCGCCATTTGCTTTCGTCCATGGTTACAGTCTGTAGGAGAGGATCCCATCCGGCCCCAGTCACCCTCAATCGCATGCGATTGTATTCTTGTGTCAGATGGCGTAATGCATAATACTTCGCCTTGATTTGAGATGGATCAAAGTGGCATCCTTTTTTGGCAAATTTATCAACAATTGCTGGGAAGACTCCCTTGTTCATTCTATTAGCTCGTTTAAATTCAACCAAGTACTCTGCAAATTCAAGTTCTCTCTCCATTGGAAATTGGGCTCGACCTTGCCTTGATGAAACAGCCTTACCAGTCATTGGTTTTTTACACTTTATGTAGGACAAATGTATTAGCGAAAGTTGGCTATTAAGGATGCAGGAGGAAGTTATGCATCTATTTTCACAGCATATATAGCAATTTTGGAAATACAAGTGAAGAACATGTGTAAATAATACCAATGAACAACACACGAGGCCATGAACATGGGACACACAAAATAATAAATTGAAGTAATTTGTAACGGGATTGGAAAAAGAGACACACAAAATAATACCTTGAAGTAATTAGTGATGCAAAGTTGTAAGTCGTTCTCTCCGCACTCGGACCAAGCAACGCTCACAGGATCAAGAAGTATGAGTTTTCCAACTGTGAGCGAAAGTGAAAATTAGCCCTTACAATTCTTAATAGTTTGACATGCAAAGCCAAAAAAAGAAATCCCCAAAATAAACCTCTAGAAATGGATCTAGTGCACGGTGGCATAAACCTGTTAACAAAAGAATGCATGCCTATATCTCAAATTTTGGAATTCAGCTTAATTACTTGTTCTATAATAAAACAGAAAACTACGCTAAATAAAGAAATGAAATTCCACATTCAAAATATTAAAAAGCAAACATGGAATTTGAACTAATTCCGCTAACCCCCTATCTTTCTCGAATCAAATGAAGCCATGAAAAATATTACTACTACTCATGGATTAATTAAACCAAAGCAAAATTAATAAACCAAATTCAATTCAAAAAAGAATTAAACTCCTAGAACAACTGGAAAGATTTGTTTGAACAGATGATGTTTTGCAGTGAATTAGAAGGCTCTCAAAACTTGCTTAAGATTCCAGGATGTATGATCAGAAAGTCTAATAGAGAGGTACTGAAATATCAGCTATTTCACCAAGAAACTAGAAAAATAAGAAGAACTTAAGTTCAGAGGCAGACTCTTTTGAAGAGAAATGTTGTACAAATTCTGGATTATTGTCCACCTTCACAACATCAAATTTTGGAAAACCGAAGCAGTAATTCCTTATTGTCCATAACAACTAGCATGAAACCATCTGTATATCTTTGCATTTTTCAGATGTTCAAAGGGCACTTTATATATGTTTGCTAATTTCATGACCAACTGCAAGAAAAGAATTAAAAGACAGATGCTTGGGATCTATAAAACTGGACCACAGAAGCAAGATGTTCACGTGCAATTAGAAAGGCTAACTTATTTCGTCAATCCCAATCTGAATACCATCCGAATCAGCAAGAAGATCCCACAACAACTCAGAAAGAAGGACAATTTGAAGTATGAAGGAAAACAATGAAAAGAATACTAAAATTCCGAAGAATGGAAAGTTCTTAAACCATTAAGGCAATCAAGACAAAATCAGAACATGTTGCCACAAAACTTAGCTAGCATAAGAACAGTAAACCACAGCAAACGTCGAGGGGTTTATATCAGTATATGAATAATTACTCTGTATATTCCCCTCAATAACATGCCTACAAGGTGCCCAATCAACATTCTAAGAGGAATTTACTGAATTCATGAAACTATAGAATAACGAAGTACAGATTGTATCGACTCTTGAACACTATCTCATAATTGTCTGTTTGTATAAGTGTACAAGCATTTTCTCCTGAGTATGCAATGAAAACCAAAGAAAAAGAGATAGCTAGATACATGCATGCACACCCACATAAGAACTCATCTAGATGTGGCAATCACAAGATGCTTATAAGATAGGATTTCATTAATAAAAATGAATAAGGAGGCAGAAGCATATGTTAACACAACCAGCTAGTAAATAAAATAAGATGTTATTATTTCCCATCAAAACAAATTAAGTCTGCAACCTGCTCTGCTCTCTTTAGACTTCACCTAAACTCAAGTCCTTAATGCAAAAAAAGAAGCAAAAAGCCAGGCAACATGTAATGAAACAACAAACCAAATTGCATAAAGATGTCCATGTATGTTATAACAGAATGGACCGTAGAAGACATGGACAAAATGGTCCCCTTTCTGAACTATGCATGGTATAATTTCAGCACATTGATCAGGCAGTAAAAGAAAGGAAACGAATAGCAAATGAAATATTTGCCAGGACACCCGAGAAACATATTAATTAGAGCCTCAAACCACAGGAGTCTTCTATTAACTTATTACTGGACCAGAACATAATGCATAGGGAGTTCAAGGAACGAATGAATTTATTGTCATGTAAAATGCACCACCGAAATAGTTTGATTGACCCTTTCCTCGATCTCCATTCTTCTAAAATTTGAAAGCTAGGAATATGTATAAACAGAAGCAAAATGGTTGTACAAGAGAAGAAAATTATATAGTCATATGTTCATCTCAACAAGCCAAAATGAGCACAGAGCATGATATCTGCGGACAGGAACATGCAAATATACGTATACGTTCAGGTTACATCATCCACATAGTTGCCAAAAAACCATTCTGTGTTCCAGTCCCAATATCAAAATGGTCCACAAAGATTGTCACTTCAACTTTCTTCCCAACATAATAGGAAGAAAAAAAGAGAGTAAAGGAGCACTGCATATTAGCACGGCCACATTTTGAGGACAAACACACGGACACACAGCATAGATAGAATTTAAAGAGCAGCAAAAGAGAAAAACTGTGGTAGAGATTCCAGCTTCAAAAACAGTCTCAACATACTACTCCAATCAAATTGCCTTCTAATTAATTAACTCAGTAGCCTAAACCCAAAAAATTAGTATATTTAATAACAAAATCGCCAATAATCCTTCACTAGTATCTAATATCGTGGGAGTAATCAACAAATATTGCCTTCTACTGTTGACTATACGCTGCATAAAAAAAATATTGGGGAAGTAAAGAATGCCGAGCTCAATTCAAGAGTTGAGTTAGAAGGGAATGCACCTAAATTAGCACAGCAGTCTTTCTTTGGCAACGACAACAGCCGTTTCTTGCAGGGCTTGAAATGGTGGAGGGGATGAAAGTGCCACCGCCGGAGTGCTGGATGGATTGCAAGAGCCCAGTTTCTGAACCGTCGATGGACCAATCAAGCACACCGAATGGGTTTCACCAAGAAAAAAATAATCCCGCCGCTTCTCTTTGCTCCGATCAGCTGCACACTCCGGCGTATTGCTTGGTCGACTCCGAAGAACTACTCAGAGAGCCCTAGCCTTCTGTGCAACGAAAGAAAAACAAGAGGAAGAATCTTCTGTTTTACTGTGAAGTCAAAGGGAAAAAACAAGTGCCAAAACGACGTCGTTTTCTTTAAAGTTTCAGAAAGGGGCGAAAGTTTTGTTTTGAAGTTTTTGGGATTCCTGTAGCAAAAGTTGTTAAAAACTAGTAGCAAAAAAATTTCCTAAAAACCAAGGTTCCAAACAGGGCCTTTATTTACAAAATAAATTTAGATGAGTTCGTAAAAAGTTAGAATAAATGAGTTGTAAATGGGTAATTGGTTTACCCAACTCATTTTTTGACTTATCCATTTATACCTATCTAATTAAATGCGTATAAATGGGTTAACTCACTTATACCCATTACCCATTTTAACCCATCCAAATCACCTATTTTGACACATCTAATTGCAACTATTATCCAACTTGATTGAACTAATCTATAGGGCTGGTAATTTCTGACATGATATGATAGCACAACTTGAACATGTTCCAGAATTAGCAGGTATTAGCACGACCTGAATTCAAATGAGTTATTATTATGTCAACCTATTAATGACACAACTAAACACGAATCAGGTTGGGTCAACCCACAAGTTGACACATTAACCCGATGCAAAATAGTTTTTAGAATATTATAAATTATAGAGGCAATTTTGGTAATTTCTAAAAACTAAGAACCTAAAAATCAGACTAAAAAATTATCAATGTAATGCAAGACAACTCCTTTATCTTCCTCCAACTTATTTATCTAATAGTTTTCCTCTAAATTCCAAGTCCTACACCCTATAGCCATACTTCTTTTCTCAAAACCCAACCCCTAAACCACTTGTTTTAACTCACAGGTTTGGAACTTGCAAGTATATTGTGCTTAAAATTTTTTGAATCAACTTTCAGTATAGGAGGACGAATTCTTGATCAATATCGTAGTTTTATTAAATCGGATGTTATGAAAGCTTTAATTTGTACTCAAGATTGGCAATTTGGATATAGAGGTAATGATTACAAACCTTCTTTCTTTCGTCTTACATTTTAATTTAATATTTTTATGAAGGCTTAATAACAAAGTATCTGTGATATCGTTGTTAGATACTACACTATTGCATTTAGATTATCTCACTAAAAACATCATGATATTGAACATCAATTCACAAACTTCTGAATCAATTCAGGCTTCTAACACAGCCTGTAACATTATATGAGGCAACTAGTCTTTTAACATTTTCATTTTTTTATATATTTATGCATTTGTAATTTGTATCTAAAGATTAAATTATTTTTTCCATTGTGCTACTTAGGTGGATTGAAATACTGGTTGAAGAAATGAAGGCCTGTTAGATGGATGGTTATCAAGGCTTACGAGTTTAGTTTGAAAATTGCAAATAGAATATTTGAAAACTCATATTTAATTTTGCATAATTATTAGACTTTTTCTTAGTTGAAAACTACAAGTTCAACTTGGCTTTTCACTTTGAAAACTTTTTGTGTATTATGTTTAAAAAAATTGAAAACTTTAATTTGAGGTTAATGATTTAATCTTATAAATAGGTTTGCTCATGTTACAAATGATTATTAATTTATTATGATATAAATTATTTAACGGGTTGAACGGATTGGGTCATATTAACTCGTTAATAAGCAGATCATGACACGAAAATCTATGGATTGGGTTAGAGTTGAGATTTTTTGACACGAACACGACAATGATACAATACGATCATAACACGAGACGACCTGTTGCCACCCCTACTAAACTATGATAAATTAATAGTAGTAAGATGTAGCACATTGCTGCAATTGGTAGTTCGAGGGGCATGTACCAATTGAAGATAGTTTAGGGAGTTATTTTGCAATTAACCCTAGTTTTATTAGTTGGGCATAAACTTCATCATCCCTTGCTGTTAATCCAATTCCACGCTACGAATTCTTTAGGTGGATATTAGAATTTCAATTCTAATTCCATAAGTTAATCGGGTTTAGTGGCTAAATTAAGTAAAACGCATCCGTACATAAACTTGGTAAACTTGGTGCAAAAAGAAAAGAAGAATCGTGTCCCTCTTCCTTTGTCATTAGCATAGCCTAGAGGTGGCAATTTGTCCCAAATCCCAATAGACTACCCATGCCCAAAGGGATTTTGGGCGGAATCGGTATTGTAATTTGATATTGGGTTTAAAATAGGACATATTCCAATTGTACCCATTAATTGATGAAAAATGTTGGGAAATACTTAGATACCCATTGGGCCCAAATATCTTCCCAAAAAATTTTATTTATCCAAAAATTACTTCTTTTGTCAGTCTTCTCCGCTTTATAAAGTCCACATCTTTTAAGCAAATTTCAATAGTCAGCACCCAATGAGCTCAGCCTTTGATGTATTGGTCTCTAAGCCCTCCTCAACTTTTCCTTTTTCGTTTGTCATTTGGGCTACAAAAAGTAGAAAAGATTAAAATAATCGGCACCGAAAAAGCTTTCATTAGTCACTTTCCTCTTCTTTTTCTTTTCCTTCACTAATAGTCTATTTTTGTTTATAAGCAAACTGATTCCACTGTCTAAATACTGTTGTGGATGAATACACCAAAACGTTCATTTTTTTGGTTTTGTCCAGGAAAAGATATGTTCATTCTTATCAAAATGTTATATCTTTTTGAAGTAACTATTGATCGTTCTAAAATGTAAATCATTCTAGAGTGTAAAATGAATTCATGAAAATATAAATTCACAATAAGATTAAAAGAAATTCAATAAATAAAAAATATTAAAGTTATTTAAAAAATAAAAAATGAATTAAAGGAAAAAAATATGTAGAAAATAGATTTGGGTATTGGGCGGGATCAATCTAAACTCATCCCAAAGTAATCCCACCCAAGTTAGTCCCAAAATACATATGGGTTAAGGTTGGGCCCAAACCCATATAACTCGGTTCCATATCAAATCCAAGCAAATCCCGCTCATCCCGCCCATTTTGCCACCTCTAGCATAGCCATCGCTGCTGCTTCTTTGCATCCTCCATCACATCCACCTTCATCCTCCGCCTCCTTGCTTCATCAACCTGTATCATTCTCTTGTGGGCTGACCTTTCATCCCTCTTCTCTCCTCCATCACCTCAAATTGGATTTCTCTTCTCTCTGCTCTCTCCTCTCCTCTCCTCTTCTACAGACTCAACGTCTGTCTTCATCTTTGCTGCCTTCGCCTTAAAGGTGACTTCCTTAAAATAAAAAAACAAAACTTACTTTTTCACACCATTATGATCTAGTAAAATATCCACTAAAAATTTTGCAGTAAATTAAGTATTTGATATTCCAATTTGGTGAAACTAGAAAAAGAGATTTGGTTAAAATGAAACGTGTTCGATTTGGTTAAAATCGGTAGTTCTTTGTCTCATTGTTGTAAAATGTTAATTTTTTCTTTCAGCTTCTTTGTGAAATAGACAAGAATTGGGTCAATGCCCCTGCTCGACTGAACTTAACCAATTTTAGTACCAAGTGCCACTAATGGTGCCAATTTTAGTACCAGGTACCAGCTGCCTAATAGGTGGATTTGAATAGCTACTTATAAGATGTGTCTAGTGACTAATGGTCTGCTAGAATGGTAGTTTCAAAGTTTATCGAGATATATTTCTTTCTATGTAGTCTATGCCTTTGGTTTTTTGTTGGAGATGATAGAACATTTTCTCAATAATCACATTATGATAAGTTGTGAATGGGGAGTTTGCAAAGAAAAGTACATTGTATAGACCTTGCCTGTTGAAAGCTAGCCAAAAGACCAAAATAATTGTATACAAGGTTACCGTACATTGCGCTTTAGAGTGCTCAAAGGCCTAATTGTTTCTCTTCAATAAGTCGGTTTATGTGCATATGCAATTAAGATTTCGACACATTGTAATTAATGTTAGGACTGAACCTTGAATTCTTCGATTTCTTATTTGACTGATATTTAATATGCTCTACTGCTTGCATTCTGTAGGAAAAGCCACACTAGAGATGTAACATTTTTGTGCTAAGTAGTATAATTTACTTAACTGCATTCATAGTTATGACTTAAATCACTTATCACTTCACCACAACTGAGTCATATTAATGTCCTAGAAGGGTTTAAAGCTACATTGGGTCTTGCTGGATTTCCCTCTATGCCATTCAATGTTCCAGTTCCTTTACAATTTTTTGTTTCTTATTCACTGGTCGTGCAATTCTAACTAATTTTTCTTCTTTGAGGAATGCAGATGCTGAATCCTGAAAGGGATCAAGTAAAATTTGACCTACAATGGGTGACAAAATCCATTGCTACTGATAGAAGAGATGAATTTGTTGGTTTATTTAAAGGGCAATTTGAAAATAATGAATCTGAGGTAGGGACCTCATATATTGAAGTGGTAAGCTGGATTTCTCAACATGGACATCAATTTTCATGAGCGTATATTTTTCTTATGGAGCTTGTATGGATTAGTATTTGTTGGTTTATTTTTAAGGCTTTGACTAGAATATTTTGATTATAGTTATTTGCTCTATTTTACTATTTTAACATGCTATCCACTATTTCGCAATTTTTACTTTGATGCTCTCCCTATGCTAGCTAATGTAGTTGACACTGTTTACTTTGTCATATTTGCACTGGTAATTGGACGAAACAGCCATTGTTGACTATGATTACCTACAAGGGAGTGTTTGGATAGCACAAATATCTCAAATAATATTTCGCTTGTATCATAAATACATTTCCCAACCCACCTTTTTATATTCCCAATTACCTTTTTATCTCACATACATCACATCACAAAAAGTGCTACAGTAATTATTCCAAATAATATTTCAAATAATACTCTATCCTAACAAAATAGTCATTGGATTTTAATTTGTTTTTAATTTGATAGGTGAATGTCTTTTGACTTCCTTTCCTTTTGTACAATACTGAGATTCTAAGGCGTCTTGTTAGATCTATTCTGCACCATTTGTTTAAATTACACTTATTTGGCTTTTGTTTCTAATGATGTTCTCAGTTTTGTTTTTGGTGAAAAAACTGAAGACAAAAAATACGATCTACGCCTTTGAACACAAATGTCCTTGTATCGTCACTTTTCTTGCTTTGATTAGCTTGATTTACTCTTTCTATGGCTCTCTTTTGTTGTTCTTTGCCTTATTTTGTGATTTAATAATGTAAACTTTTGTAGACTTTCATCTCAAGGCTATAGTGTTAAATGTGGTGCATTACTTTGGAAATTTTTGGAGGCTTATTTTATTTTATTTTTTAAATAACCATAGAATTGTGCAACCTTTCCTGATTTATAACCTATCTTATTTTGCTTTGCAGAGGTAATGTTCTAGTGCCAATGAATCTTCTCAGCAAGGTTGCTGAAATATATCCCTTGAACCCCTTGGAAGATTAGAACACTAGAACCCCTTATGTAGGTGTATTTGATGCGAGAATCACTGAGCAAGATTTGAGGAATCACCTTAAACGAATTAGTTTTTTTGCTCTGTTCTTACAGTTTAGCAAAGGAGTTTGGATATATGGTTTTGTCACTATTGTATCAATGGGAATGCAAGGGTTAAATAAATGTTTTAGGTTAGTTGGTGTTTTTTCTTTTAGTTCATTAGATCATCACTGAAGATGACATAGTAAAAATTAATTTGGTCTGGGCACTATTTCTTCAACTATTTTTTTGGTCATTTTCCTACATTTTCTATATCTAACTTGCTATACGGTACCTTCCTCGAGGTACATGATAACCATTTGTGTAAGGAATGACAGAGAAGCTGACCTTACTATCTATTTCAAAGAGCAGCTGAACCAAGATATTTTGCTTAACTTGGTCTGATGCCATTATTTGTAGATTGAAAAAGAATTTGAAAAGTGATTATCCATCGAGAGACTACTTTATATATACTAGTACGATGAAAAGAATTTGCAGGAAAGCCGTCGGGGCTAGTGGCTAGGGGAAGAGCATTACTTGTGTTTAACCATATGTATTTTCATTCTCTTAGACAATGGGAGTGAGAGATCAAAATGTTTAGCTAAATTGCGTAAATTTGTATTTATTTGTTCAAGTTGGTAAGATCATAATTAATGTTTACATAGTAAGCATTGATTTGATGATGTGGGCCAATATTTTTACTTTATTTTCTAGGCGTAATTTTGGTAACGAAAATATTCAAGTGATGTTGTGATATGTAGACATTTCATTCTAATAAACAAAATGGCAAAAAAAAAAGGTTGATGTTATGATAGTTAAGATGCTTTGGTAGTCATGTAAATCCATAAAAATTACTCTAAAGTTAAAATGAAAACAGACCATATACTACGATTATAAAGGTTTTTTTAATAATTGAAAAAGTTGTGCAAATTAAGGCAAATTATCTCCTTTTTCCCCACTAAAATATTGTTATTATTGGAAGGAACCAATCTTTTTAATTCTAAATTTAAGTAATTCTAATCTTCCATGAAATCTTCTCCCAATCAAACAAAGAATTTGGAGTTTCAAATAAACTCTTACTCAATTCTACCAAGAGCAAATTATCCTCCTAGCCATTAAACTCTTACAATATTTTAGTCAATCAACTATTAATAATATATTTTTATTGTGACGACCCCACCGTATCCAGAGGCGTACCAAAGGGTTTAGCGGATAGTCTGCCTAACTCGCGCCAGGACTCGATACCAAAAACGAGAAAATAGATTTAACGCTAAAAGAAAGTTCTATTTACACTATTACATCTTCAAAAGTTGTATAAACTATTACATCAAGCCATACACACCACTAGTACCAGAAAGTAAATCCTAGAGAAGCTACTAACTATAACCACCACAACACATATATACATCTTACTAGTCAACTTATATCAAGTATTAGGGCAAAATCAACTATTCTACAAACCAAAAGTCACCTATACTAAACACCTTCCCGAGCGATCCCCGCATCGGCCCTTGCTAAGGAAAACAAATAGAATGGGGTAAGTTATACGCTTAGTGAATAATCGGGGGTAAAAACGTAAAATCACATCCAAATAAACAGGTAAACCAAGTTATTTCACATCAATAAATACAAATGTAACATCACAATGGTAGGATACAAGTGGCTTCAAAGCCAGTTCAATTCCCCGAGCTTGATCACCTGTTGACACTCCGTCAACCAAAATACTCATAGTCCGTAGACTCCACTTACTTTTCCCGTTCACCTTATCAACCCCCGCTGGCCAGTCATCAACACACAGTAGCTCGAGCAAAAGCAAAATCACTTTGCTTTAACAAAAAACAAAATCCCAAGGTTAGCATAGAACTGACTTCGACCAAGCCCCGACCGACTCGAACAGTCTGTCTACCCTTGGAACCGGGCTGGAATCAAGCCCTGAGATATCCAATCTCTCAACAAAGGATATCTCTCAACAAAGTACTCATCAAAATACTCAAGTCATGTAATCACCCCAACAGCACACAGCACAAGGGGTGATACTCAACACAAGACATGTATTCTCACATATTAAATCAAGAATAGCGAATGGGCTTAGGTCGAGTGAGATAAAGTACACCCTCGTCTAAGTACCCATTTAACATATACAAAGCACTTTGACAATTTATCACATAAACAAACCCAATTACTCACCCAAAATAACTAGCACGCAAATTAAGGCAATTTATACGAGTCCACCGACTCCGTCCGGATCGTCACTGCCTGTGATAGAAGATTATACTCAACTATCAGTCAAACAACCATCACAATGAAAATAAAGACTAAAACAGCCAAAGTGGCAAAAACGGCAAAGAAATGCATGCGCACACGCGGAAATGAAAACGGTACGAAAATGGATTGCACGGTTTCGACCATAACTGGAGCTGTGGTTATCAGATCAAGGTGTACTAGGTAGCATTTCGAAGCTAAGACAAAGGGTTACAACTTTCATGAAGACAAGTCAACCCAGTTCACAGTTGATCTAGGTCGAATTTGCAGATTACAGAACCAGAATTTCATTGTCAGTCTGGTTGTCAGCACTGGATTCAAATGGCAATAACTCAGGCTACAAAAGTCCGATTGAGACATTGCGTTGGAAAACTGAAACATAGAACTAAAATTTTCGTGTTTTGACCAAATGCTGATTTGATACGGATCGAAGTGAAAAACGAAGCCAAAGTTACAGGTTTGACGTCTCCTAGCGTTTCTATCACCACTGAAGCTACGCTTATCGGATTGGGGTACACTTTATACCGTTTCGAAGCTAAGACAGAGAACTACTTTTCCTATGAATACATAAACACCCAAATCATGCATTTTCAAGGTCAAAATATGCAATCTCAGAGAACATAGAAAACTGTCCGTGAAAAGGGCATTCGGCAGTCAGGGATATTTTAGTCATTTCATATGTTACAGTGTTCCGATTGAGCTGAAATTTTTCAGGCAGCTATATAACTCCATTCCCTACAACTTTCATGTTTTGACCTAGACCTGATTCAGCCTCTATCATACCCGGATATACAGGTCAGAAACAGGACAGATTGGCCTACAATTTCTGGAATTTGATGATTCAATGCTTGAAAATCACATTTATGTCTTGAGACACTATCCCAAGTCCCTATCCAAGCTCATCAACATCATATACTAGATAAAAACAAGAATCACAACTGAAAATATCAAACCCTAACTAAACATTCCACCATATCATGCAAAACTCACTAATTAACTATCATAAACCAAGATTAAGAGCTTCTATCCAAACTTTAGCAAAACTTAAGAAGGGAAAAAGGAAAGGCAGCCATGATACCTTCCAAATATTGCTTGTAAGTGCAAACCACACCTCTTTCTTCCCAAACTTTCAACACCCCAAGTCTTCCAAGCACTAAAAGGAAAGGTTAATCGGTTTGGCTTGGTTGTTTCCTCTCAAACTAAGATGATTCAAGGTGGAAGTTGGAGTTTTCTCACTTGGTGTTTTCTCTCCTCAAGCTCGGCTGAAATGTGCAGAAATGAAGAGGAAAAGAAGTGAATTTGGTGATAAAAATGAAGAAAATTGGTTGGTCAAACAAACCTTGGATGGTTGCCACTTGTCACTCCAAGATTAAGTCTTCAATTTTTCTTCTTTTTCCTTTCTTTTTGGTCCATAATTTCGGCCCTCTCTACGATAATTAAGGGCTGATATTTCTACAATAATAACAAGGATATTAAGGTAATAAAGTGATGTTCAAGTGGTGTACTCAATCGGTAGCAAACGGTGCACGTCGGTTCGGGCTGTTTTTCCTTATTTCGCACTTACTAGGGTTTTAACTTATGATTCACTCACTTATTATTATCATTTCTAATCACACACTTTTTCTTATATAAAACTCACTCTTAATCACCAAATCTAGTACACACACCTCACCAAGTGATCACACGGCCAAAATACGCGAAAACCCTAATTTACACTAACTAGGAACCTAAAGAAAAAACCCTTGATTCTATGGTTGATTGCAGCTACTGAGGGAATGAATGAGTAGTAAAACTATTATAAAGGAACTAGGAGGCATAAACCGTGCTTTGCACGGTGGAAAAAAGGTTGGAGATGCCCAATTTAATAAAATAATTTGTACTAATCCAAAATGGATCATTAATGAAATTTTTTTTGTTTTTGATGGAATTTAGTTACAAATAAACCAAAATAAAATGTTAAACCACAATTAGAGTAAACTTTCATCTAAGTATGTAATCATATAAAAAATAGGAAGTATTATTCTCATTAAAGAACCAAAATATTATAAGACTTCATCGAGGTTGTCATCTGCACTTGCGCTATTTCAAGGTTAGGTTGCATTATGATTTAGTTACAAGGTCCATTAATTTCCTACTGATGTAGCTAATTATAAGCATCATTAGGGGTTGGTTTTTACTTTCCATGCTCTCAGATCATTTTCAAAATTAGAAAAAAAAAAGAAAAGAAAAGTAAAGGAGGAGAGTTAATAAGGCTGTACGCAGGAGAATGCAAAATAGTAAGAGCCAAATTGAGTAAGAAAAAAAAATGAAATCGACTTTATATTATTGGTAGAAACAAAATACTTCATCCCATCTGATCGCAAACAAAGGTATAACAACCGTATAATCAATGTTTCAATTCTTATCAGCCTGCAATAAGTTTCCCCACTTATCAACCTACAAATTGCATGTAACAAATCTTAAATTTGAATAACATCCACCATACTCATGGTTAACTATGGCTGATATCAAAGCACGTACATAAATAAGCTAATATCATATTTGTGAAACACTATAGCTGGGGACTTGCTTATAAGAAGTAATAACAACCAGGAATTGCCGAGAATCCGGCCAAGCAAACTTATTGAAATGTTTGACAGCAATCCAAGGGCCTTCATCTTCAAGCTACCCTTTGTCGACAACATTGGGAGATTTATCTCCATGTTCTGATACAATCAACCGAGTATCCTAAAGGCGCCACCTTCATCTCATCTAAACTGCATTCTTTAAATGCTGGCAGTTTCATCCTCTCATTTTCTCCACATTTCTCTAAAACCCCAGAAGGAAAAAATCAAAAAAAGGGAACAAATATTACATTTTTATACATTTAACAAAGTTTTAAGAATTACCAAGATCAGTGGAGTAAGGGACATTGGATTTGAGGTTAGAAGGCCACCAGCAAAAGCCTAATTTAGAGCAGCGAGCTCCTATTGGAATGAAGACGAATAATACTGAAAAAGGGAACTGGCAATCAGGTCAAGAAAACAGACATAAAGAAATATCACAAATGGATAAAACAAAATCATAGGGACATAAAATACATGTAACACAAAAAATTTCACCAACCAGGTCAATTCAAGCGCCATTGCAGCAAAAAACTTGTAAAAAAAATGTGAAAGAAGTCACATACGATCAAAACACAAGGACAAAACACGAGAAGCAAACGACAAGGGTAAATCCAAAAAACAAGGAAAAAAAGAGAAACCAAATGATAAGACAAATATGTAATGGAAAGAAATCGTGTTTTATCCATTGATCACCTCTGTTTTGAAGAAAAGCATGGGAAAAATACATTTCAGAGAAAATACTAATTTGGGAACTTCTAAGGTGGAGATGATACACAAGAAAGAAACACCAGATAAAACAGAAACATATTCTAAAAGTAACTTTTTATACGCTTAGACTCATGCTTTTCATTGCCGTTGAGCTAACATTCATTTTCCCAAGAGAAGCCATTAGTGTTGCTATTTTGGCAGCCTCATCAATCATATCAGCTTCAGTCTCACCAATATCAGCCCACGGTTGCTACTCCATATAAGAACAAAGCCATGTTTAGTAATTAAAGAAGCATGACAATTGGCCAACATCATCTACACTCGAATTCAAGAATCAAAACCGTTACAATTCAATACAATGGGGAGTCAACAAATTCAACTAAGATAAGCATACCTTTTCAAAAACATTTTTTCCTCCTCAAACTCCACAAAATAAATTAACTCAAGAAATTAAAATGTACACTTTCAGAAACGAATTTCTTACATCAATACCAAAGAAAAACACAGATAAACAAATCTAACAGTGTCTTGATTTTATGTGTCAAATCCCATCGTAATTAGAAAATTACACCAGTTAAAAGGAAAATTTTGAAATTCCAAATTTACATTAGACCCCATGAAAATTGAAAGGAAGAAAAAACCTCCATAGCCAACTTGAGATCAATCCTAAACTTGGCAGAAACAAAATTCTACAATAAAATCACATAAATAACAAAAGTTGAGACCAATCCTCCTCTCCACCCACAATATTAAAGCAGAACACCAACAGATTATTCACAGAACCCATAGAAATTGAAGCAAGAAAACCTGAGATCCTCAAGAAACTAAAAGTACAAAAAAAATGCAAAAAATGTAGGTCATGACTTTAATTTACTCAAAAATAAACATCATTAATATGTGTAAAAAGACTGCTTTTTCACTGCAAAAGACATGTCTCTAGCAGAAGGAAATGAGGGAGAAAATAGATGAGAAATTCTATAGAGGAGGAAAGGATGAGAGGAAGAACGGAAAAGAATCTGTCGATCTCCAACTGGAAAAAAAATTTGATAAGGTTGGGAGTTCACCAATGGTGACGAAGTTTTCCCAACCGCTTACATCGAGCATTGGATCTGGGAGGAACCAAGCAACACAAAGAAGAATCTTCAACACGCACAAAAAAAATATAATGTATTTCAGTATAAGAGAGAGACGAAAACGTCTTCTCATGTCAGAGCAAGAGTAAGAAAAACATTTTTCCAATCATCGGAGAGTCTTTCTGTGAAGACTCGCAAAATTTATTATTTTTAAATTCCTAATTCTAATTTATTTAATTATTTATTTGGCTAAATATTCCGAATATTATTTTCTAACCTCTTTAGACCTAATTAAATGGATTTATAGCTTAGTTATATTTTTAAAGTGATTCGATTCAAAAATTAATTTTTGAAAGCTCGTTAAGTGTGAATAGTGAATGCGCGTTTGGAAATAATAATCGATTCGAAGATACAATAAGTTTGAAAAATTGGAGACTTGTACATTAGCCCTAAAGTGGTTAAACTTAAGTTTAAATATTCAAGTGATAGTTAGTTATATTATCGTTATAAGAATTTCTTAGAGATTTCGCCTTATCGCGCGCAAATCGGAAGTTCGCGTTTTCGCGTGCGCGACTAATTGGAGGACTTTAAAAATTATTTCTAGACTATTAAGAGTGAATAATATTACTATGAATATAAGTGCATTAGAAGTTTAGTGCACAAGTGAAACGAACTCGAGAGGAATCGAGCACGAAACGCGCGCGTGCGCGCGCGGGGAGAGAGTTGACTTTTGGAGCTTTCTTAGCCACTCATTTTAGCTTCTAAAGGAAGCTTAATTGCAACACAAAATTCTCTCTCCTAAGCTTCAAGAACAGCCGGCCAAGAAGAAGAAAAACAACTCCAAAGTTCATCAAATTCTCTCTTCATTTCTTCACCAAATCTTCTCCATTTCACTTCAAAATTTAACCACACTTAGCTAACAACTTGGTGATCATCTTAAGCTACAAAGGAGCCTCATTTCCACGGTTTTGCTGAGCTTCAAGTGACCGAAAATTTCTGCTAGAATCATCAAGAAAGATATTCAACGATCAACCTTGAAAATCTTAGTTTATGGAAGTAGTATTGCACGTATAAACTCTTATGATCATGTGGGTAGCTTTATTTATGGTGAAAATTGTTGTGTGGACTCTATGAATTCCCACTATGACTTGTTGTGTTGATTTGATGAGTTTTAATGTTGTTAATGTTGGTTTAGTGCTTAAATTGGTAGAATTAAGTGAGTTTATGAAGGATAGTTCAAAGGAGGTGGAAGGAAGAAATTTTCCGATTCTGCCCTTGTATTGTCCGTGCCCTTTAGGGCGAATTTTTGTAGATCTAATGGCTTAGTTATGATGTTTATGTGTTGTATGAGATGTGTATAAAGTTTCATCAAAACTTTCCATGATTTGGTTGGCCAAATGTTGAATTTTCGTAAGACAGCAAATCTGGAAAATTTCCCGTCACTGCCCTGGCAGTATTTTTGTATCAGCGATATCTTTTCCTCCGATGTCAAAATCGAGTGCCGTTTGCGGCACTGGAAACTAGACATTCCCAGATTTCTAACGGTATAAAATGTACATTTTGATTCCACCTGAGTAATCCGTACCAACCTTGTAAAGTTGACTGTTCTGTTTCTCGTCTGCACTGAAAGCCCTGTTTTGAGTAGCGAGTTGATGCTCAAATATGAGCTAGCTGTGGACAGATTTTGCTAACGATTTCTTCTAAGAATTTGTAGCCTTATGAATCTAGTTTTGAACACCACCAACCAGGCTCAATTCCGAGTTGAATTGAGTGAGTTGTGGGTGAAGTTCGAAACTGATTCAGGGATTGAAAATCCTCATTTTGGACTGATTTGTAACCACTTTGATTTGGGACTTAATATTTCGAAATTCTTGGTGTTTTTTCACCTACCAATTGCACCTTGGATGTTTCTTAGACCTTGTTTTCAAAAATTAATGATGTTTGAAGAATTTCATTGACCAAATGTTTGGAAAAGGGAAAAACAAGAGTACAAGGCAGATTGCCTTGGAAATTTTAGAAACTTTAGAGGTTTTGTTAACTGGCTTCCCGAATGAATTTTTCCATGAAATTCAATAGAGGGATAACCCTCATATGGTAGTATAATAATGTCAAATTTGGTGCCATTCCGAGTCCGTTTCGATGCCCAACTAAAGTCCCAAATTTTAAGCTTCAAATCTGGAATTTGTCCAGTGAACTTCGTTTTTGCACTAACTTCGAGCTGCTATATCTTGGCGCTCAAAACTCTGATTCTTGTTCCGTTTGTTGTGTTTTAAAAATTGCTTGCAACTCTAATTGAGTTTCAAATTTCAGAGGCTAGATCGAATTCTGTGAATTTTGCCAAAATTTCAAAGTTAGCCGAAAACCAACCCAAAACTGTCTTAGTAAGCTTAAGGCAGCAACTTTGACCTGATTTTTGAACATCTTCCATTTGGAATCATAGAAACGTGTCTTCTAGGAACGTTTAGTACTTTGGAAGAAGTTTCCAACGGTACCAATTGTTCCAATTTTGGACTTGTAATGAGTGAGATACGATTTTTCAAAAATCTCGTATCAAAACTGAAATTTTCAAACTTAAGGAAATGGAATTTCTCCGAATTCTCCTTTTCCCCTCGATATTGCTTGAACGTTTTACACTTGATTCAAAGGTGAAAACTCGATTTCTCTTGTGCTTTAAAACCCCGCCTTTGAGCCTTGATTTTCGAATAAATAAGGCTCATTTTCATGAGAATTTTCCTTAGATTGTACAAGTGTACAATCTTCCTTGATAATTGGGGTTTATGGGTGATAGATTATTATTATTTGTTCAGGCACTCACGAGGACCTTCAAGAGAATCCCACGGTGAACGTTTGAACCTCTAGTGACATTCCTTTTGTTTACTTGGTGAGTGTCAAGTGCATGATTACTTGGATTCCTATGAACTTGATACATGCTTACTTATTATCCATGACTTGAGATTTTGAAAATGGAGTCGAGTGTGTACTTTATCGCACTCGTTCTTATTTGGAATGAATAATTCATGTTTGAAATGCTTGAAATTATCAAATGCTTGGATATATTAAATGATTGCATGACATGAATTTGTATGCTATAGCTGCATACGTCACTAGAGTGAATCTCCTCGACACACACATGTACATGGGGGACGCCCAAATCTCACTGGCTAACCTTGGACTCGAGCCGGCATGGGCTTGGTCGGGCTCCTTGGCGAACCGTGAGAAAACAAAAGCTTGACCTATTAAGAGGTCTTGCTTGGCATACTCGAAGCAGTATCGCCCAAAACAAACGACAGGCGGGCCCGAAACAGGGGTATGTAAGGTGAAAGGGGTCATGATAAGTGAAGTTCTACGGACAAAACCTACCCGATTGACGGAGTGTCAATTCGTGGAGGTTCCGAATCGCGCAAGTGGATAATAGCTCCTGAGAGCTTCTATATCCTTGAATTGTTTCTGTTTACATATTATTGCTCGCATTACTAATTTCTTGCATATTACTGCTTTATTCGCTAAATGGGATTGTTATTTGGACAATGTGCTTGCATGTGTGTTTCTTGGCCTCACGAGCGTTTTGCTCACCCTGTAGATTTGTTTTCCTTAACAGGAAAGGATCGGAAGTGAACCTCAGAGAAACCCCTTTTGAATGTACTCTGTATTAGG
Source organism: Coffea humblotiana (assembly GCA_023065735.1). Lineage (NCBI taxonomy): Eukaryota > Viridiplantae > Streptophyta > Magnoliopsida > Gentianales > Rubiaceae > Coffea > Coffea humblotiana. The sequence goes on along the minus strand of JACYVW010000062.1, from coordinate 18,772 downwards.
GTTTCAATGTACTTGGCTAGACACTCAATTATTGTACAAGTTTGGGATTCGATGTAACTTTTGAAAATCCGATGTAAGGATTGGATGATTATTGTATATTGTTAAGTTTGAAAGTTTTCCGTTTTTTTTTCCAACACTACTTCGTGGATGGCTAGTATTTCTTTAAGCTTGAACGGAATTTGCCTTGAGTCCTGGCGAGAGTTGGGCAGGCGTCCCGCGGATACCCTCTGGTTCGCCTTAAGGAGAAGTGGGGGTGTCACACTTTCCCATCCCATCACCTATGTATCAGACATGAGTTGCATAGAAATGGAGTGAGGGCAAAAAAGCAAAAGCAAAAATAGGGCAAAAAAGAAAAAAACGAAAAGGAAAAGAGCTATAAATGCACTGACGAGAACAAAGACAAAGCTGAAAGAGGGAGATACCAAGAAATATGAAGCCGAGTAATTTGAGTGTTGACTGGGACTTTCAGAGTGGCTGTTGACTTCAATGGTATTGTCGGAGGGCTTGAAACGACATCGGTGTAGAAGGCAGGATTGAAGCAGTGATGGCGGTTATTGTTGGTAGTTCTGGATTTGAGGGATTTGAGGTGTGGCGGCCAAGGAGAAGAAACCCGTCAAGTTTTCTATTCAAGAAAAAAAAAGAATGAATGAAATGAAGAAAAAAAATGAGAGAATAGGAGAAGCGGCGGAGCTAACTCTAGTGGAAACAATTTTATGTTGGTAAACCCTAAACCAGAGAAGGCGGTGAGAGGAAGGAGCTCGAAAAGGGGAAAATCTGTTTGATAATTGAAGCAGCAACTCCAAGAATTCACGATCCATCGATAGAAGCAAACACTGCAAACTGCAAGAATCATCACTTTAGGAAGATGCTCCTTATAGATTCAGGCGCAGCAGCAAACAGAACTGAAAGAGGAAAGAAAATCACATGGGCATATCTCATCCTACCGCTGTCAGACTATCCATTTACCCGTCTCATCAAACACCACATGATCCGATTGGAGAAAGAAGGCATGTGCAACGCACGTGACGACGACTAAACCTCTTGGTGCATTGTATGTTATGTTGATAAATACTAAATAAAAAAGGAATTTTAAGAAAAATATGAGAAATTTTACAAGTTCTCATATTTATTCACTAAATTATGAAAAATATAAATTTTGAATCATTCCATCTTATTATTAATAGTATGTCTTGTGAATCATGCAAATTTTTAAATTTGATAGAATTAATGTGATATTAGGTTGAATTATTTAAAATTTATACTTTTGATAATTCAATAGTAAAAAACGTACTAGTAATTATTAAATGATCAAATTTTGACTATTAAAAAAAGTCGAGTGCCTATCCCAATAATTAGCTCTTCTATCTATTAGGCAAACCAAGGAATTGCAATGTCTTGGGACTGGAATTTATAGAATTTCAATTCTACAAGAATACAATTCCAATTCATTTCCAACTCCATAGCTTCTAAGGCAAATCTAATTAAAACCGGTTCATTTATTCAGCAGAGTTACACACTGAAAGTGTGCGTTCGGCAACGATGATTAGCAAAATAAGGTTGATCGGACGGCCACTTTCGGCAGCGGTTCTGGCGCAGCCCCAGCTGCCGACGTATTCCAATTGTTACTCCACATTAGTGTCCCCGTCAGCGACAACCGCATCATCATCTACTGCTGCTATTGAAGCTGAGAGAAGCATAAGGGATGGACCTAGAAACGATTGGTCTCGGGATGAAATTAAATCCATCTACGATTCTCCTCTTCTCGATCTCCTCTTTCATGGCGTTTGTTCCTTTCTCCCTTACTTCTAATTATTTTGAGAATTGAAACCACTATCTATTTAAATTTGGAAGACATTTTTTTTAATTTTGTTTAATTTTTTAGTATGAATTTTGATAGTGAGAAATTTGTTGATTTTATAGGCTCAAGTTCATAGACATGCTCAAAACTTTAGAGAAGTGCAGCAATGTACTCTTTTGTCTATAAAGACCGGAGGCTGCAGTGAAGATTGCTCATATTGCCCTCAATCATCTAGATATGATACTGGACTCAAAGCTCAGAAGCTTATGAACAAGGATACTGTTTTGGAGGCAGCTACAAAGGTCAAATTGTTTTTTTTCTTCTATTATTTGAGAAATGATTTTTTCCCCTCTTATGAATGTTGTAAGAATGGAGGAAATCACATTTTTTTTACCAACATAATTCCCTTTCTTTTTTGGTTGGTTTCCTTAAGTTGGACGCACGTATGGCCTTGATAGAATTGTGATGAGTCTAGGAATACTTAGATAACATGGCGAGAGGTAGACTGTGCGACTTCTTGGTGATGCCCTTTTTTTTTTTGGTGTTGTAGGTCCATAAATGAGCTATAAAGTTGTAAATATGTCTGTAGGGCTTCACATGAGATCAGTGAAAGTAAAATGATGAGTTTTGGAGCGAGAAATCGTGCAAGGTTAGTAAAATGATGAGTTTGGAACAGGAAATAGTGTGGGATAAGTTATTATGATGAGCTGTTGGGTATTGGAGGTCAGCGCAGTGAATTATGGTTTTCATTGCTTTACAAAAGCTATGGAAATGACAGGTACAAATGTCAAGTATACTTAAGCAGAAGTTATGGCATCAGTATTTCTGCATATTTGGTGATATGGACACTCATAATATTTATGGAGTGTGGTTTCTGTTTCTTCCCTAAACTGGATATTCTCATGTATCAAAGGTCAAACTTGTTGGTGTATCATGAGTTAGCAGGTGGTAGGGTGGAAAGCCAAGAATCTAATCCATTTTAGGCAGTCTCGTGAGGCATGTGATAATTCTTGTGCTTTATCCCCTTGGCAAAGACTGTTCACAATCTGGATGAAAAAAATGCAATTTCTTATTGATGTTGGAATCTGCTGTCTCTATTGGTTATTACATTTTTACAACTGTTACTGGCTTGTATATGTGCAATGCTCTCTTTACCTTAGTCAAAAAGCATCATGCTATTCTCACCTAAACATGTACTTATTTTATAACAATGTTATTCTCATTGAGGGAGCGGCATCTCATCGCCATTCCCATCTTTCCTGGTTTTGTTCACCTAAATGAAATTATTATGGCTAAGGCATCCTTTGCCTCTTGCCATGTCAATGCCTCTAATACAGGGCATCTGATTACCACAATGACATGTCGATTTCAAAGAATGGACTCCAAGCATGAGTAAAATCTTTTAAAAATTGAACAGAAAATCTCATCTTCTTCCACACCTGCATGGGTTCTGCAGTCTTCTTTCTTGATTGATCATTGCTTTCCTGTCTCCCAGTAGATCTGTTGCATTGTTCTAAATGTTGGAATTTTCATGCATCTCTCCATCTTAAGTAAATTTTGTTAGGAAATGAGCCTTGGGTGGTGGTTGGAACTGAGAAACCACCTATTGCTGCTACTGGAAAATAAGGTATCCTCATGAAGTTCCAGTATTACATTGATTTACCTTAGGTTCATCAGATTGTATTTTAAATAAAGTCACCAAGATATAGAATACTGAGAAACTAAGTCCTTTGGTTTCGTCTGGCAATACAAGTCCTTCCAAAATCTGCCACAACCTTGGAAACGCGAGGTTGAGAATCAAATTCATCTTATAAAACCATTTTGATATAGTAATTGACAAAATAAAAAGAAAGAAGATTGCAAGAATCAAATAAAAGAGTGAGAAGAGAAGATAGTCTTTTCCAGGCTATGTAGCGTGGAGGGTCAACTGGCAGAAAGAAAAGAGGGACAATAGAGACAAGATTTGCAGGGAGGAGAGAGGGAAGAAAAGGAAGAAAAAATGAGAAATGGTTTCACATTCAGAGCATTCCTATTGGCAAAGCAAGTTATTGGAAAATATTAAATCCCATTACATTTATACACAGTCCAAACTTGGGAACCACAATTTGATGCTCCTTCGGCTCCTGGAGTTGCCATATTTTGACATTAGGTGCCCAGCTATGCATTTCCCTCCCTGCTTACCTGACACTTTAGTGGCAGGCATGGTATCGTCGCTGAAGAAGTTTGCATTATTTATTAAGACAGACTTGCAGAGAGGAGAGAGAGACAAGAAAAGAAAAAATGAGAAATGGTTTCACATTCAGAGCATGCCTATTGGCAAAGCAAGTTATTGGAAAATATTAAATCCCATTACATTTATACACAGGTCCAAACTTGGGAACCACAATTCGATGCTCCTTCGGTTCCTGGCATTGCCATATTTTGACATTAGGTGCCCAGCTATGCATTTCCCTCCCTGCTTACCTGACACTTTAGTGGCAGGCACGGTATCGTTGCTGAAGAAGTTTGCATTATTTTATTAAGACAGACTTGGTTTAATTTTTTGATATACTTGTAAATGACTAAACTATTTCTTGAACCATGATATACTGTGTTAACCATCTTTTCTGACTTCAACCTCACTAACGATAATACAAAAACTCGGCGTTTTTATTCCTCTATAGGCAAAAGAAGCTGGTAGCACGCGTTTCTGCATGGGTGCTGCATGGAGAGACACAATTGGAAGGAAGACAAATTTCAATCAGATCCTTGAATATGTTAAAGAAATAAGGTAATAGACCAAATCATTTGTGTATGGTGATCAAGGTGATTAAGGGTGCTAAAACTAGTATTGTAGTCCTATTAGAACTGACCTGAGTTGCATTTTGTTTCCACCATTCATTCAAAAACGAGGGCAATCTAATCATGTGGTTCCTTCGTGGTTTTCATGAAAAAGCTGTTACTGATTCACGTCTTTCTCTTGTCCGGTACAAATTATGTCCCAGTCGATCCTAGATTTTCTATTGTAATGTATAAGGATGTCAACAACGAAAAGTTTAGTTCCAGAGTGGTAAGTTTTGGGTAAATTCAATCTAGCTTTAGGTTTTCACACTTTGGAAGGTTTATTACCACTTTGTAGTCTCTTTTTGTTTAGTTTTGTCTTTGTCCGAGTGTATTTAGTAAAATTTTAAGCTTCTAATACTCTTTTAGGATGTTCCTATACTTTAAGCTGCTCTGCGTTAATTTTTTACTTTTTTTTTTGCTTGTCTCGGGAATCCATAGTTCATTTCAATCAGTTTTATTTGTGCAGCATGGTAGATGAAATATTCAAAATATATTTGATTAAAAACGAAATTAGTTCTCGTCTCTGGCATGGAATTAAATTCTGGAGAAGTTCTTCAATTTTTAAGATAGTCAGAAGCTATGTATAGACTAACTGCTGGAGTGATTCCTACCATTACTGTTTTCTTCTTTTTCTTGTGGTGACTACCAGTGGTAAAGAACAATCACCTATGTTTTAAATTCTAGTTCCCAGAGATTGCATGCTTTTGTTTCTTCTGCTTATTTCTCCTTCAGCATGTTTATCTATCCTTCCCACTACTTCCAGATCGACTTTAAGTTGATTCTAAATCAATTTCTTAAAGAATATTTGCTATCTGGCTGATATATCAGAGAGAATTTGTTTCCATTTTGTTTTCAAAACTTTTCTGCATTAGCAATTATGTAAAATGCATATCTCATCCCTCATTTTTCCAAATTTTCTCTAAGCAATTCAATGAGAGATTTTGGATGGAATTTGCTGGGGGAAAAACAAATTATGCATAATCATACTTAACCTGCTTGTAATTATAGTTGAGTTGGAATTTGGCCCCTGAGATTGAGTATCTGTTTGTCCCCGAGAATATGGATCAAACCACTAAGAAAAATGGTGAAAAATGTTATATGCTCTTTATTATTTTGTGCATGGACTAATTTGCTTTCTTTTTCTACTTCATTTTCATTTTTCTTCTCAATTTTGTCATATCAGAACTGCCTCTCCTCTCCTAGTATTCTTAGCACACGGGGGGATTGGGATTTGATAAAGCTATCCATTTTTTCTAATGATAATTTTGATCACATGATTTGATAATAGCACACTAAGTCATACTTGAAAGTACAGGTTCACAAATATGTTTGTATGGAAATAACTGATACTAATACTAGAAAATGCCCTTATTTTTTTTCCATTTTGGTAAATCTGATTTATTCACTATGATTCTTCTTCAATGACTTGAAAAGAAAGAAAAGAAAACTAGTGCTTTCTGTAAGTTCTGTGTATGGTTTATCTTTTTTCCCCCCTTTCTTCTCCTGCTGTGGACAGTTACTAATAAAACAAGTGGAAAAACACCACTTTTAGTTTAAAGCACATTTAATCAAGTAATTATTTTATTTGCATGCACAATATTGAATTAATTCTTTAAAATGAAAATAACAAATTCAATTTTATTATAACTAAATTAGCATAAAAAATATTTGAAGCAAACTAAAGTTTATGATGATTAAAGTAACATTACAGATCAAAGATATATATGGGCAAATTAGTTGATAAAAGAAAGACTTTCTGGCATGTTCTTGAAGGCAAAATTAAGCAGGATAGTTGAGTGTTACTCTTAGCGGGTAAACTGGTGATAAAGTAATTTTAAGTAGAGGGCAAAGTGCAAATGTCCTCTGATTAAAGGGAGGGAGTGTAATTAGCCTATATTTGCAGTGATAAATGATTTAGGCTTTGTAGTGTAATAAAACCTATTCAAAAGATTTTGGAGTAAAAGGTTATCTCCCCACCCAATATGCATCAAATGTACATTTTCACTAAAACATGGCTTCAGATATCAAAGAAGTCTGTAAAAATTCTTATTCTGTTTCTGATTCTGATTCAGTTGTAGTTTTGAATCACATTGAAGCGGATCACTCTTTTTCTCAATTTTGTGATTTATATCATGCTTTGCCAGTAGATTATTATAAAGAGTTTATATAAAAGATTTGTTCAGTCTGTCGCGTAGTCTGCATCTTAGCCTGTAAACATTAAAAGGAAGTCTTTAAATTCTATTCAGTTTGGTGGCATTTGGACAAATACATTACTGAAAGCAATCTTGGGAAACATATCTGCAGTGTAAGTTCTAAGTCAATGCAAATTCGTAATTCTAATGTATGCTACAAAAAAAAAAAAAAAAAAAAAAAACAAACTTCTGAAATAAAGTATAAGTTTGTTTTCAATTTGAGGCTGTATCCTTTGTATGTGGAGCAACTAGTAAGTGAGCGTGCTGAATCATCCATGTTTCTTTACATGGGCTATGCTTCACTTGAAAAAGAAAATAAAAAAAAAGAGCAACAATTATGCAGTTAATGAATAGTATATCATATGAAGATGTAATTAAGTTGAACATTAATGTCTGGAATAAAGATTTAATTAGCTTAGATTATCCTACTAGGTTTTTCAAGTGTCAAGAAAAGTCGGATCTTGCAAAATGGGGAAAGGCTTGAAAAGAGAAAAAAAGAAAAAAAAATGATTAAATAGTGCCATTCCAAGATTTGATTATACTGTGATTACCTTATTTTTTTACACGAAAATAAAAAGGAAAAAAATCTCCTTTTGAGTGGGTATGTTTGGGCATCAGTTGCCTGTGTAAAAACACATGTTCAGGTAATCTTGCACATGCTGATGGGCACACTCACCAAAAAACTATATCTATATGCCAATATATTTGTTGTAATACCCTAAGGCAGCCCTGTGGGAATGTCAAATGTTGTGCCTATTAAAAGGTAATTTCTTCATGCATTAATATTTCAAAAAATGAAGGTTTAACAAAACCATGACATACCACAAGAAATGTGGTAATAATTTTGCTACTGACTTTCAGTTGTGAAAAACTGGATGAGTATCACCTTTGATTCTTTAGATGTCTCATAGGAGATGTATCATGTTCCTTCCTGTCTCATCTAGATTGTGGCCTTATGAACTGTCTTTACTGTCATGTATCTGTATATGTTTAGAAGTCTAATTGCTTTCCATGTAAAGGAATATGGGAATGGAGGTCTGCTGCACTCTAGGTATGCTGGAGAAGCAGCAAGCTTTAGAGCTCAAAAGGGCAGGTCTTACTGCTTACAACCATAATCTTGACACATCAAGGGAGTATTACCCCAATATTATAACCACGAGGACATATGATGAACGCCTGGAAACCCTGAAATATGTCCGCGAAGCAGGAATAAATGTCTGTTCAGGTACTTCCATCCACCATGGTGATTGGTTTTCTTAAAATACCAGAGAGCTCTCTCTCTCTCTCTCTCTCTCTCTCTCTCTATCTCTATCTCTATATCTATTTTTTGTGTCTGACAAAACATAGAAACAACCATTGCTCCTTTTTCAGAAAACCACTAGTTAATTGCTGCATGCTGCATTTGGGAGGATCTAATGAGTTGTTTGCTATGCTATTTGAGGACTCAACTTGCAGAAATATGTGAAAACTAGTTACTTAAATGTTTCAACCTTCCACAGTAATTAAATCACTCAGAAACAGGGATGAATCCATTTTATCATTGCCTTGGAAGTATGGGGTGGTAATGTGACAAATTCAGATTGTTATGTGATATTTATAGTCATGTTTATAGTCATCATATTTATAGTCATGTGGCATAAGGCCATCCACAATAAAGATTGTCCATCGAGAACATGCTGGACTTTCTGATAATTGTTGATCACCAGGAATAGTGACAGAATTTGGTTACCATCGAATTTAAAGTGTTGTCTCAAGTTGTTGAATGGACTTCTGATGTTGGATCTCCTATCATTCTTATTAAAAAGAATTTGAGATTTGCATTGTCTCAATGGGATTTTTAAATAACTCTAGGTTTTGTAGATTACTATTTTTTCCTTCTTTTTCCCGTAATTGTTCATCAAATCATCTTTCTAAGATTTTAAACCTGTTATTAGTGCTTCTAAACAACAGGAGTATGAATTGTACCTATCATATGGTCTTTGAGAATCACCACCTGTGAATGGTTTTGTCATGCATTTGTCAGTTGCAATAAGTGGGATGAAGTTCTCCAGAGATTAGTTATGTGGAGATGTAGTAAAATAATTTTCATATGATTTAATACTAAAGGTAGATTCGGATTATAAACACAGTAAATTTTGAAAGCTACATAGGTGATAGACAACATTCAGATATTTGAGAAGTTCACAATTTGCACTTGTGCTAAACAAATCTGACATCAATTAAGATATTGTCATTAGAAACAACTGTGAAATTCTCTCTATGGATTTAATCCATTTGTACTGCTGACACTCTAGAAAAACTATAATTTCTCTTAATGCTTGTTGCCTTTCAGAGTCTATCAATCTTGGACCTATATGCTAAACAGCTAGCTGCATTTTCTGATATATAAATTACACAGCCGTTTACATGGACAAAAGCTTATTGAGTCAACATATACAATGTTCTTGTTCCTGGTATGTTAGAAACTGGACTTTGGCATGATGCAAAATTTTAAGATTATTTCTAAGCCCCTCAATTTCTGTCAATAGGAGGAATAATAGGACTTGGAGAAGCAGAGGAGGACCGAGTGGGTTTGTTACATACACTAGCTACTCTTCCTACTCACCCGGAGAGTGTTCCCATCAATGCACTTCTTGCAGTAAAGGGGACACCACTCCAGGATCAAAAGGTACTCCGTACTCCATAGGCTTTGAAGTTGTTGAAGCTGTGCCACAGTAGAGACGTTCATCGTGCTATGTTTCTTGCATTTGTCATCTTTTATATCCAAGCTACATTATATATGGTTGCTTATGTGGCTTCACTTCTCACCTACAGTGGTGATTTACCTCTAACAAATATTGACTTCACCTAGGATATTGTTATCTGTCATAATACGTACTATATAAAACATAAAGGAGGAAGTATCATGGCTAAGCTGTAAACATGTGAGCATCTCTGAGCATGGTTAATAAAGACAAGAAAGTTGCACTACCTGTCATGGAAATTACAGGAAATATTAATTTATGCATTTGAAAGTCATTCTTGAGCATTCCCAGAATCTTCATATGGTTGACAAAATTTATATTAGTGGCACAATGGTTGCCAAACACATTATTCCAAATATTATGCTGGTTGACTAGACTAGGTACCTCCGTGATGTCTTGCTGTTAAAAATTCTAGAAACCAGTGATTGCTTCAGATAATTGTAAAGCATGTTATTGATGCATTCAACTTTCATTCATGTTGTATAAGCAACAGTTTTGTTTAGCACTTGATCGAGCACGTTATCTTCCATGAAACTCTTGCCACAAAATTTGGAGATCTGGTTTAACTTTAGTTTTATGTCTCTTAAATCAGCCTGTTGAAATATGGGAGATGATTCGGATGATTGCAACTGCTCGTATAATAATGCCAAAAGCAATGGTCAGGCTTTCAGCTGGCAGAGTTCGGTTTTCTATTCCAGAGCAGGCTCTATGTTTTCTTGCTGGTGCAAATTCCATTTTTACCGGCGAGAAATTGTTAACAACACCAAATAATGATTATGATGCTGATCAATATATGTTTAAGCTGCTTGGACTAATTCCAAAAGCTCCAGACTCGTCCGAGCTTGCATTGAAGGATGTTGAAGCCGAGGATATAGAAGAAGCAATTTCTTCTTCAGGTTGAGATTTGCTAGATTAAACAGGGAGTTTAAAATAAAAAAACTAGTTTAGTTGTTGCAGCTTCCGTCTTGAACTTGGAGATGAAACTTGATCTTTTTCAACCCCGGAATTCAATCTTGTATTTCCCTTAACAAGGAGAAAAAAGTTTGAACATCAATGCTCTGTTTGGATTAGCATTTTTTTTTTAAATAACTGTTTTGTTTTTAAAGTCTATAGTAACAACTCCAAAAGCAATTCCAAAAACGCATACCCTCAAGCCCCTAGACCGCCAGATCCGCTGCAGATCACCCCATCAGGGCTGACTTTATCGACCCTGCTTCTTTCCTTGACGCTGTTGGCGAATTAACCGCCCTTACTCATGAATGGGCTCCCATGGGTCACGATAAGTCCTCCTCCTCCTCCTCCTCCCGCCTTGACCGGGCTGGTGAATTGTTCCAGTTAAGCTATGTTTCGGCTTGAGGATGAGTTTAAAATCCTAAAAATGGAAACAGGGACTGAGTCGTTTGATGTGACTCGGCTTCGGGACGGCAAGTAAGCAGACCCCAACTACTCATTTGACTCCGACGAAGAAGAATTTGACGGCGAAGGGAATGAAATCCCAGTTGCCCATCCGCTATAAAAATTTTGAATTCTAAGATACAAATTAAAATTTTAAATTCTTAAAATACCCTAAAAAATATTCTCAAAAATAATTTCCAAAAACTCTCTCAAAACGCTTAATCACTTACAGTTACAGTAAAAGATTTTTATATATATACTACAGTAAAATATTTGAAAAACACTCCTCAAAAACATCTCTAATCAGGTAATTTATTGTCCCCTATTTTGTTTTCAACTTTATTTGGATGTGTTATTAAAGTTGGGTCACTAAATTTCATGAATTAGTAGGATTAGAGTTTTAAAGTGTAAAAGACATGACATTTTATATTGTCCACTTATAACATTTTGAAGACTATAGTGGAAAAAACAACATAATATCCCAATAAGAGTCCGCAGCAGATTAACAATTTCAATATAAAAACCTTCGTTTGCTTAGAGAAATGGTTCAAGGTTTTACTTTCTTACAAATGGTTGACTAAAGTTTAAAGGGCTAAGGGATTGTTGTATTTTGACAAGGAAAATTATCCATTTAGTCCTTCAACTTTTTCCTTAAACCAATTCCATCCTCAATCTTTTATTTGGATTTATAAGTTCCTTAAACTTAGAGGCCAACTGCATCCTTTTAAAGCGATGCCGCCATTTAGATCTTTCCGACAAAAAAATCAACAACTATAACTGGGTCTTCTTCAATCAAGAGCTGCCCCCTCCTTTACCACCACCATACTTCTTTTTGCCACACACTTCAACCCCCTCCTTAATCACTACCACACCCATTTTTGCCATGGCTTTAAAAAACTTGGCCCCATAGGATAATTAGTGGCAACATCAAAAGATTACATTTCCTCCTATTAAAAAAAAGAAAGTTATAAAATATGTCCTTTATAAATCAAAATTTTTGACCCCACAGAAACTTTATATAACAAATTTTTAACGCACACTTGATGAGTACGCTACTGCTCAAAATATATTTATAAAAACTATTTTGATAAAAATAAGCAAAATAAAAAAGAAGCCAGATTTTATGAAGAGCACAATACCAAAAATTTTAAATAGTTTAGGATAATAAAAATGATTATTTTTAATGACTGAAGAAGTATAAATAGCTTGACATTGTGAAAGAACGTTTTAAGGATATGTAAAAATATCCGCTCTGATAAGAAAGAACATTTTAAGGATATGTACCAAGTGATTGAAATCAATAAGGTTGTTCGTATTAAAGTTTAGGATTAATTTTTTAGCTAGTTTGGGATGGTTGCAAGTCTTCTTTCATATGTTTACAAAGTGAATGTTCTGCTGCTATCCTTGCTGTGAATAGTGTCAAAAAATTTTCAGATGAAGTCCATACTATTTTTTTTCCTAATTGAATTTTACATTATCCAATAATTCCCTCTATTTAAAGGGACAAACAATTCAAGTATTAAAACTCAACTTAAAAAGGATTTCTCCGTGCTCTTTTGAACTTTGATATGAAGACTATGTTTTTCTCCTTCAACCTATTTGTTCATGAACACATATTTTACAACTAAAGAATGAAGTACCTTTCAAATATCAAAATATTTTCTAAATTTGAGGATCCTAAAGTCCAAAAACAATTTTGTAGATGATAGTTTTCTTTTTTTCATCCTATCAATTTGTTCGAGTAACTTTCACATTTATAGATGTTATGAACATAATTTTTAAACTAAATTCTAGCATACTAAACATCTTACATATTTGTATTAAATGCTATTATATTTTCATTTTTGTTGCACGTTGTCATCAATAGAGTGAGGTCCGCAAATATTGTAATAATTTTCCCATTTATAACCAAGTTGTAAGTTTTTAGAAAAGAATAGGATAGATAAGGTTATCCAAGAATTACTTGCATTGCTTACCCAATGCAAGCAATGAGGAGAAATGACAACGGGTATTTAGATGTTCGCCATTTTTTGTAAGAATTTAGATGCGACTACCCTATATGGTACCAAATCATTGTTTGATTGATTTCTTTTGCAAATGAAGCTTTTGGTCTTATTAGTATATGTTGATTTACCAGGCCAACTTAATTTCCTCTCAACTAATTCAGTGAAAAACAAACTAGTTGTCTTTTGGGTGGGCAATGTGGCATTAAATAAATTAAATATGACAAGCATTTCATACAAAGATATAATGCAAATCATGCTAGATCTCTCATGCAACAATTGAAGATGAATATGCATATCATATTCTCAAGATGAATGCAACAAATGCTAATGGAAGATAACACTCTTCTTTTCAAATTATATAATGCCATTTATCCTAGCAATTGCACCTCTAGGTTAGGGAAAACAAATAGCTCAAACATCAATTTAGACTGCAATGTCCACCATATGAACAAGTTCAACATCATTGGATGGTGTTATCACAACCACGTTTGGCAAACTTAACATAAATGTAGCATCAAATCTGCCAAAATGTTTTGGACCATGCCATCCGACTAATACTATGTTTGAAATCACAAAATGCATCGGAATGTTTTGTTGGTCTACATCATGGACTAATAATGTTGCCACAGAAAATTACGTGGAAGTGAGTTTTAATGTTCTGGTGAAACAAGCAATTTTTTTCTTTTTTTTAAAAAATATTTTAATTGCAGTTTTATTTAAAAAAAAAATCAAAGACTGATTCATTAGGTTCAAGCCACACTACCACCAAAATAATACTGCAAAATGGACCTGGCAATGAGGAGGGCTCTATGGGACCTCCCTTGCCATTGAGCTATACCTCAATGTTTTGAGTTGATCTTTCGTAGACTAATATCTAAATTTTTTCTAACACAAGTAGCATGTTTATAAATATGCATAAAAACTTTTATAGAATTTTAACAAAATTTTATATGCTTGAATCGATTCAAGCCCCTTTGCATGAGAAGAATAATTAGATAGCAATGTTTTAGATCTTTTCCATCAAAGTGATTTATTATTATTATTTTTATTTTTACTTCATGAAACTCACAATTTTGTATTCCTATGCTAATGTACACAATAATTAGTGCCAAACATGTGAGGACCTAGAAAAAAATTTGTCAATTTACTTAGTCTAAATACATGGTATTTTATTTATTTAGTCATCTATGTGTTTATTTATTGATTTGATAATGATTTTGTTTTAAGGCTTTTATTAAATTTTACATGTGAAAATTTGTGTGTGGGGTTAAATGAAAATTTTCCTTTTTAGTGGGATGTGAAAGGAACTTTTGAAAAAAATGAGGGGGTTCAGTGCAATAAGAATTCTCTGGAAGGTGACATGTGTCACCATAAGAGCCAACCCTCTTTCTTTGACTTTTGACCAAAGCTTTCTTACCATTTAATCTTTCTTTCTTGTCTTAAAACCAAACAAAACAAACTCAAGAGAAGGAGAGAGAGAGAGAGAGAGAGAGAGAGAGAGGCCACGAGCTAAGGAAAAAAAAAGGGAGGAAAACGTCACCAAATTTTAGCTTCAATCTTGCTTGGATTTTGAGCGAAAAAGGAGAAAGTTTGGGGCTTCCATCAACCTTTGTTTGAGCTTGAAAAAAGGAGAAGATTTGGGGGATTAGATTGAGTTTTGTGAGAACCCGGAATTTTTTTTTATTATTTCTAGGCATTTATTTTATTTCTTTGCACCCGTTTTCTATATTTTCTTGATTCTCTTGATTTTTCAGATAATTTTATAAGTAAATATAGTTTTTTAAATCATTTTTTTAGAATAACTTAGTTCATGAGATATTAGGAGTGTATTTTGGACGTGGGACCCGCTAGTGCGTTAAGTGAGATAAAATCGGCCAATTAGGTTAAGTTTTGCAAAAGGGGATTAAGCTACTAGGTGTTAGGAGGTAATTAGAGGTTGATTAGGTATTTAACCTTTGGTAAGCAAGAGGATAGGTTTAAACATAAAAAGGTGCCACGTGTCGCAATTCTATTCGAAGTTGGACTTGCCTAACTTTCCTTTACGTTTACTAAAAGACCAATTTTGACCCAAATCATCTCCATTTTTCTTTCCCTTGGCCGAACTCTTTGAGAGAAAAGATGAGAGAAAGCTTCAACTCTTATCTTCCATTTCTTGCTTGTATCTTGAAATCCAACCGATTAAATCTTGAATTTGTCCACAAAATTGACTTGCTAAGGAAGTTTGAAGGGATTGGTGGAGTTGTTTTGGAGGAGAAAACCCTAAGCTACTACCTTTCTTGAGGTGTCAAGGTATTTTGCTTAGAAACCTATTCTTTGTTTACAATAATGGTAAATTAGTGGCTTATAGTAGCTAAGTAGGTTGTGTTATGGAAGATTTCATGATTTAAAGTAGGGTTTTGGTAAATTTCAGATTTATTGGGTATTTTTCTATTTTATATGGTGATTAATAGTTAGCCATGGAATGATAGCTTGAATTGGTGTAGATTGAAGCTTGTGTGCGTTAATTGCGGTTGTTTGCGGATAATTTCAGGTTGTGCGAAAAATTTCAGTTTTAGGGTTTCTATTTAGGGCTTTGCTAGGGTTGGTTAATTGGCGCTTGTTTGACTAAGATTGAAGGGTATTGTAACTCTAATGAGGTGTGTTGAATAGCCTATGATTTGTATGTATACTTGTGGTTGTTCTAGATGAAGTTTGGTGGTTGTTTGTAGGATGGAAAATCTGAAATTTTAGGGGAGATGCTGTCCAAATGTTGAGGATATTGGGGTTCCTTGAGTTTAGGTTAAGGTTAAGTAGAAATGAAAGGTTTTGGACTTGTTTGTATTTTTAGCTTGAAATGTTATGTATTTTTCATTCCAAGTTATATTTGGTTTTACCTTAGTAGTTCATTTAAGAGGTATTCGACTCGTGTTCGAGTCTCAATTGTGTTTTCTCGATTGTTATAGGGAGTGTCGGTGATCCAAGGCATACGCCGAACGGAAACTTGTGAACTTGCTTGTTTGAATTGGTGAGTGTACCTTTGCATGATTTAATGCTTAAATGGTTGTTGGTACTTGAATCATTGGATTGAATGACTGTGAACTCTGTGCATGAGGCGAGAGTGTACTTTATCGCTCTCGTTCTCTTACCTGTGTAATTGATTACTGTATAACTGTGAATTTGACTTGTACATGGTTTGATGTCGTTTGGGGCATGAGCCCAACGACTTTACTGTGATATCTGAGCTCAAATCTCAGTGGTCGTTAATCGAATCGAGCCGGCAAGGGCCGGTCGATTAGGTAACGAACCATGGGGTTACTGTTTGTCGAGTGGAGTGTTATCTCCTCGACCTTGTGGTATACTCGAGTATTACCCCCTTGGTTACTGTGAGGTGTTCGGGCCTGGTAAGGGGAATGTATGGTGGAAGGTACTGGGTGTAAAGGGGGATCTATGGTCATGTTCGTTTCCTCGAACGTTGACAGAGGGTCAACGAGATGAGATCAAGAACTGCAATGGAGAAACTGGCTCCTGAGAGCCACTTGTATCCTTTTACTTTTGGATTCATTATGGTGCTCTTTCTTCTATGTCTGATAGCCGTGTATAACTAAGCATGATTGCGTTTGTGAATTTTGGTGGTGTGAATTACTGGTACCTTATTGGGCAAAAGCTCACCCTCGTTATTTTATTTTCCTTACAGGAACAACTTTTGGAAACCATGATTTTGAGAAACGAGTCGACTTAGTTAGATATTCTTTTGTTCGTTTGTATAACTCCTCGACCGTTGGAAACCCTAATTGCATCTCAAATTTTGATGTTCCCTTTTGATTTGTAAACTCACTATAATGTGTATGTGTAAATGTTTCCTCAGGTATGTGATAAACTTTCTTGGAAATGTATCTTTTCTAGTGCTAGATAAAATTTACTAGTTTTGGATGGGTTTCGGACGAGCACGGAAGTTCAACGGCGAAAGAACAAATTCTGGCGGAAACTGTTCATCAGAATCCGGCCGAGTATCCGGTCAGTTCTTGGCCGGATATCTAGCCGGATTTGCAGGGAAGTTTTGAATTTTTTTGGGTTGGCTACTGCCTCCAATCCGGCCGGATTGTGATGTGGCAGTTACTGTTCCGTTTTAGTTTCGTTTTCGTTTTAATTTTTTCGTTTTTCGTGGTCGTGGATACGTTTAAACGCCGTTATAACTTTTGGAACGTTTTGGTGTGTGTGCGTGATCGTTTTAGTAGTCCTGGCGAGAGTTGGGCAGGCAGTTCGCTAACTCTTAGGGTGTGCCCTAGGGGAAGATGGGGCTGTCACAATTGGTATCAGAGCCTAGGTTAGAAACGACTTGGGCAAGTTAGAAATTTGTTTTAGTACCTCTGGAAATTGTGTTAAGGTGCCGCTGAATGTGATTTCTTTGTCTAAAATGTGAATCTTCGTTATCCTTGTAGGTTATGGCTGGAACCAGTGCTGAGGGCGGAGGTGAGCCGCCTCGGAGACGCTTTCGCGTCATTGATTATCAGGAGAGGCCCGGAGGACCAATCCGCCGATGGAGTACCGTTAGTCGGACTCGTCGTTGTAGTCGTTGCCAGAACTACTCTTACATAGACCGATTAGTTGTGGCCGTCCTTGATGAGCGAAGAAGGCTTAGGCGAATTTCTGCTAGGGACCAAACTGAAATGGTGAGACTAAGGGATGTTATGTGAATGCAAGCTGACCGGATTCGTGAGCTCGAAGGGGATGTCGCCATGGAGCAAGAGAGAACCAACGCTCTTAGAGAGCAGTTGCGCGTGGCTACCGATCATCTTACAAGGGTAGTTAGGGTAGTTAGAGACCGGTCGGGAGGCATTATTAACGAGTGTGAGACGCTGATCCAAGGAGTGATTGGCGCCAACGTGCAAGTGGAGGCTTCTAGCGATGGAACATCTGATGAGGGGAGCACGCCTAGTTCTAGTCAAGGAGGAGAGTCCGTGTGTTCGGTTGGAAACTAGGTTAGAGCTCCTTTGAGCTGTGTTTTGATCCCATGTGGGGACTAGTTAGGGGAAAGCTATTAGTTAACTGCTTTTGAATTTTGCCCTAACTTTATATATTGTATTTTGGATGACCCCACTACTTTCATGGGATTACTTTGTATATATTGACTGACTGCTACTGTATGACTTGTTTACTATATCTGCGCGTGTTATATGCATAGATGCATTTGCCTTGTGCTTAATTCTTGTTCTTTGTACCTGCTTAACCATTGCTTTAATATTGTACTTGTGTTTCCTAGATTTGGATTAAACCCATGGAGGGTACTCGTAGTAGCCGTGACCGTGGACGCGGAATTAGGCAATTTTCGATTGAAAGGGGTAATCGGGAACCCACGCCTGAGCCTAGAGTTGACCCAAATACTCAGGTAGCCGCTGCTATTCAACGAATGACTGATTTATTGGCTCGCGTAGCGGAGCACCAGGGCCAACACCCTGTTCACCAACCTGGGAACCCTGGCAATCATGCAGAGGGTGAAGACCGAGCCCTCGAAAGGTTCCAAAAGTTCTTCCCTCCAAAATTTCTTGGGGGACCAAATCCAGACGTGGCCGAAAAGTGGCTAGAGAAAATGATAGATATCTTTGCGGCCTTACGGTATTCGGAGGAGAGACGGGTCAGTTTTGCTGTCTTTCAGTTGGAAGGGGCCGCCCGTTCTTGGTGGAACGTTATTTCGAACAAAGTGGGAGAGAGAGCAAACACCAAGAACGTGGGTAAAAATAAATTTCACGAGGGAGTTCAACGCGAAGTACTTTCCGCCCTTAGTCCAGGAAAAGAAAGAAGATGAATTCATTAGGGTTCGCCAAGGAACTCAAACGG
>JACYVW010000061.1:0-239332 GCA_023065735.1 Coffea humblotiana | reverse complement strand
ACCATAAACAAACTACAACGCTCTTCTTCACAAAACCAAATTACCAACTGGAAAAATCCTCAAAAATTATACTACTCCAGAGTTGCCTATCCAGATATCCTTTTTGAAGAAAAATCCAACATTTTGCAAAAATCATATAATGCAAACAATATATATGAATGGAGTATAGATGGAGTTTCCGAATACAATATTCTTACAATCCTTCAACAAATGACGATGGTAGCTACAACATATCGGACATCACATGGCTGCACTGACCAATTAGCTGCCCATATCCTAATTGCAGGGTTTACTGGGCAACTTAAAGGTTGGTGGGACGAGCACCTCACCACAGAAGACAAAGACAACATTCTCAATGCAGTCAAAATTGATATTAATGGTGAACCAATTCTTCAGGATGGAGACACCATCTCAAATGCGGTGGCAACATTAATAATCACTATTGCAAAGACATTCGTCGATGACCCAGGAATATTCAGGGAAAAATCATCGGAACTACTAAACAATCTCAAATGCAAAAGCCTCTCTGACTTCAGATGGTACAAAGACACATTCTTAACCAGAATATATGCAAGGTTAGACGGTAACAAAGCCTATTGGAAAGAAAAATTCCTTGATGGCCTTCCTAAATCATTGCGAGATCTAGTTCAAGAAGAACTCAGAACTCAATACAACGAAACTCTGCCATGAGAAACAATAACCTATGGACAGTTAACCAGCCAGATCCAGCAAGTCGCACTCAAAGTATGCCGACAAGACAAGATACTCAGACAACTTGCAAAAAATCGAGGCTAAAGAAGAAAAGATCCATAAAAGACCCAAACCACAAAACACCTTGAAAAATCTTCCTATTACAAAAGGAGATACCAGCCCAATAAACAAATATCTCCCATACAACCATCTCAAATCACCAGGCCTCCATCACCAATTATCTGTCACAAATGCCACAAACCCGGACATATAGCCCGATATTGCAAACTCAACCAAAAAATCAATTCCTTAGATTTAGAAGACCAGATCAAAACCCAATATCAAATCTTCTCATTGAATCAGATACTGATGATTCTGAACGAGAAGAGGATTATATCAACCAATTAGAGGATGACATCTCAACATCATCCTCCTCTCAAACTACTAATAATGAAGAGGAAGAAGAAGGTTATACAATCAACGTATTGACTAAAGATCAAAACCTTCTCCTCGACATTATGGAAGAAATTCCTAAAAAAGAGAAAAAACAACTCTACCTAAACAAATTCAAAGAATCCCTGAACCAAACCTCAACCTCTTTGAATCCATTAGCCAAAGACCCAAGACTTCTCAAAACTTATAATCTCACAGACATTCTTGATAGGTTTCCCTCCAAACCTACCAAACCCTTGACCCTTCAAAATCTCCAAAGAAATTGATCTTCTTAAAGAAGAAATTAGGGCAGTCAAAGCTAAACAAGAACTTGACAGCCTTGTTCTTCAAAACCTAGTACCAATCAGAGAACCTATTGATTCAAATATTTAGGATGATACTGAATTTTTAAACCAATTATCCAAAAAATCCAAGGAAATCAAAGATCACTTGGCCCAAGTTCGATTACTAATTAACAATAATTACGTAATAGAAACTGAAGCCTTATTTGACACTGGGGCATACCAAAGTTGTATTCTTGAAAATCTTGTTCCATCCCAATTCTTTAAAAAAATCAAAGAAGTTCTTAGAGGAGCTGATGGAGCTAAACTTTAAGTTAGTTTCAAACTAACAAATGTTCAGATCCAATTCTCCTCTGTATCAATCCCAAATACCTTTTTTCTAGCCAAAAAACTAACCAACAATGCATATTAGGAATTTCCTTTATTCGACAACTAATTCCTTACCTAACCACAGAAGAGGGCATAATACCTCAACTCCTTGATCCTAATGCCCTCTTACCTTCTCTAAACTATTTAAACTAACAAATTCTGTTTTGCAGGAAAATGTCGAGCTCAACATCCAAAAAAATCAGCAACTGGATGCCAACCAACCTTGCTGATAGTACAATACTGCATATTTCAAAAGATTATTATTCATATAAACAGGAGTGTAGGGAAGACAAGATTAGATACTTTGATGCTGTATTCTACAACACAGAGACTGGTCAACGAATCCCCCACATCTCAGGCATGAACATGACAACATTGCTGGAAAACCAACAAGCAATACCGTTCGAAGATTGAAAGATCAAAACTTCATGAAGCGGAGAAAAATTCAAAGATTACTCCTCAACAGACATTGGCTCAAGGAATGGGGAATACAAACACTGAATATGACAAAATGATTCAGGAGACAAAAGAGCTATCTGCAACAATCTGCTAAAAATACAAACAGATATTCAATCTGGCTCAATCGAACAAAATTCAAAAAAATCATTTTTTACTGTAGTATCGGAAGCACTGTAGCAGTCCAACAAGTTACTGTACAAACGCGGCAACAAAAGACAAACGAGACACTGTAACGCGCACCGTAGCGTACTGTAGCAAACATGTAGCGGTACTGTAGCAACACGGAAATTGTGTTATAAATACCCCTCAAACCCAACACAATCCACACACCTTTCAGAACATAATTTTCAAGTTTACTTCTCTCTCTAGCTTGAAGAAACCTCTCCATCTCTCTACAAACTAGTTTTTAGTTTTTAGATTCAAACAAGGAAGCAAACCTTGTGCAAGTTTCATATTCTGTAAGTTCTCTCTTATTCTCATATTCAATTTCATTCAGTCTAATGGTCGGCTAAGCCGCCTACTTCATATTCATTACTTGTTTTATTTTATTTTGATTATACTAACCATACATGCGGTTATACTGCTGATCTAATTTATTAATTTGTTTTTACATTCCATTTACATTCTGTTTATACATGGTGGTTCAACTGCCTATACTAACTAGTGACAGTCCACTGTGACCCACTTCCTAACTCTTATGCTTTCTATTTAATTATTTTATTTACTTTTCTATTTAAAGGGCTAAACCCTCGTCCCGTCTAGCATCAAAGCATCAATCCCACGTGCAAATAAAGCGTCAGTCCACAAGCTGGACAAAACATTTGAGTAGGCTTGTTTTCTATTAAATTTCCTTTCCTTCCCTTTTTTTTGGTTACCATACCAAAACGCAACAAGAGAAACAAACAGGTGTGGGCTAGCGGGCTTTGGTGCATAAAATTACTTGTTCTATACAGTTCAAAGCCTCTAATCCTTCTATCTCCATCAAAATTGCTTAAGTTCGAAGTTTCTAGTGAATATAACATATTCCAGAACATTCAGTAACAAGTCAGATTAACTTGGCCCAAACAGGATTTGAAATTCGAAGGTTTAGACTTCACGTTGTACAAGAACAAAATTCTAGTGAAACAACAAAAGAACAGGAGCCAGCAAGCACTAGCCAAGTCACCACCCCTCCCGAAGGAAAATGACTTTGGTTCAATTTTCACCCAGCCTTGCACCAAGTTTTTCCTAAATAGATATAAAACAAGGGAATAAATCCATTTCAACATAAGAAAGCTTTGCCTTCACTGGAGTATTTGGCTGCCGTAATCTTCATTAAATTTCTCATAACGATGTGCATGGAGATGGGCAGAGGGCTTTGTGTTCTTCAAAGCGACCTCTATGTCTCCAGGTGTAATTGGTCCAACCTTAGGCAACTCTGCAAGCAACAAAAACTTTTAGCAACCAAGTACACTAGTAACTTGGACCAACTATATAATGAGAATAATGATTCATCGATAGACCAAGTTAATTAGCACATCCTTAATCAAATCACTTCAGATAATTGACAAAACACTTGCTCAACCACTGTTTGGTTGCAGATTGAAACACATCATATTTCAACCACCCTCCACCAATCATTTCAATGAACTTGCATAGATACCCAGATCATGTATGGATTTCAAATCTTTACCAATAAACAATTATCAAGGTTTTCAAACCATTAATATCCTTCATTTAATTGGCATCATTTCAGATCCATTATTGTCCTTTAATTAAATTTGGGTGGTAGACCTAGAGTGCTTATTCAAATCTTTTTGTCATCCAAACTGAATTGTTCAAACGGATGATTTGAAAAACCTTTTTTCCCATTAAGCTCCTTGCACAAAATAGAATCCACCAATCAAAAGAGGACATCCTTTTCAGTCCTTTAACAGAAAGGTACACAGCAGAGCAGAGGCAAGTAAAAGCACAATATGCATAAAAAGATTTCTTGATCCACACAATCATTGTCCATGGGAGACAAACCTGTACATATGCATATACAACACATACATATACAAAAACATGTATATACATATATTATGTGTGTCAGTGTGCTATGTATGTGTTGTGTTATATAAATATATATACATGTGTGTGTGTGTGTGTGTCTATGTATATAAATTTCAGTTTTCCTTTTTCACATGGCATTCCTAGAGTAAAGACTGCAGCAAATAATGGTGAATATAGCATACCATCCTCAGGCATGACTTCTTGTTTGTCTTCAAGAAACACTATTAACCGTCTTAGGGGCTGCATGGCAGCCTCTTTGCACAATAACCTAATATCAGAACCAGAATAACCCTCTGTTCTTTCAACTAATATATCATAAGGAAGTTTCTCTTCACCAGAGCTCGATGGCAAGAGTTCCTCAAACATGGCTCTTCGTGCATCTGGTTCTGGGAGTGGAACAAGGATCTAGCACCACAGATTTGAGTGTAAAATTTCAATAAACAAACACAAAGCTATGTCCGAATGGATTTTCTTTCCCATTACAGAAGAATTATTAACTTACACTGACAAACTCACACCAAAAGGCAAACAAGAGCAAGTGTGAATCTCTTTAGTCATTAAATCATGAAAACCAAGACTAAAGAATGACAAGTAAAGCCTTTTGTCATAAACTTATGAAATTATCAGTAAATAGTTATTTACCTAGGATTCTCATTCAAATTCAACTTAAGACTTATCACCATTGGGATGGGCTGTATTAAATCTGTCACAACTTAGAAGTCAACAGACTGAATTGTACGAGTATAACATTTTGCAAATGTGTCTTTGCTTCAAAAGACAGCATTATATTTGCTCAATATTCATCTTTTAAGTCATGATAGACACTTTTTTTTACCCATTCATAAATGGCCAGAAAGAAAACTGACATGACTTCACGAAATTTTCACGTACTTCACTTCACACTAAACTGCATGTGATGTAATTCTTCCAGCTATCAAGTAAAATTCTAGTATGCCATATTACAACAATACCCGTTTTTCAAGACGCCGGAGCATCGCAGCATCCAGTTCCCATGGAAGGTTTGTTGCCGCCAAAACAAACACAAGTTCTTCTGACCAAGTCAAACCATCCATCTGCAGTCTAATGAAAGCCATCAGTTTTGAGGCATGTTTAAATCAAATAAAGTTAGTCATTGAATCAGGGGACAGGAGGATGATATTCTTAGCTGCATGGATACAAACGAAACCTAATAATAATATTCATCAATATAAAAGTTTAATGTTTAAACTAAAGGTCGCAGGTAAATGGTAGTACATTTTAAAAAATAAATTACTTAAGCATTCAGTAACAAACCAAAAGAGGCAAAATAACATACCGACATGTATATTTATCTAATACACAATAAAATAAATATACTTCATGCACTTGTAGAAATCAAGTGTGACCTGTATCAGCAGCTCAGTTTTCAAACGTCTGCTTGCTTCATGCTCACTGCGTGCTTCACCTCGCTGGCTGATGATAGCATCAATTTCATCAAGAAATATAGTTGAAGGAGCATGATGTCTAGCAAGCTCAAACAACACCTTCACCAACTTCTCCGAATCACCTGGAATTTTAGGCCATTTTGGATTATTTATCAAATAGAACACATTTAGCTAAATCAATGTTCGGGAAGACAAAAGTGGAAGCAAAAGGTTTGCTGTGGGATCATGAACAATTGCATTAAGGTAACGTATTCAGTAATTTATGTGCCAAATTCTTAAAAACCAATAAAGAAAGAACACAAAAAACTATAACATGAAATATACTGCATTAAAAGACAGACAATATCAGTTTGTGGAAAACAATTTCGCAAAGTAGTGATCTAACAGTGGTGAAACTGCCCAAAGACAGATGCTACATCAAGCCCTAAGGCAACAAGGTCACCGTGCCACAAACACAACTGGGATTTGCATTGTTTGCTAAATGCCAAGTTGGATATCTTACTTTCCACCGCACAATGATACTTAAGCGCACAATCAAGATCAATTCTACATAATATCAGTACACTTTGGATCACACAATCTACCTAACCCAATAAAAAACAAGGCAAACTTGAAACCAAACCCCAAAGACCAAAAAGGACTGGTTTTGCCATACTCGAGCTATTGCACATATAAGCACAAAACTTGATTTTAACTCCTTTGTCAAAATAAATAACCAAGGTTCCAAAATTCCTACTATGAATATAGCAGCAAACTCAAGCAACCATTTAATAGAACTCAATTATTTATAATTGTTCAAAACCTCAATTTCCATGAAAGAGGAAAAATGGAATGTAGATGCAATGTATGTTCCTAAATTGTGAAAATACTGTGACTGAAACATCAACAGCCCAAAGTTAAAACTTCAAATTAAACAAATTTCTTGAGAAATATAAAAAGCTCAGACTTTGACTGTGCCTATTTTGACTTCATTTTTTTGGATATAGAACTCGCTGCCTGGCAATGAATTTTTGTTGTCAGACAGCTAAGGAAGCAGCTGTGAAGTAATGTAGGGCACTCTCTGGGGCTTTGGCTCATTGAAACCAGTCTAACTTTATGGTAGGAAATGAGAATTTCAATCAAACTGAAAGCAATGAGAAGGAACAGACATTCTGCACAAGCTAACACTGATGATTGCAGAATTTGTGGGCCTGGCTGCAGCTAGTGAGATTGCTTAGCAACGTTAGTTGGGAGCGAAGACATGTCTGTTAGGTCAGCAGTAGATGTTAGGACATCAAGGAGTAGTTTTGTTATCATCTAGTTAGTTAATTATGTGGACAGAGTGCAATACATTTTGCAACATCTGTTAGTCTCATTTTACCCTTCATTACCTTGACAAGTGAGGTTGGTCCAACAGTTCAAATCTAATGGCTATATCAATAGCCAAATCTCAAGGTGTCTAATTGTTGTTTAGTCAAATATATGCAACAACCAAATAAGCAAGAATATGTAAGGGTTACTCAGGCAACAATGAGCATTATTTCAAGTTTCAAAATAGAAATGACCTTGACAAGGTAATTAGCTCAACATACCACGCCATTTGCTGACAATCGATGATGCAGAAATATTGAAAAATGTGGTTTTGCACTCTGTCGCAACAGCTTTTGCAAGCATAGTCTGCAGTATTTAAACAAAAAAACCCTTACACATAACCATAGATTGAAGCTTCAACAAACCTTGTAACGCAAGCATCATATAAACATTGGAGAAAAGTAAGCTAATATTAGACACATCAGAATTTTTAATGCAGTTCCCAATGTTTGAGTTTGTGAAGTGTGGGCAATAACCTCTTTTCCATCTGTTCTCTCCCTTTGACAAGTGACAAGCCATATTTTCAGCTAATAGCACCACCAATCAATATGTCCACTCATTATATGTCATATTCAATAAAAGGCTGATTTAACTCTAGATCTTCCATGTTGAACTTCAAAAAAATTGTTTGATTAGAAGAATTACATCTCACTACTACACATTTGGAGGTCAGCGACAGCAGCCTCACAGGATGGATCATATAGTTAATCAAAACAAGATGGGAAAATGCAAGAAGAAACAACAGCGATCATGAGAAAATCATATGGAACTCCAAATTAAGAGTATAGTATACCAATCAAAGGGATAACATTTACTACCTTTCCAGTTCCTGGAGGGCCAAAGAGAAGAATCCCTTTCCAAGGTGACAAGAGTCCAGTAAAGTACCTTTAAAGAAAGAAAGAAAGAAAAGTCGGCCAAGTTAAACAAGAATTTCAAATAATCTTCTCCATGCTTAAGGGTATCATCTTGTAAAACAGACAGATAAGGAGCTCCATAGATCCTTATCTGGAGATGCTGCCATGTATGAAGCATTGCTATGATTAGCTAAATATGCTAAAGCTGAGATTCCAAGTTACACATTAAAAGGGAAATTAACAACAGTAGACCTACTTGGGATACTTAATTGGCATGACCACTGCTTCTTTGAGTAGGCGCTTTGCATTTTCCAATCCTTTAATGGTTTCCCACTTAACATCTGGACTACCACATAATATCCCTGAGTAGAAGAGAAGAAAAATATCGCATAATTTGTTTCATGTTACATACTTTCCAATCATACATAAAAGAGAAAATTATAGAGTTGATTTTATTACCTACTCAAACTTTCTGCTAAATTACGCATCTCAGCAGTTTCAAAAGGAGGAAGCAAAGATCTCTGTCTGAAAAGTAAAATCAAAAGTGAAAAGTCTAGCCAGCAAGCTGCTGCTCCTGCAAGTTACTCATATATAACATGTATGCAAAAGAAATTTTCCTGTAAGCATATCTGTACTCAACAGCGAACAATCGAGTTGCCAATATTAGGATGCACTCTCACTTTGACAACAGCTGAAGCATTTACTTTGCATGTTGTATACATGTATACTTCAGGAAGAAATTATATAATCGTGATAAACATCAACAACAGTCCAGGAAAATTGACCTTTACTCAACTATCAAGTTTGATGTCTTTTATTTTAAGTTAGAGAGGACAATAATGATGATGATGATGACGAAATTATATAATCATGATAAACATCAACAACAGTCCAGGAAAATTGACCTTTACTCAACTATCAAGTTTGATGTCTTTTATTTTAAGTTAGAGAGGACAATAATAATGATGATGATGACATCATCATCATCATCAATATTATTATCATTATTGTTGTTGTTGTTGTTGTTGTTATTATTATTATTATTATGATGATGATGCTGTATGGAATGTTATTTTAAAGTGGTAGTGGAATGACAAGAAACATATGGCACAAAGCAGTTATGTTCTTTTAAACAAACTACACAAAACATATCCACCTCCAAAATAGGACTGACACAATGAATAGTAAATATACTGACTTAGCCCAAACAATCCTACCACAATCACAGATCGACTAATAATTTCTTCCCAGCCAGCACAACTTTGCATCAGCTCCACACCCACAAGTACTAGCATGGAGCTCACTGATATTGATGCTTCATTTATCACTGGATCATTTTGCCTGCCTTGTACTTCAGTATTCATCTAATACTGATTTTACGTTTATATCACAACAGTTAAAAAGGCATAAGCAATTTTCATTGCTGGAAACGGGAAACCAGGATATGTCGTTCACCTTTAGTACAAATCTTGGAATTTAATAGCGCAAACATTTTTTCTAAGTGTTTTCATATTAATACAGTTCATGAACTTCAAATTAAATCATCCTCCCTCTTTTCACCCACAGTTCTTGTTGTATTTCTATCAGGGATGCAAGAATGTGATTAATTAATGACTCTTCCATTTTAATGTCATAAGCAATCAAAAAAAGTAACTAGGCATATTCATCGAATTGACTAATGCAAGTCATCTGATTAAAGCTGTCCACAAGCAACTACAATCATCCAAGTCCCACAAATTTCTGAATAAATTGTCTATGTTTTCCTGCAGAGAACTGGATTCAAAGACAAATTAGAAAATTCGCCATAACCAAGCAACAGAAGTCAACAATCAGCCACTTAAATTAAAGACATAATATCCCACTTTTCTAATTAAAGCCTTCAATAAATAACTAAAGCTGATTTCTATTAACTTCTTTTTGTTACCTATGAAAGTAATTCCAACCTTTGCCCTCTATAAGAGCCATCAAATTTTAGAAAGAGATAAACATGTTGCCAGAGTACAAAAGAAATTGTTTGAACAAATAGCCATACATATTGACTGCAGATATCATGTTCAAATGTCATTTACCAAGTCCAAAGCTTTA
Source organism: Coffea humblotiana (assembly GCA_023065735.1). Taxonomy (NCBI): domain Eukaryota; kingdom Viridiplantae; phylum Streptophyta; class Magnoliopsida; order Gentianales; family Rubiaceae; genus Coffea; species Coffea humblotiana. The sequence goes on along the minus strand of JACYVW010000061.1, from coordinate 229,333 downwards.
TTAGTATGCAGGCCTCTGGTGCCCATGACTCAATTCTATAATAGAAACACATATACAATGCCAATCTTTAAGTTTCCTCAAGCGTTGTTTTTCAGCTAAAGCTGCATATTTGGAATGGCCAAAATCAAAATAGGTACTAAGCTTCGCTAACTATTAGATTTGGGTGCCAAAAGAGCCACTCAACTTTCTAAGAGTGTACTCTTCACATGACTCAATGAATTTAAGTCATCAAATCATACATGCAGCAATTCTAACAGAAACATGGCTGGCTCATGCCTCATTCCATTTAAATTAATGGCTAAAATCAACAGAAGTGCTGGCAATTTACTGAGATAAAAGCTTGGCAAATTAATTTTATGACTCTGACTAGTGAAGTGCTGGAAAACATCCAATCAGAATACTCTGGTTACCATTCAAGCTTTCTTCCCCTCCCCTGACATATTGCATAAATGTTGACGCTCGTAATGGAAGTTAATGATAAGCCTACAAAACAATTAGCTTTAAAGAAAAGGGGAAAAAAGATGTCTCGTAAATACAAAACCACATACGGTGCATCAGTTACTCCATTGCTGTATGTCGTCCTCCTTGGATCCTAAATCACCACATAAATCAACCATATCGACTAGATTAGCAATCAAGCAAAAACATATACCCCATGCAAATAAAAAGATGACAAGAAATCACCTGATTCTGATACTGCTCGTAAATGGCTAAGTCAGATTTGTTCTTCAAATGTCCATTCCCATTAGATGATACATTTGATGGATCGCCATCAGATACCATTCGTCCATTCGCATCCGCCTCTTTGGTCTCCGGAATTCTCTTCCTCCCAAACTTCGTATCATAAAAATAACTTAAAATCCTAAAAAGTCCAAAAAAGAAATACCCTAATGAATATGAATAATTCTCCATTATTTTACCTAATGGAAAAATTTAGCTGTCATTTAGCCACCAAAAGGCATCGATGCGGAGTATCAATAATTTGAACATATAGTTGAAACACCAATTTTTTTCCCGCATAATGAGTTCAATCAAGGTCACAGGAGTTTCTCACAATCAGTATGAAAGAATAATTACAGCTCAAATCAAGTAAAATACAAAGTTTAATTAAGCATGCGAATCAAATAATAAAGTCAACTACTCAGCATTAAGGTTTTAGAATTTAACAATTAAGAATGAATAAAGATTGGAAGATACTTGAAATGTCCATCGAGTGAGGGAAGGTTCGTCAGCCATGTGATTCAGGCTTTGCTACGAATTAGTCCCCTGAGAAAGAAGAAGAAGAAGAAGAAGAAAGAAAGAAAAGAGAACTGATCTTTCCTTCTCTTCTCTTCTCCCTCTCTCAACTCACACACACCAACACACTCACTATGTGTTGTTCCTCGTGATTCAGATTATTATACACTAATACCAGAAGTAATATGTATTAAAAAAAGGCAGAGTAGACTTGCTAGTTGGTGGTATAGAACTCGTTGCACCGAGAAGAATTGAAGACAATTCTTTACCGAAGAGGGGAAGGGGAAGGGGAATGGGAAGGAGGGGAGAGGATGGGTGTGATGAAATATAACAGTGCATTTGATAAAATTCAAATTTAAAAATTGAAATTGAAATTGAAATCAGAATTCATTAAGGATTGAATTGTTAAATATTAAATTTATTATATTTGAGTGCATATTAGATTCAGTAATAAGTGAATAGTTTATCACTTAATTTTGAGAGCAAGTTTTGTCTAAAAAATTTAGTGCCGCTTAAATTAATTCAAATGTTTAATTTTTTATTATCAAACAATCGGAATATGTTAAGATTTGAATTCATTAAATTTAAATATTGAACTGAATTATCAAACAAGACCTAAGTAAGAGGTTTCAAGTTTGACGATTTTCACTTATACTAAAAAAATAAAAGAAAAAGAGAAGGAGCGGGAAAAGGAAAGGAGTATCAAAGATGGTAACAAATCCAGGTGATTCATATACTAATAAAGTTAATAATTATTGTCATAGGGTTTGTTTAATGGTTACCTATCGAACATTCATTAAAATATATTTTATGTGTTAAATTTTTTATATAGTAAAATTAATTAGATAAAATGTACCTTTATTTCTTATCCTTATCCTTATAGTATTTAAGAATGCATTTAGGAATAGCTGAGTGACCGATTCAACTGCTTGGTTATAAGGATGTTATGGTCTCTAGAAAATAGTGTTATAAAGAATTGCCTTTAGTACAAGTGTTTAATGCTTATTTTTTGGGTAACTTTTACTTAATTGCCGTGTTTTGGGGTTGCAAAGGTATTTGTTTTGGGACAGGTGCCTTTGGTGCTTAAATGACCATAGAAGGTTATTTGGGGAATGTGATAAATTGTAGAGAATTGATTATGCATGTGGTACAAAGTCATATAACAATGAGCCATTCTGATTTTAGCCATTTGCCTCTTAGTAATTGTAATAGGAGGAGCTCACCGCACACATGCTGTGAGGATCCGAATTTTTATTTTCTTACTTTTATTTCATTTTACTGGTTTATTTAATTATTTATTCTCCTATTTACTCCGAATAATTTATTTCATCCATTTTAAATCCATTTACATGGAACAATGTCTCATTTATTTTTTTAAACGTTCCGTTAGCGAATTTAATTTTTCTGCAGCTCGTTTAGCGAGAAATAGTACATGCACGTTTTTCGAGGTAAAAATCGGTTCGAGAGTGCAATAATCTTGGAGAATTAAGAATGATAAATAGTAAACTAAAAAAGTTAATTGAGGGATTAGATGTGAGTGAGTTAAGTTAAGTTCAATTAGGAGCACTAATTGCTCACTAATTGGATGTTGACTTTTGGGCACTAAGACCACCTTTATGTCCATCCTTCTTACACACTATCACATCACTCACCTACCAATCAAACCTTTCTTCCTCTCCTCCCTCTTGGCCGATCCCCTCCCCTCATTTCCCCTAAAAATTTTCAGCTCTTGTCTTTCATTCTTGCTCCACAAAAGCTCTCCAAATTTGCTTCTTGTCTTGGGTCTTCATACAAGTTTGGAAGGTGACTTGATCAAGGAAGAAACTTAGTGATTAAAAAGTTTAAATCCTAGTGTTTAGTCTTCATTTTGGCAGCAAGGTAATCATCCAAGAAACCCTCAACTTTTCCTCTCAAATCTTAGTAGTGAGTTAATGTAGTTAGTTTAGTTGTTGGGTTGTTGATGGGTTCACAAGAACCTTGACATTAGGTAGTGAACTTGAGGTGACTTGATAGGTAGAGGCCTTGAGGATTTTGTGTGTTTATTTGCTTATTTGTTACTTGCTTTGATGAGATATGGTGTAGTTGAGTTGGAAAGAAAGCTAGAGGAATGAAAGTGCATGCTGTCCGAATTTTGTCCTGTTGAAACCTTCATGTTAATTTTGAAATTTTGATGTTATTTTGGTTGCAATAATGCTTGATACATGTTGGTGGTTATGTATATGAAATATCTCCCAAAAAGCTTTTATATTAGTTGGGGAAAAGTGGAGTGAAAGTGAGGAAGAAATCTGGAATTTTTCTAATCAGGTGACCCCAACCAGTGTTCCCGATTTTGGTCATAACATTTTGTCTGAGATTGAAATCGAGTGCCATTTGTGGCATCCGAAACTAGACTCTGAGAGCTTTCTGTTGATATAAAATGCACCTCCTAATTCGTTTCCTATGAGCCGCAGTGATCCGGCAAAGATGACTGAAATTTTTCACTATTTGCATTGGAGAAACAATCCTAGCTGCAGTTTGTAACTCAATTTTGCCTATCTTACAAACTGAATTTTAAGATAGTTCCTTCTAGTGAATTGTTGCATTTTGAATCTAGTTTTCAACGCCATAAACCACACTAAATTTCGAGTTGTGTAGCTCTAGATATGATCAGATTTTGAAACTCTGTCAAGTATGTCAGAATTGGAATTTCGTAAAACAGGTTCCAAATTTCAGTTTTCTTAAGACCATTGTATCTTGATGTAGAAAGGTCCGAATTGGGTTCCCTTTTTGCATTTGAAACTAGGTTTGGAGTTTTAATTGTGGTATAAATTTCAAGAGCTGATTCCATTCTACGAATTTTGTTGAATTTCCAAACTTCACTGAATTTGCAAGCTTGTTTCGCTCTGTCCTGTCTAAAACAGTGACTTTGAGCTAAAATTTGAATGACTTTGAATTGGAGTCTGAGAAAAGTGTCTTCTAGAAAGTTTTAGTGTTTTGAGTCTAGTTTCCAACGGTATAAAGTTTCAATTTTGAACTTACGGAACTCGAGATACGATTTTTCCAAGTAGTGTCGCACCAACCTGGAAATTTTCTGTTTTCAAACAAATACTCCTTTTAAGAACTTTCCACCATCCTTTGCGATTGTTGGACTGTTTTAGGTGTAATTTTGTGGTTGAATACACGGTTCCTTTGGAACTTTAAACTTTCATTTCAAATCGTGGTTTCTGAAGGTTAAACCTCTCTTAATGCATTTTCTTGGTCATAGAACTCCCTTGATTTATAGCACCTCTCTTCATACTTGAATTAGGGACTTCAACCCCTATTCTTATGGCCTTGATTTCCATGAATTTGAATTCTAAAAAGGGAACGTTTTGACTAGAGTAATTCTTGGTGAATTGCACTAGTTTTATACTTGAATCTTGGAACCTTAGCCTTGACATTTACTATGAAAATAAGTGGAGTTTTGGATGAGTTTGTCAGGATCAAGCGCTTACCATTGCACCAAAAGCTATAGCTGTTAGCGAAGGTGCAACTTTATTTCCTTAACCATAATGGCAACGCAAAGCACCGTACCACGCTCGGCCAGCATGAGGGGCTGCACCCCTGGGCGCCACGAGCTGGGCGGTTAGTCCCTTCGAGCCGGGATCTGAGGGATATTGCTGATTAGGCCAACAATCCCTCCCCCAGCAACAGCCAGGGAGACTCGAACCCGCGACCTCGCTCTGATACCACTTGTCAGGATCAAGCGCTTACCATTGCACCAAAAGCTATAGCTGTTAGCGAAGGCACAACTTTATTTCTTAACCACAATAGCAGTGCAAAGCACCGTACCACGCTCGGCCAGCATGAAGGGCTGCACCCCTGGGCGCCACGGGCTGGGCGGTTAGTCCCTTCGAGCCGGGATCTGAGGGATGTTGCTGATTAGGTCAACAGAGTTTGACTCCATTAGTTTGGAATATATGAACGCTCTTTATATTCTAAATTTTGGACGTGAGATTTGAAGTTTTGGGGAAATGAAAACCATTTACCCTTTTTCCTCGATTTTCGTACCGAAAGTGGAAATGGTACTTTCTTTTGGAATTGAGATTTACTCACCACGACTTGAATCAAAAACGACCTTTGAGCTCTCTTTGAGCATTATTCCAATGTTTGAGCTAGAAAAATTTCTTTAATTTGACTTAAACTTGTGACCTTGAGAGTGGGTAGCGAGAAAATGCTTTTCTTTTTAACCTTGGTCGAGCACTTAGGTAATTATGATTGTACATGTCTCAGGTGGTCACGAGGACGCCGAAGAGCTCGTCTGACTTCTCGCTTCACTCTTGTTTTGCCCTTGACTTGTGGTGAGTGTCAAGTGCATGTTCAATGCTAATGTGATTGAATCGATAATTGTACAAGTGCTATATGATACGTGAACTTGCCGAGGCGAGAGTGTACTTTATCGCCCTCGTCCTCTCTTTCTTGTGATTGAATGATACTTGTTAAATGAATACATGACTTGCACTTGTACTTGAAATGTTTTAACTCGTGAGCACTGAGCGGCTAGATGTATTACACCCTAATTGGGTGGGAGGTACCGCTCATCCCGACTCAGTGCTATGATCGAGTTTAAGTCGATTGGAACATTGTCTCATCGACCAATCATGCTTGTGGGGACGCGCCAACCCATTGGCTAATCTTGTGACTCGAGCCGGCAAGGGCTTGGTCGAGAAGTTTGGTGAACCTTGGGAAATGATATAACTTGATCTTTTGAAATCTCGCTAGGCATACTCGAATAGTATCGCCTTTACATGAATGTTTGGTTACGGATCCGAGTGGGGTGCTATGTTGGTCGGAGGTAGTAAGTGGAGTGCTACGGTCCCATTACTACTTGGGTTGACGGAGGGTCAACCCCGAATGGCTCAACTTGATCGAGATGTGGAAATAACTCCTGAGAGTTCCCGTATCCTTATATGTGTGTTATTTTCAACTTGTGCACTTAAATGAAATATCATGTTTAAAGTTGCTTTCAAGCACGCTATTTGATTGATTGGTGTTACTTGCTTGCCTGTTTATTTCTTGACCTCACTGAGCGTTCGCTCATCCCTTTAATTTTGTTTTCCTTAATAGGCTTTGGAGGTGGATTAGAGGTTCTAGACTAGCGACTTTGTGACAGCCCCACCTTCCCCTAGGGCGCATCCTAAGGGTTAGCCAACTGCCTGCCAAACTCTCGCCAGGACTACTAAGGCGAAAACACGATTACCAAACCATACGCTTGCATAAATACATATACATTGGAGTCATTACAAGCCAAAACGTTACATTAGATCAAAATACAATTAGGGTTTACTATTACAGAGGAGTTTAACAAAAGAATATCTATAACTAGCTCAACTCTTATCTCCAAAATCATGGTTCCAATATTTACCCCCTGTAAGGAAAACAAAGGTAACGGGAATGAGTTTTCGCCCAATGAGGTACCAACAGGTCAAGCAGCCAAGAATCACAAAAGTACACTTGTAATCAATCAAATATAGACGTCAAATAGATAGAAAGGTACACCACAGTTAAACAGGAAGTAAAAGGATACAGATGGCTCTCAAGTGTCAATTTCCCCTTTTTGTATTACTTGATCCAAACCCGTTGACCCTCCGTCAACGTTTGAAGAATGACCATGACCGTAAACTCCACTTTACACCAATTTCCATCCACCAAACATACCCCTTATTGGGCTCGAACACCTCACAAAAATAGAGGGGGTAATACTCGAGTATACCGATTAGTCGAGAAGATAACACTCCACTCGACAAAATAGAAGATCCAGGGTTCGTTACCTAATCGACCAGGCCCTTGCCAGCTCGACTCGAGTAACTAGCCACAGGGTTTGAATTCAGAGGTCACAACAAGGTCGTTGGATACAAGCCTCCAAATGACATCAAATCATATACGAATAACAGATTCAAATGTATATAGTAACCAGTCAAACAGGCGAGAGAAACGAGTGTGATAAAGTACACCCTCGTTTCGTCCAGAATAAACAGAAGTCACAAATTAAATGTACAAGTAAACCAGTTAAGCAACAATTCATGCGAGTGGTACACTCACCAGATCAAGCAAAAACAACTTCAAAAGTTTCCTCCCGAAGTACGCCTTTGATCACTGGCACGTCCTAAGAACAACCAAGGTAAAACAATTATGGTTTCCACATCCACAACCTAGTGAATGGAGTTCACAAGTGAGACTCGATTACAAGTCATGTGCCTATCCAAATGAACTACTAATGCAAAGCAAAAATGTGGCTTCGGAGTGAAAAAGGTAACAGTTGGTCCTAAAGACATGAACAACCCCAAAACCCTTCATTTCTACCCCAAATCAACCCAAACTCGAAGGAATCAAGTAGCCCCAAAATTGGACAGCACTTCCCCTCAATTTCCTTTACTTTCCATCCTACAATCAACATCAATCTCATCTCAATCAACCACAATTGCAACCACAAACATAAGCTATTCAACTACACTTAATTAGAGCCACAACACCCTTCAAAGATAACCAATGAAGCTCCAAAACCAACCACAATCAAGCTCCAATTGGAAACCCTAATCTGAAATTTATGCACCCAAGTTGGAAATTTCTTTAGGCAAGTTAAACTAGCACATAAACACTAGATATTTCACATGTCAAAGCTAGCAAATCATGGCCAACCCTTAAGCTTCATATATGGGCAGAAAATTCACCAATAAACTGAAAATCTACATATCACCACCTCCAATCATGAAATTTCTCACAAAACTACCAATTTTGCAACTCTAAACCACTAATATGCAATTATTAGAAGCAAAGAGGGATTTCTTGGCAAGTTACCTTAGAACCACAAGAAAGATGGTAGCTTAGTGCCTTTCCCTCCAAAATCACTCCACCAACACCTTGAAATCTATCTTAGTTAGCACTTTTATGGAGTAGTTTACAAAACTAACGGTTGAAACTCAAGATTCAAGCACAAAATTGAGGTTGAAGTTGAAGGTCTTTCTTTGGTTTTTTTCTTCTCCTTTGTTCGGCCAAGCAAGAGGAAAATGAAGAAAATGGTGGTCAAATTTACTTTTAGTAAAGTAAAGAAAGGTTGGGTCAAAGTCCAACTTCTATTAGTGTCGCGACAAGTGGCGCCTTATGGTTTTAACCTCATCCTCTTGTCTTCCAATGGTTAATCTATCTAGCTAACCTCTAATTATCCCTTAGCACCTTATAACTAATATCCCTTTATACAAAATTTCACTTAATCGTCAAAATTTATCGCACTTACAACACTAGCAGGTCCCACGTCCAATATACACTACTAACGTCATATGAACTAACTTATACTAAAAGAATGATTTAAAAACTATACTCACTTATAAAAATATCTAGAAAATTAATATAATAAAGTAAAATAAAGAAAATACATGAAAAGAAATACAATAAAATAATATAAAATAAGAAATTTTTTTTCGGGTCCTCACAGATTTGGTGGATGCTAGTATATCTTTTGTATGAACTTTTGATGGCTCTTTAAGTGTAATTTTGTTATTGTTGGTTGGTGGATTGTAATCGTAACTTTTAACTTAGAAGTTGTGACTTGTATATTCGAAGTACTTCTTAATGAAGTCGATGGTTGTTTTGTGACTCTATATTAAGCTTGAACGAGTGCGTGAGTCCCGACGAGAGTTGGGCAGGCGTTCCGCTGATACCCTAGGGTTCGCCCTAGGGAGAGGTGGGGGCATCACACATGCGCAATGTAGAATTCAAAGACTGCCATGACCAGTTTTGCCCAGTAAATTAATAAGAAACCAAAAAATGGAAAACATATAATTGAAAAGTATAATAAACAATATAACAGGCTATTAATGCAGCAAAGGCATGACCAAAAAACATAAAAAGTAGATTGTAGGTTGTTGATGTAGCAAAGGTACAACTAAAAAAACACAATAAGTAGATTGTTGGTTGTTATTGATGAGATTATTGATGTTGAGGTTGTCAACGTTGAGAGGTTCATCCATAGTCTAGGAAGTGATTATTTCATAAGTTGCATATCTTATCAGCCTAAATCTTGAAGAAGAAGGCTTGATGCAGCATATAAGCATCTTTCCATGTAGAGTAGTCATGAGATGTTGAGTTAAATCTATGTTCTGGTGGAGATAAAAAAAAGAAAGTAATATAAGATGTTGAAAAAATAGAAGGAAATAGTTGCTACGTAAAAAGAAATGATAATTACCTCTGTCTGCAAATAGTAGAGCTCAGTGGTTGAAAATTGAGTTAGTTTTTCAACCTTAGATGACATAGTGGTAGCACGCAAGGTTCCGGTCGAATCCGTGATCCAAATTGAAATACAAGCCTTGGAATTAGTAAACAAATATATATATGTGATAGCAGGCTTAGACTGGTTAATTAAAACACAGTATGCTATTTATAAGTACCTAGGTTGGAGATCAACGCTAGCCTGGCAGTACTTACATATAATTTTCCGTTCATCTATAGAACTGTTTGGGTGATTACAATTTAGACAAGCTATATAGGTTAGTTTCTAAAGTTTACAATCAAGCTCGATGACACCTCTAATCCATGCAATTTTTGTTTTCTATAAAATAAAAGCAATAAAAGAAGAAGATAGAAAAGAGTAATCAGTAAATACAAAGTAGTTTAGATGTATAGTTATGTTGTAACATTAGAGTTTTACTGAATGAAGTAGAGCGGCTATATCAAGGATTCGATTGTGATCAATAGGAGGAAGAAGGATGTGTGGATTAGTATAACTGCATTCATGGACCATTTGTGCCAATCGAATTGCATTGTTGTGATACCTAAAAAAAAGAGAAAAGTTAAGTTGGTGCATAATAACTGTGATGATGGCAGATAGACTAATTAAAAAAACTATTACCAATAATGTAGCTCCATGCCTATTGTATAATTGGAGTTACCAAAAATAACTGATGAATCTTGAGTTGAAAGAGTAAGATCTAGTATTAAAGGGAAAAAAAAGAAAACATCATCCGAAAGAAGAATGGAAATTTTTTCAGTTAATAAATGCATCCATGTTTTTTAGATAATAAATAATATGTATCTGGTTACAATTTTGTGTTGTGACTTTCACTCTTATGGCAACAATGACTGGAAAATACTCTCAAGTAGTTGCAATGGTAGGGACCATCATTCTCTTCAAACTCATTCCATAAGGTTAAGATCAATGGTTTCATGCTAGGAACAAAGGAAGAATAAGTGTTTTTGTTATAACTTTAGTTGTGTATATAAAGCATGGAAAGTGAATTAGATTAGCAGTCAAGACGACTACTCTTGATTGACAATCACATAGTCTCGAGCAGTGGACCATTTTCCCTAAAGAGTGATAGTTTTGATAGGTAAAGCATGTAATACAACTCCCATGACATCTAAGGCAGTCCAAATTAAGAAAAAATATCAATATTCAAGCACTTTCTTGGCAGGTAAAAAAATATTGCATAGTATATGTGAGGACCCGAAAATTATTTTTATTTTATTTTATTTCTTTGAATACATTTTCTTTACTTTACTTTATTGCCTTAATTTCTTAGATATTTTTATAAGAGAGTCAAGATTTTTAATCATTTTTCTTCTATAAGTTAGTGCATGTTAAGTTCGTAATGCATTATGGAAGTGAGACCCACTAGTGAGGTATGTAATAAATTTAATAAACAAAAACGGGTATTTTACAAGAGGGTTTATGTGATTAGAAGGTCTAACAATGGATTAGAGGAAAACAATATAGATTGGCCATTAGAGACAAAGGAAAGACAAGGTGATAAGCTTAAAAGCCTAAGCCGACACTTGTCGGCCATCTAACCCCTCCTTTGACCAAGACATCTTTTGGTCTTTATTTTGGAAAATTAGGTAAAAAATCACTTCATTTTCTCCTCCCTTTGGCCGACCCTCTTACCTAGAAAATGAGAGAAAGAAAACTCCATTTCTAACCTAGAATCCTTTCTTGAATCTTTGAGATTCATCCTAAACTTGCAATCCAATCCATAGAAAGTGACAGTAAGGAAGAAAGAAGGACTTTGATGGAAAGATTTGGGAGAAAAGAAGCTATTGGTTACATTTCTTCATAGGGTTTAAAGGTAATCATGTCTAGAAACTATCTCTTCTCTTTTAACTTGCATTTGAGTAGATTTAAGACTTGATTTTGCTAGATTTCAAGGGAAATTTCATAGTTTATGTGGTAGTTTGAAATTTCCAACTTTGATTGAGAAATTCCAGTTTTGAAGAGTTAATTTCAGCTTTGCTAAGTCCTTGTTGTCTTGCCATGAGGTTTTTCTAGTTTTTGTAGGCACTTGTGGCTTCATTATATGAATTTTCAGCTTTTGTTTATAAATTTTAGCTTAGGGTTAACATTTTTCAGCTTTGGTATGGTTGAGTTTGAGCTAAGAATATGTCTAATTTGGTTGACTTGGTAGCCTAGAAGAAGTATCTCTTATAGCCTATAACTTGTGGTCTTGGTTGAGGTTGGTTTGCCATGAAAATAAGTGTTGAGTTTGGAAGGGAAATTTAAAGAAATAAGGGGAAGTGCTGCAGAAATTTTGTCTCTTTCATTCTTGTGATATGAGTGAGTAAGGGTGATGATAGAGGTGTGATTTTTGGTCGGTTTGGATTTGGGTTGCTTATGATTGCTTGAATCCACCTGAATTTTTGTCAAAAACCATGTATAAAATAAGAGGAAAAATAATGGTTTCTTCTAGCATGTTTTCTAGTTACATTTGTCCAACTTTAATCTCGAGGTTGGTCGTTTTTCTTCTAAAAGTTGTGCGTCTATCTTACGTATATTTTGCTAAGTTTCATGAGTTATAAATACCTAATTTTTCTCTTTTGATCTCTCACGTCTTTTGGGTCTAAATATTTTTCTTTTCACATTAACATCTTATTTGAATCATAGCCCTAGAATGCACTTGGATATTTCTTGATTAATACTTTCAAATTTGTCTTTGAACTTTGTGTTTTAAGAGGCCAAATTTAGATAGACGTATGGCTCATAGTTGAATCTAAAATGTACACTTCATTAACCTAAACTTTGACTGGTTGGACTATGATATTTTGTCTTGGTTACTTTTAGGGTTTGATGGTGAAAACGAACACAACCCGAGAACAAACGTTTAACGTTGCTCTATTTTGAAATGGTGAGTGTACCACTTGCATGGCTTGTTGCTTAAGTGAACTACTTGTGACTGAAATTTATGATTTATATGGCTATGACTTTGGTTTAATCTGGACTAGACCGGTGTGTACTTTATCACACTTGATTTCACTTGACTATTTGACTGATCTACTGTCCATTTGAAATCTGTTACTTGTGCATAAATTTGACGTCGTTTGGAGCCCAATATCCGATGACTTTACTGTAAATTTGTGCTCAAACCTCATTGGTAGTTAATCAAATCAATCCAGCAAGGGTTTGGTCGAGGTAGATTGACGGACCATGAGGAAAACTGTCACTGATTTACTGAATACTGGATTTTTCTGATATTTGGTATACTCGAATATTACCACCACTATTTCTGTTTGGTGTTTGGGGCCGGTAAGGGGTATGATTGGTGGGCGGAAACTGGTGTAAAGCGGGGATCTATGGTCAATATTTTTTTTTGTTTCTCTAAACGTTGACGGAGTGTCAACGGGTTTGGATCAAGCTAATACGACTGAAAATTTGGCTCCTAAGAGCCATCTGTACCCTTTTATTTTGAATCATTTTGTGTTAGTTGTAGTGTTTACTTATCTCCCTAATTGATGCTTATATTTGACTGTTTAAAGTTCGAACTATGTGATTTTTGATTGCGTGACCCGGTGGTACCTCATTGGGGGAAAACTCACTCTGTCACCTTTGTTTTCCTTACAGGGGGGCGAAGTCTTGGGAACGTAATTTTTGGGGAAGAATTGAGTTAGTTATAACTTTAGGCATTTTTGTGAGGACCCGTAAAATTTTCCTATTTCATATCGTTTAATTCTATTTCTTTACATGCATTTTCTTTATTTTATTCTATTACCTTAATCTTCTGGACATTTTATAAGTGAATATGGTTTTCTAAAACATTTTTCTAGTATAAGTGAGTTCACGAGAGATTTGGAGCGAATAGCGGATATGGGACCCGCTAGTGCGTTAAGTGAGAGAAATTCGGCCAATTAGGTTAAGTTGTGTAGTAAGGCATTAAATTACTAGGTGCTAAGTGATAATTAGAGGTTGGTTAGATATTTGGTCATTAGTAAGTTAAAGGATGAGAAAGAAATCCAAAAGTGCCACGTGTCGCGACGGGATTGGGCCAAGTTTTGCCTAACTTTTCCTTAACTTTACCAAAAGCTAATTTTGACCAAAATCATTTTCATTTTAGCATCCTCTTGGCTGAAACTTGAAGGGAAAGAAAAGAGAGAGAGTTTCAACCATTGGCTTCAATTTCTTGTCCAAATCTTGAAAACCAACCGATAAAAATCCGAATTCCTCCGTAGAAATCGCTTATTAAGTGAGATTGAAGAGGCTTGTGGAGTGTTTTGGCAAAGGAAAGCTCTAAATTGCTATCTTTCTTGAGGTTAAGGTATTTTTGCTTGGAACTTAACTTTTGTTCATAATAAATGGTGAATTAGTGGCTTGTAGTAGTTAAATAGATTGTTTTGTAGATGATTTCATGGATTGAAATGAAGTTAGGTGAATTTCTTATTTTCTTGGGAATTTTTCTGTTTTCATATGATGATCATAGTTGGCTTGAATTGATGGGCTTAATATGGTATAGAATTGGAGCTAGTGTGTGTTAATTGTGGTTACTTGCGGAAAATTTCAGCTTTGTACACAAGATTCCAGCTTAGGGTTACATGTGGTAGTAATCTGCCCTGTTTTTGGCAGCTGTATGTTCGTCTTGAGGAAGACCGAATCAGCCCTTGCTCAAAACATAACAGTTGTAGGTATTTGAGTTAGCTAGCTACTGGTAAAATTTCAGCTCAATCGGAGCATGGTAGGATGTGAAATGACCGAAATACCCTGACTGCCACAAGCTGCAATTCGTAAACAGTTTTGTGAATTCACCAGTTTGGGCTGCATTTTGCACCCTGATTCGTATCCAATTAGCTTTTGGCCAAAACACAAAACTTGTAGCCCTATATTTTAGCTTTCCAAGGCCTCTGAAAACACCCCAAACGGAGTTGTGTAGCCTGAGTTATTGCTGGTTAAAGTCAGTGCTGACAACCAGACTGATCATAAACTGTTGGATCTGTGATTTGCAAATTCGACTTAGATAAACTATAAATTAGGTTAGGTGGCCTTCATGAAAGTTGTTCCCCCCTGTCTTAGCTTCGAAATGATATAAGGTTCACCCCAATTCGATAACCATAGCTCCGGTTATGACTAAAATATTACGAGATGCCAAATCTGGCCATTTAGCTTTTTGTCTTCAAAATGGATATTTGCTTGTACTATTGCACTTGTGTTGTACTTGGATGATTTTGGAGCCTAATGGAAGGCTATTGTGGTAACCTTACTTGTGTGTATTGTGGGCCTGAATCAAGGAAAAGAATGAAGCATAAATGGCTGGAAATTTGGTAAACACAAAGGGCGTGCTGCCCAAATTTGCACTCAAGGGTTAAGTAGAATTACACTTGTCTTGAGTACGGTTTTGAGGACGAGTCTAACTCAATTTGTCTAGGTTATTCGAGTTTCCTTTTGTGGAGATATATAAGTTGAATTTCGGCCGAAACTTGTACCCTTGGAATTTACAACTGATAGTAATATGTTTCTTTCATTTCTTCGACCCAAACGGCATTTTTCACATATAATGGCTTCAAAATTTCACCGTTTGAAAAGTGATCAAGGGTTTTACGAATAGTCTCTAAATAAGTCTCAATTACTTGATTCTCGTTAAACGAAATGTTTAAGTTTCGAGTCTTAGTTACTTTTCAATGCTCTTAAACAATATTTCCTCGCAGATTTGAACTCCAAGAGCGGAGTAATACCCAAAACCAACGTGTAAAGGCACTGCATCTGTTGTGAGTGTACCATCCCCTTAAATTGGTGCTTATCTGATTCATCTGTACTTGCAACTTGCAACTTGATTATCTGTGACTTTTGTATGCTTCATATGAAACGAGAGTGTACTTTATCACACTCGTTTCTCTCACCCGATTATTCTTGTTCCTGTATACTGTATAAATCTGTATTTGTTCTTTGTATCTGTTATCTGTACCTGTTTTCTGTATTTGTTGATGTCGTTTGGAGAATTAAATCCAACGACCTTTCTGTTACCTCTGAACTCAAATCCTGTGGCTAGTTATTCGAGTCGAGCCGGTAAAGGTCTGGTCGATTAGATAACGAACCACAGTAGTCTGTTTCTGAGAAATCTTTGGGTATTGAGACTCTGGATTTTCGGTATACTCGAGTATTACCACCTTCTGTTCGGTTGAGGTGTTCGGGTCCGGTAAGGGGTATGTTTGGTGGACGGAATTCGGTGTAAAGTGGGGTCTACGAACATGTTGGTTCTATCTATGTTGACGAAGAGTCAACGGGTTTGGATCAAGTATCGTAATTGGGTATTTTGGCTCCTGAGAGCCACCTGTATCCTTTTTCTTTGAAGTATTTATTTATTCCCTATCTGGTGTGTATAACTGCATAATTGATACGTGAAATGCCATGATTCATGACTACTTGTACTTCTGGTACCTCATTGAGCGTAAGCTCACCCCTTCCCGTTATCTTTGTTTTCCTTACAGGGAACAACACTTTTGAACCATGATTTTGAAGAAAGTGTCAAGCTAGTTTAAATGTTATTTTGTTACGCTCTTTTGTAATCAAAACCCTAGTTACTTTTATCAAGTATCACGTTTTGACTTGTACAACTTTCTATGTATGTACTTAAGTGTTTAAGCATGTATATTAGGTGTATTCGTTTGACATACTACTTGTAATCATTCGGAACATTTTAATTGTGTGTAATCGGCGTAGTAGTCTCCGAGTGTTTGTTTTCTTTGGTTTCGATCGCGCGTAATCTAGGGTTTGTGTGAATCGACTTCGTAGTCCTGGCGAGAGTTGGGCAGGCGGTCCGCCAACCCCTTTGGTTCGCCTTAGGGGAAGGTGGGGCTATCACAGTTGGTATCAGAGCCACGTCACGTGGTCTCTGCGCGAAGTGATCTTGGGCCAAGTGGTGTTATGGTCCTGATTTTGTGAATGTATTTAAAGGATTTAGTGCTCTGCTTGGGCATAAGTTATGAACCGTGTGTATTATAAGTGTAAAGATCTTTATCATGGGACTTGAGGAAGATAGGTAGGTATGTCGGGTAGGAATCTTTAATAAGGATGATTTACTCTTGGGATCGGCCGGCTCGAGTTGTGAATTACCTTATTTTGGATTCTTGTACTTGAGTACTCGATAGTGAGAACGCTAGAATAAAGACCTGTAGTTTGCTTGAGGTGAGTTTGGCGGCAAGAGTCAAAGTGCAGAAAATTCAATATTTGATCTAGTAATTGGACCGATCGGGGGGATTGGATCTAAGAGTGTTATCATGGACGAACCTAGTAATGGTCTGACTGGGGTTTCTATAGAAGGTGACCAGATTGTAGTATACGTCGAGGAATTCGCACCGAAGACCAATTTCTTTTCTATGAACGTGAGGACTAGATAAGTGTTTATTTGATTTGAGACGATCTGACTGCAACGATATAGGTATCGGCTCGGGTGTCTGCCCTAGAGTAACGTCAGGTCCCTGACTCGTTCGAAGACATAGAAGGTACGATCCGTGGGTTACCTTAGATCTTGATGGATTTCATTGATAAGAAAATTTCGAGGACGAAATTTCTTTAAGGAGGAGAGAGTGTGAGGACCCGTAAAATTTTTCCTATTTCATATCGTTTAATTCTATTTTTTACATGCATTTTCTTTATTTTATTCTACTACCTTAATCTTCTGGACATTTTATAAGTGAATATGGTTTTCTAAAACATTTTTCTAGTATAAGTGAGTTCACGAGAGATTTGGAGCGAATAGCGGATGTGGGACCCGCTAGTGCGTTAAGTGAGAGAAATTCGGCCAATTAGGTTAAGTTGTGTAGTAAGGCATTAAATTACTAGGTGCTAAGTGATAATTAGAGGTTGGTTAGATATTTGGTCATTAGTAAGTTAAAGGATAAGAAAGAAATCCAAAAGTGCCACGTATCGCGACGGGATTGGGCCAAGTTTTGCCTAACTTTTCCTTAACTTTACCAAAAGCTAATTTTGACCAAAATCATTTTCATTTTAGCATCCTCTTGGCTGAAACTTGAAGGGAAAGAAAAGAGAGAGAGTTTCAACCATTGGCTTCAATTTCTTGTCCAAATCTTGAAAACCAACCGATAAAAATCCGAATTCCTCCGTAGAAATTGCTTATTAAGTGAGATTGAAGAGGCTTGTGGAGTGATTTTGCAAAGGAAAGCTCTAAGTTGCTATCTTTCTTGAGGTTAAGGTATTTTGCTTGGAACTTAACTTTTGTTCATAATAAATGGTGAATTAGTGGCTTGTAGTAGTTAAATAGCTTGTTTTGTAGATGATTTCATGGATTGAAGTTAAGTTAGGTGAATTTCTTATTTTCTTGGGAATTTTTCTGTTTTCATATGATGATCATAGTTGGCTTGAATTGATGGCTTAATATGGTATAGAATTGGAGCTAGTGTGTGTTAATTATGGTTACTTGCGGAAAATTTGAGCTTTGTACACAAGATTCCAGCTTAGGGTTACATGTGGTAGTAATCTATCCTGTTTTTGCACTGTATGTTCGTGCTTGAGGAAGACCGAATCAGCCCTTGCTCAAAACATGACAGTTGTAGGTATTTGAGTTAGCTAACTACTGGTAAAACTTCAACTCAATCGGAGCATGGTAGGATGTGAAATGACCGAAATACCCTGACTGCCACAAGCTGCAATTCGTAAACAGTTTTGTGAATTCACCAGTTGGGCTGCATTTTTCACCCTGATTCGTATCCAATTAGCTTTTGGCCAAAACACAAAACTTGTAGCCCTATATTTTAGCTTTCCAAAGCCTCTAAAAACACCCCAAACGGAGTTGTGTAGCCTGAGTTATTGCCGGTTAAAATCATTGCTGACAACCAGACTGATCATAAACTGTTGGATCTGTGATTTGCAAATTCGACTTAGATAAACTATAAATTAGGTTAGTTGGCCTTCATGAAAGTTGTTCCCCCCTGTCTTAGCTTCGAAATGGTATAAGGGTCACCCCGATTCGATAACCATAGCTCCGCTTATGACTAAAATACTATGAGATGCCAAATCTGCCATTTAACTTTTGTCTTCAAAATGGATATTTGCTTGTACTATTGCACTTGTGTTGTACTTGGATGATTTTGGAGCCTAATGGAAGGGCTATTGTGGTAACCTTACTTGTGTGTATTGTGGGCCTGAATTAAGGAAAAGAATGAAGCCATAAATGGCTGGAAATTTGGTAAAAACAAAGGGCGTGCTGCCCAAATTTGCACTCAAGGGTTAAGTAGAATTACACTTGTCTTGAGTACGGTTTTTGAGGACGAGTCTAACTCGATTTGTCTAGGTTATTCGAGTTTCCTTTTGTGGAGATATATAAGTTGAATTTCGGCCGAAACTTGTACCCTTGAAATTTACAACTGATAGTAATACGTTTCTTTCATTTCTTCGACCCAAACGGCATTTTTCACATATAATGGCTTCAAAATTTCACCGTTTGAAAAGTGATCAAGGGTTTTACGAATAGTCTCTAAATAAGTCTCAATTACTTGATTCTCGTTAAACGAAATGTTTAAGTTTCGAGCCTTAGTTACTTTTCAATGCTCTTAAACAATATTTCCTCGCAGATTTGAACTCCAAGAGCGGAGTAATACCCAAAACCAACGTGTAAAGGCACTGCATCTGTTGTGATTGTACTATCCCCTTAAATTGGTGCTTATCTGATTCATCTGTACTTGCAACTTGCAACTTGATTATCTGTGACTTTTGTATGCTTCATATGAAACGAGGGTGTACTTTATCACACTCGTTTCTCTCACCTGATTATTCTTGTTCCTGTATACTGTATAAATCTGCATTTGTTCTCTGTATCTGTTATCTGTACCTGTTTTCTGTATTTGTTGATGTCGTTTGGAGAATTAAATCCAACGACCTTTCTGTTACCTCTGAGCTCAAATCCTGTGGCTAGTTATTCGAGTCGAGCCGGTAAAGGTCTGGTCGATTAGATAACGAACTACAGTAGTCTGTTTCTGAGAAATCTTTGGGTATTGAGACTCTGGATTTTCGGTATACTAGAGTATTACCACCTTCTGTTCGGTTGAGGTGTTCGGGTCCGGTAAGGGTTATGTTTGGTGGACGGAATTCGGTGTAAAGTGGGGTCTATGGACATGTTGGTTCTATCTATGTTGACGGAGAGTCAACGGGTTTGGATCAAATATCGCAATTGGCATTTTGGCTCCTGAGAGCCACCTGTATCCTTTCTCTTTGAAGTATTTATTTATTTCCCTATCTGGTGTGTATAACTGCATAATTGATACGTGAAATGCCATAATTCATGACTACTTGTACTTCTGGTAACTCATTGAGCGTAAGCTCACCCCTTCCCGTTATCTTTGTTTTCCTTACAGGGAACAACACTTTTGAACCATGATTTTGAAGAAAGTGTCAAGCTAGTGTAAATGTTATTTTGTTACGCTCTTTTGTAATCAAAACTCTAGTTACTTTTATCAAGTATCACGTTTTGACTTGTACAACTTTCTATGTATGTACTTAAGTGTTTAAGCATGTATATTAGGTGTATTCGTTTGACATACTACTTGTAATCATTCGGAACATTTTAATTGTGTGTAATCGGCGTAGTAGTCTCCGAGTGTTTGTTTTCTTTGGTTTCGATCGCGCGTAATCTAGGGTTTGTGTGAATCGACTTCGTAGTCCTGGCGAGAGTTGGGCAGGCGGTCCGCCAACCCCTTTGTTTCGCCTTAGGGGAAGGTGGGGCTGTCACAGTTGGTATCAGAGCCACGCCGCGTGGTCTCTGCTCGAAGTGATCTTGGGCCAAGTGGTGTTATGGTCCTGATTTTGTGAATGTATTTAAAGGATTTAGTGCTCTGCTTGGGCATAAGTTATGAACCGTGTGTGTTATAAGTGTAAAGATCTTTATCATGGGACTTGAGGAAAATAGGTAGGTATGTCGGGTAGGATTCTTTAATAAGGATGATTTACTCTTGGGACCGGCCGGCTCGAGTTGTGAATTACCTTATTTTGGATTCTTGTACTTGAGTACTCGATAGTGAGAACGCTAGAATAAAGGCCTGTAGTTTGCTTGAGGTGAGTTTGGCGGCAAGAGTCAAATTGCAGAAAATTCAATATTTGATCTAGTAATTGGACCGATCGGGGGGATTGGATCTAAGACTCTTATCATGGACGAACCTAGTAATGGTCTGACTGGGGTTTCTATAGAAGGTGACCAGATTGTAGTATACGTCGAGGAATTCGCACCGAAGACCAATTTCTTTTCTATGAACGTGAGGACTAGATAAGTGTTTATTTGATTTGAGACGATCTGACTGCAACGATATAGGTATCGGCTCGGGTGTCTGCCCTACAATAACGTCAGGTCCCTGACTCGTTCGAAGACATAGAAGGTACGATCCGTGGGTTACCTTTGATCTTGATGGATTTCATTGATAAGAAAATTTCGAGGACGAAATTTCTTTAAGGAGGAGAGAGTGTGAGGACCCGTAAAATTTTCCTATTTCATATCGTTTAATTCTATTTCTTTACATGCATTTTCTTTATTTTATTCTACTACCTTAATCTTCTGGACATTTTATAAGTGAATATGGTTTTCTAAAACATTTTTCTAGTATAAGTGAGTTCACGAGAGATTTGGAGCGAATAGCGGATGTTGGACCCGCTAGTGCGTTAAGTGAGAGAAATTCGGCCAATTAGGTTAAGTTGTGTAGTAAGGCATTAAATTACTAGGTGCTAAATGATAATTAGAGGTTGGTTAGATATTTGGTCATTAGTAAGTTAAAGGATAAGAAAGAAATCCAAAAGTGCCACGTGTCGCGACGGGATTGGGCCAAGTTTTGCCTAACTTTTCCTTAACTTTACCAAAAGCTAATTTTGACCAAAATCATCTTTATTTTAGCATCCTCTTGGCTGAAACTTGAAGGGAAAGAAAAGAGAGAGAGTTTCAACCATTGGCTTCAATTTCTTGTCCAAATCTTGAAAACCGACCGATAAAAATCCGAATTCCTCCGTAGAAATCGCTTATTAAGTGAGATTGAAGAGGCTTGTGGAGTGATTTTGCAAAGGAAAACTCTAAGTTGCTATCTTTCTTGAGGTTAAGGTATTTTGCTTGGAACTTAACTTTTGTTCATAATAAATGGTGAATTAGTGGCTTGTAGTAGTTAAATAGCTTGTTTTGTAGATGATTTCATGGATTGAAGTTAAGTTAGGTGAATTTCTTATTTTCTTGGGAATTTTTCTGTTTTCATATGATGATCATAGTTGGCTTGAATTGATGGCTTAATATGGTATAGAATTGGAGCTAGTGTGTGTTAATTATGGTTACTTGCGGAAAATTTGAGCTTTGTACACAAGATTCCAGCTTAGGGTTACATGTGGTAGTAATCTATCCTGTTTTTGCACTGTATGTTCGTGCTTGAGGAAGACCGAATCAGCCCTTGCTCAAAACATGACAGTTGTAGGTATTTGAGTTAGCTAACTACTGGTAAAACTTCAACTCAATCGGAGCATGGTAGGATGTGAAATGACCGAAATACCCTGACTGCCACAAGCTGCAATTCGTAAACAGTTTTGTGAATTCACCAGTTTGGGCTGCATTTTTCACCCTGATTCGTATCCAATTAGCTTTTGGCCAAAACACAAAACTTGTAGCCCTATATTTTAGCTTTCCAAAGCCTCTAAAAACACCCCAAACGGAGTTGTGTAGCCTGAGTTATTGCCGGTTAAAGTCAGTGCTGACAACCAGACTGATCATAAACTGTTGGATCTGTGATTTGCAAATTCGACTTAGATAAACTATAAATTAGGTTAGGTGGCCTTCATGACAGTTGTTCCCCCCTGTCTTAGCTTCGAAATGGTATAAGGGTCACCCCGATTCGATAACCATAGCTCCGGTTATGACCAAAATACTATGAGATGCTAAATCTGCCATTTAACTTTTGTCTTCAAAATGGATATTTGCTTGTACTATTGCACTTGTGTTGTACTTGGATGATTTTGGAGTCTAATGGAAGGGCTATTGTGGTAACCTTACTTGTGTGTATTGTGGGCCTGAATTAAGGAAAAGAATGAAGCCATAAATGGTTGGAAATTTGGTAAACACAAAGGGCGTGCTGCCCAAATTTGCACTCAAGGGTTAAGTAGAATTACACTTGTCTTGAGTACGGTTTTGAGGACGAGTCTAACTCGATTTGTCTAGGTTATTCGAGTTTCCTTTTATGGAGATATATAAGTTGAATTTCGGCCGAAACTTGTACCCTTGGAATTTACAACTGATAGTAATACGTTTCTTTCATTTCTTCGACCCAAACGGCATTTTTCACATATAATGGCTTCAAAATTTCACCGTTTGAAAAGTGATCAAGGGTTTTACGAATAGTCTCTAAATAAGTCTCAATTACTTGATTCTCGTTAAACGAAATGTTTAAGTTTCGAGCCTTAGTTAC
This sequence comes from Coffea humblotiana, assembly GCA_023065735.1. Lineage (NCBI taxonomy): Eukaryota > Viridiplantae > Streptophyta > Magnoliopsida > Gentianales > Rubiaceae > Coffea > Coffea humblotiana. The sequence continues at coordinate 206,452 of JACYVW010000061.1, read as the reverse complement.
TTTTCAATGCTCTTAAACAATATTTCCTCGCAGATTTGAACTCCAAGAGCGGAGTAATACCCAAAACCAACGTGTAAAGGCACTGCATCTGTTGTGAGTGTACCATCCCCTTAAATTGGTCCTTATCTGATTCATCTGTACTTGCAAATTGCAACTTGATTATCTGTGACTTTTGTATGCTTTATATGAATCGAGGGTGTACTTTATCACACTCGTTTCTCTCACCTGATTATTCTTGTTCCTGTATACTGTATAAATCTGCATTTGTTCTCTGTATCTGTTATCTGTACCTGTTTTTCTGTATTTGTTGATGTCGTTTGGAGAATTAAATCCAACGACCTTTCTGTTACCTCTGAACTCAAATCCTGTGGCTAGTTATTCGAGTCGAGCCGGTAAAGGTCTGGTCGATTAGATAACGAACCTCAGTAGTCTGTTTCTGAGAAATCTTTGGGTATTGAGACTCTGGATTTTCGGTATACTCGAGTATTATCACCTTCTGTTCGGTTGAGGTGTTCGGGCCCGGTAAGGGGTATGTTTGGTGGACGGAATTCGGTGTAAAGTGGGGTCTACGGACATGTTGGTTCTATCTATGTTGACGGAGAGTCAACGGGTTTGGATCAAGTATTGCAATTGGGCATTTTGGCTCCTGAGAGCCACCTGTATCCTTTCTCTTTGAAGTATTTATTTATTTCCCTATCTGGTGTGTATAACTGCATAGTTGATACGTGAAATGCCATGATTCATGACTACTTGTACTTCTGGTACCTCATTGAGCGTAAGCTCACCCCTTCCCGTTATGTTCGTTTTTCCTTACAGGGAACAACACTTTTGAACCATGATTTTGAAGAAAGTGTCAAGCTAGTGTAAATGTTATTTTGTTACGCTCTTTTGTAATCAAAACCCTAGTTACTTTTATCAAGTATCACGTTTTGACTTGTACAACTTTTTATGTATGTACTTAAGTGTTTAACCATGTATATTAGGTGTATTCGTTTGAGATACTACTTGTAATCATTCGGAACATTTTAATTGTGTGTAATCGGCGTAGTAGTCTCCGAGTGTTTGTTTTCTTTGATTTCGATCGCGCGTAATCTAGGGTTTGTGTGAATCGACTTCGTAGTCCTGACGAGAGTTGGGCAGGCGGTCCGCCAACCCCTTTGGTTCGCCTTAGGGGAAGGTGGGGCTGTCACAATTTTGTTTAAATTCTTCTGTAATAGTAAACCTTATACGTATTTGTATAAGATTGACTACTTTGGTTTGTATTTTAAGTTTGAATCGTTAGTGACTCTATTGTATATAGTACTGGGTTGACGATTTGAAGTTAATTGTGCTTTTTAGTATTTTCTGTGAAATTTTGGATTAGTTAGTCCTGACAAGAGCTGGGCAGGCGGTCCGCTAACCCTTGAGGTACGCCCTAAAGGAAGGTGGGGCTGTCACAATTGGTATCAGAGTCTAGATTAGAAATGGCTTAGGCAAAATAGAAATTTGATTCTAAGAAACTTTAGTGTGACATGTTAGGGTGTCATTAAGTATGATTAAACTTGCCTAAATTGTAAACTATGTTTATCCTTGTAGGTCATGGAATGAACCAGTGGAGAGGGTGGAAGTGAGCCGCCTCGGAGGCGCCTTCAAATTATTGATTATGAGAGAGGCCAAGGGGAACCAATCCGACGTTGGAGTTTTGCAAGCCGGACTAGGAGATGTAGTCATTGCCAGAACTACTCTTATTCTGATCATGTGGTCTTGGCAGTACTAGATGAGAGGAGGAAACTTAGGCATGCCAGTTTTAGGGACCGAATTGAGATGGAAAGAATGAGAGGAATTATGGAGATGCAGAGGGATAGGATCCAGGAGTTGCAGGAGACCGTTAGTCAGGAAAAAGAACGGTTGGATGCTATGCGCCAGTAGATGCAAGTGGTTAATGAACGCCTCACTAGGGTGCTAAGGGAAGTAGGAGACTGAACTGAGGGTATTTTGCAGGAAGATAGGGCTTTACTTGAAGAGGTGGTGGATGCAAATTTGGCTGATGTAGGCCATGGTAATGAAGTCCCTAAAAGTGAAACATAGACTAGCTCTATTGGAAACTAGGTTAGAGCTCTTGTGAGCTATGTTTTGACCCTGTGTGAGGGGTAGTTAGGAAAGGCCCTAGTTCGAAGTTTTCTGTACTTTTGAAATCGTTTTGTTCACTGTACTTTTGATATGATCCTACTACTTGTATTAATGGGATTGTTTTTGTTTGTACTCTACTTTTATTATGTGGTATGTATGAAAATGTTGTGTTTATATATATTTGACTTTCTGGCTTGTTTATATTCTTGCATCTAGATATCTTTAATTTTTGCATCAGCATTTCAATTCTAGACTTGTTAAAAATCAATGGAGGGTAGACGTAGTGGACGAGACCTTGGGCGTGGACCCAGGCAACCCTTGAATCAAGGGGGTAATCTCGAACCAGCAGCCGAACAGAATCGCGAACCAGGAGCCGATCCCAACGCACAAATAGCCACAGCCATACAACGTATGACAGATCTGTTAGCACAAATAGTGGACCGTCAGGACCAAAACCCTATTAACCAACCTGAAAACCCTAGGAATCATATGGAAGGGGAAGATAGAGCTCTCGCACGATTCCAAAAAATCTCCCTACCAAAATTTCTTGAAGGACCTAACCCTGATGTAGCCGAGAGATGGTTGGAGAAAATGATCGATATCTTTGCAACATTGCATTATACTGAAGATAGGCAGGTGACTTTCGCTGTTTTTCAGTTAGAGGGAGCAACCCGTTCTCGGTGGAACGTGATAAGAATGAAATAGGAAAGAGAACAAACCCTGAGGACTTGGGAAAATTTTATGAGGGAATTTAATGCGAAATATTTTTCGTCTTTGATTCAGGAGAAAAGAGAGGATGAGTTTATTAGATTTCGTCAGGGAACCCAAATCGTTGCTGAGTATGAAACTCAATTCACCAGACTATCTAAGTGTGCCCCTGAGTTAATAGTAACAGAGCAAAGGTGAATAAGGCGCTTTGTACAAGGGCTATACATAGAAATTTAGAAAGATTTAACAGTAGCTCAAATCAATACGTTTGATGACGCTGTGGAGAAAGCCAACGGGTTGAAAGTGCGAGATTTCAACTTAGAACTTTTCATGCAAAGAAACAGGGTGCGCCTAGTAGCGACTTTGGGCAAGCCGATAAGAATGTACCACCTAAGTTTGGAAGAGGGACAGGCGGAATAAGACTTTCAGGGACGCCAAGAGAAGCCCCGTCAAGAGGAGGCCAAGGCGTGAGAGGACAACAAAGAGGTGCCTCATAAGGAGATTCGGCATTAGCTTCCCATGTCTCCTGTGGATACTATGGGAAGCCGAACCATATTGAGGAAAGTTGTTGGAGGAAGGAAAGAAAATGTTTGTGTTATGGAAGTGCCGGGCATCAGAAGGGAGAGGTGCCTAGTAGTCAAATAAGATAAACCCTGGACGGACAAAGGTGGAAGGAAATAGACCGAAAGTATCGGTTCAGGTATATGCAATAGAGCAATATCAGGTTCCTGATTCATCTGAGGTTATAGAAGGTACGATCCCTGTGTTCTATCGTCTTGCTAAGATTTTAATAGATCCTGGTACTATCCATTCTTTTGTTAACCCTAATTTTATGTATGAAATTGATGTGAAACCTGCCAGATTATCATATGATTTGGAAGTTAGAACGCATACAGGTGACCAACATTTGATTACTAGTACGATTTATAAGAACTGCAAAATTTGGTTGGAGAGCGAAAACTGTTGGGGGATTTGATAAGTTTAGCCATTAAGGGGTACGATGTTATCTTAGGTATGGATTAGTTAGTTCAATATGATGCTCAGTTAGATTGTAAGAGAAAAATGGTGAAATTTCGTATACCGGGGAAGGCAACCTTAAGGCTAGATGTGAGGGGTCGATTAGTCTCATCTGCACTCATTTCGAGTATTCGAGTTAGGAAATTGTTGAGTGAAAGAACGCAGGGTTACCTAAGTTTTCTAATAAATACTCCGACAGATAAGTTGAAGATAGAATATATACTAGTAGTAAAGAAGTATCCGAATGTAATCCCTAATGAATTAGTGACCTTACCTCCAGAGAAAGAGATAGAATTTAAGATCGATTTATTACTCGGGACAGCACCTATCTCTACCCGCTGAATTTAAAGAATTGAAGTTGCAGTTGCAAGATTTGTTAGAACGAGAGTTTATTTGAGAAAGCGGATCTCCTTGGGGAGCTCCGGTATTTTTGTTAAAAAGAAAGATGGGAGTTTAAGACTTGTCGCGCCCCATTTTTTGAGAAAAAATAATTTAAACGAGTTTATAAAATGAATTTTTGATTAATTCTGAATAAAAATGAATTTTTAATTTTTTAGAAAATAAAGAAATGGGCCTAAAATGGAACTAAAAAAAGTGCAACGATTTTGGCACAAAATAAAAATTTAAAATGAATTTTTAAAAAAAAAAATAGGAGTTGCCACTTGGTATTGAGTTAAGATGTACCAAGTCATTTAAAATGAATTTTTAAATAAAAAAGTAGAGAAAACCCTTTTTTAAACGACTCCAAATCTTCGAAAATTAAGAGAAAAGGTTCGGGAGTCACGGTTGAAGAAAGGGAAGGCAAGAATAAAATCCAAAACACCTTTTCAACCTAACCAAATCTAGTTGCGTGATTTAGTCAAAAAATTTTCTTAGTTTAACTTATAAAACTTATCACGTTTGGAGGTTACTACATAGATGCAAACCTAGAGCTAATGTATTTTGGGAGGGTCGAAATATCTCTTCCAATTTTGATTGGTGCAAATCACATTAATTGTGATGTCCAAGAGTGACTCTTTGAAGAGATCACGAATATGCAAAATATGAGACTCGAAGAAAAGACAAGAAAATAATATATACAAATATACATGATCTAAAGGAATGCATCATAACGGGTGCAGGGACTAAAATTCGTGACTAGATTTTTCTTTTTATAGAGGAGATACGAGCGTGCTAAACCTAAGAGGACTTACTCGTCCATATCCCATATTTAAAGGATTAATTCTCCTAATTTAATCAAACAAATGATCTAACTTATTTCTAATTTTCCTAAATAAGATGCAAATCTTAATGTTATGTTTCACACAAAGGGATAAGAGATATTCATATAGAGGAAATATCATGCAAAATGATAGGGATCCTAAAAAGTAGAAAATATGCATGAAATGTAGTGTTTTGTCACACAAACATGATCTAACGCATGGACAGTCCCTAAGGGTCTAGCGTTGGACTAACCCATGTCTATAAGTTCTCACTAGGGTTGGACTAGTGAGAAGTCGGAAAGAAGGGCCACAACTAGCGTTGGACTAGTGTGGTGACGTCATGCATTTATTATAATCAAATAAATCATATAAAATATAATAAAAGCAAATAAACACATAAATCACATATAACACAAACACATAAGCATGATATCTAACTACAAAGATCCTAAAAAAGCGAGTAAACACAGAAACACACAAACAAATAAAGGCAAGTAGAAACCTAACTATTATATTCAGGGGTCCTAACTACAATCTAAAGGGGTAAAGAATAAAATAATAACCTAACTATTACAATTTGGCACTTAATTGCATCTCAAATAATAAAAAATTAAATTAAAATAAATATACAAAATTAAAAAAAAAGAAAGTGAAGAAATAAATAAAAAAACTAAAATAAAAAAATTCAAAAAACATGCAATTACGCACATAAATTCACATAGGATCAAGTAAAAATCAAAATAAAGGGGTAGAGTGTACCTCCCTTGAATTGATGACCTAATGAAATGAAATTTCTCTTATTTACCCTCCAAAACAAAGAACATGGTTAATGCACCACTTTAATTAACAAATAATCATAAGAGATGAAAATAAACATGAAATTGAACAATTAAAGCATTTAAATGAAAGTAAACAACCTATATTCAAGAATTTAAGAACAAGCAGGGACCTAATTGAGACATTGAAAAAAATTTTGGGAGTCAAATCAAAGCAAAATAAAAGCTTTAAAAAAAACTAATTAAGCTCTAATTATTTCCTTAAATCAGAAAATGAACTTGTCTAAAGCATGACTAAAATATAAGATAATGATTGAATTTCCAAAAAGGGTAAAATTAATTATTTTTCAGTATTTTTTGGGCCATAGTAGCATTAGATAAAAATTAAGGGGTTAAAGTGAAATTTTTGAAAAATTTTGGGAGTCAAATCAAAGCAAAATAAAAGCTCTAAAAAAAACTAATTAAGCTCTAATTATTTCCTTAAATCAGAAAATGAACTTGTCTAAAGCATGACTAAAATATAAGATAATGATTGAATTTCCAAAAAGGGTAAAATTAATTATTTTTCAGTATTTTTTGGGCCATAGTAGCATTAGATAAAAATTAAGGGGTTAAAGTGAAATTTTTGAAAATTTTCAAGCAAGCTTCCTCGCAGAGGCTTTCTTCTTCACTGGTTTCTTTCTGCAAATTCATGGGTGATTCAACTTAGGTATCCTATGCGGTCTCAAACCAGAACCAACAAACTCATCAACCAAGCTCCGTTAGAAAACTTCAACACACTTTGATGAACACCATAGCCATTGAAAATCCAAACAAGGAAAAATTATGCGGGAAGCGTAGGGAAAGGAAAACGCATTTGGCTTCTGATGAAACCAACAGTGGTATCATCAGGAGCAAAAGAAAAGTTTCCAACCACATCACCTAAACCATCAAACATCAAACCATTTCCAATCCTTGTGGGTAGACTTAAGCCATCAAAGGCCAATTTTTAAAGCAACAGAGCTCACAAAAGGAGTAATTAACAGACCAACATACAACCGAAGAAAAACTCATGCGATGACTCAATAAAATCTCATAAAAAGTGTTAAATTAGCAAACTTAAAAGGTGTTCGTTACCTGCAAGCAGTTGGGGACTGAATCAACGTGAGGAAAATGAGGAGCTTGAGCCTGGAGGGTTGAACACGAAGCAGAAAATTTCGTTCGCAGTTCCTCAAGTCTGGTGAAAGCAGCAGGTTCAGACCCCAATTTGAAGACGTTGCAGCGGTTTTCTCCAAATATTTTCTGAATACCAATTGTTCACTGATGATTGTAGATGGCGCAGCAAGAAAAATATCCTCAAAAGGATGTCGGGATTTGTCGAAATAAGGTCATGAACAGGACAGATTCATCAACCCTGGCTCAACTTTCAGCAGAAAAATTTCTGCACTTTTCTCTCTTCTTTCTCTCAATTTTCTCACTCTTTTGCTGTTTTTTCCTTCTGTTTTCCTCAGATTTTTCCCCAGTTTTCCCCCATCCTTTCTTTCTCTTCTCTTTTCCTCTTTCTTCCTCTCATCCTTTCTTTCTTTTTCCCGAAACCCTTTTTCTCTTTTCTCTGTTTTTCTTTTCCCCAGTTTCTCTCTTGTTTCTCTTGCTCTCCACAGTCTCTCCCTTCCTCCCTTACTCTCCCAGATTCTCTCTTCCTTTCTTGCTCTCTTTCCTCCTGCCCGAAGCCTCTTTTTCTTCCTCCCTTTCTTTCTCTTTTGCCCCAGTTTCTCTCCGTTCCTCTTCCTTTTTCTTTTTTCCTCCTGCCCAAAGCTTCCTCCCCAGCTCCTTTTTTCCTCTTGAAGCTCCCCTTTTCCTTTCTTTGATCTCCTGTCCCCGTAGCCCTTTTTCTTTCTTCTTTTTCCTTCAGCCGTTACCTCCCTCAATCTCTCCCCCCTTCTCTCGGTTTTTTCCTCATTTTTTCCTTTGTTCCCCGCCGCTTTCTTTTCTTGTTTCTTGTTTCATGTTTCCAGATTTCCCAAATTCTTCCTGCACCTGTCTTGCCACCTAGCTCCCTTGCATGTGTTGTGCAAAAAACCAAGACACATGTCTAACACTCACCTATCCCACTTAGCTACCATGCATGCCTTCCACCTATTTTGTTTTTCCTTTTTATTTTTCTATTTTTCAAAACAAATTTAGGGTAAACAAAATGTTAAATTTCTAATTGAAATTGCCTTGCAAACTTTCATTTATTTTGAAGAAATTAAATTTGAAAAGATTAAAAACCAATTTTTGTGAGACTTTTCCATTTTTGAAAATTATTTAAAAAGAAAATGAACCCTAATTCAATAAAAATAGCTAACTATCATTTTACGAACTAAAATAAAATTAAAATTAAAATGGAATTAAATAGAGTTGAAATTTTGGTGTCTACAAGGCTGTGTATAGACTATCGAGATTTGAATGATGTCACAATTAAGAATAAATACCCTCTACCGCATATTGATAAATTATTTGACCAGTTACAAGGAGTGGTGGTGTTTTTCGAAATTAGACCCCCGATAGTGTGACGACCCACCTCCCCCTAGGGCATACCCAAGGGTTTGGCGGGACCGCCTGCCCAACTCTTACCAGGACTCACTCACTAACGCTCTTGAAATAGCCTTTCAAGTCTCGAAATTAACATAAAGTTCCATTTCAACCAACAATTCAAACTTAATTTACAATCAAAAAATAAAACATAGGATTACATGTTTAAAGATTCCAAATATATCTCATCTACAAAAGTACAAGTACAAGAGATTATATACACTAGTTCACGGCTACTTGCTCCAGCCTCCACCCTTGTAAGGAAAACAAACTATTGGGATGAGTTAAAAGTTAAGTGAGATTTCCAAACAAGCAAACAAGCAGGTAAACATGGAACATTTACACTTAGCACTTTGCACACTTGGTACAATAATAAGCAGTCATTCAAGAATCAATCATTCATTCATTGAAAGAATACGTGCTCACTTGGAGCCATTTATTCAAGTCATTCATTCATTCATTCGCCAACCGTTTTCCTTATCCCTCCGACATTAGAAAACATTTAGTGAAAACTCCTTCAGTGTTCATGTCATTCATTCATTGATTTCATTGCATTGAATTTACTGGCCAGTTCTCCACCAGATTTCGTGGTAATACTCGAGTATACCAAACATTGTTCCAGGATCACCAGCCACCCGACCGAGTCCGTTACTGGCTCGAGTCGACTGGCAATGAAGGGCAAGGACCCAATTCAGCCAAAGGCTTACATCCATGCACAAGTAACATTCAATCATTAAAAATTCACTTTCACTTGGGTCGAGTGTGATAAAGTATGCACTTGCTCATTAAAAATCTTTTTCACAATCATTGGAAAGCATTTAACATTCAAACAAACATTTCATATAGTTATTTAAATCACAATCATGCAAAGAACACTTACCAACGATTAGTGTTTAGCAAAACCAATTTCAGGCCTAGCTCCTTGGCCGAATTCAAAAGCTGCGATCAAATGTTGAATACAAAATACAATCAAGTAGGGTTTTCAAATATCGAACCCTCACTGGTGAATATCACAAGGAGATCATGTGAATAGAACTTATACACATAGATTTCATGACTTGGTGACCCCAGGCAAAATACATGCACACTTGCTTTTAAATTTAAAACGTGGCATACACGGCTAAAAATCATGTTTAAAATGGTCATTACTTTCACCTTGCAAAATATATATAATTTTGGCAAAATTTCAGCTTACATATCACCTCCAAGGTTAAGTTGGTGCTCGGCACTCCCGCATCGTAAACATTTCCGTGTTGTTCAGCAACAATTGTCCTCGGTATGATTTGACTTTCCACAAAATCCACAAGATAAATGAGGAGTCGATACTTGGCCTCCTTGTGAGGCACCTCTCGGTTGTTCTCTTCCACCTTGGGCTCCTCTCGGAGAAATTCCTCTGGGTGTCCCCGGAATTCTCACGCCACCGACCTCTCTTCCCACCTTAGAAGGTGGCATATTTCGATCAACTTGCCCCTGTCCATGGCTACTACTAGGTGCACCTCTTCTCTTTGCATAGAAAGCTTTTACCTATGCCTTTGCATTCTCAATCCTTTGGATTTTCTCAAGAACATCCGTAAATGTATCGATTTGAGTCGTAGGCAGCGCTTCCTGAATTTCCACATTTAACCCTTATACAAATCGTCTTACCCTTTTTCGCTCCATAGCCACCAGTTTAGGAACAAATTTAGACAATTTAGTGAATTGAGTCTTATACTCGGAGACATTTAGAGCTCCCTGATGCAGTCTAATAAAGTCATCTTCTCTCTTCTCTTGGACTAGGGGGGAGATATTTCTCATTAAAGTCCCTTACAAAGTTTATCCACGTCCACGCCATCTGTTCTCTTTCCCACTTAGTCCTAATCACATTTCACCATACCCCGGGCTGATCCTTCAAATTGGAAGATGGCAAAAGTCACCTGCCTTTCCTCCGTATAATTCAAAACTGTGAAAATATTAATCAATGTCTCTAACTAGTTCTCAGCTACTTCTGCGTTAGGCCCTCCAAAGAATTTCGACGGAGAAAACTTTTGGAAACGCTCTAGGGCCTTATTCTCTCCTATCCCAGGGTCCCTAGACTAGTTAACAGGGGCTTGACCTTGTTGTTCTACCATTCGCTCTAAAATATCAGTCATTCGTTAAATGGCCATCACTATTTGGTTCCCTGCTTCAACCCTTGGTTCACGTTGTTGCTCAGTTGTTGCTTTTCTTTCTTCCCTTGGTTCATGTGTTTGCCTAACCCCACGTCCACGACTTCGTCTTCCCTCCATACCCTTTTCGTTAAAATAGATTATATATACATAAGCAAAAATAAATCGACTATATATAAGCAAAAAGATAAACCAAAGACAAGGACACACGCTTAGTATATATAACACAACAAGTTCATAAACTAGGTCATAAAAATACTGTACATGTCGCCCTAATAGAGCCAAGTACATCAAGCAAATCAAGTACTATACACTTCAATTTTAACATGTCACTAACAAAAGTACATGCAGTGGTAAAACAAGTAAAGTGACGTGTCGTCCCAACCACCCTAACTCACATCCTAAGCTCCAAGGTTCTACGTCCTTAGCTTAGTTCATCACTGAACCAGCCGATTTCACTTCTCCCTCAGGCTCTACTTGACCTTTCTCAGGTTCAAGGTCAGATTCATTAGAGACTACATTCTCTTGACATTCCTCGCCACGTTCACTTGTACTACCTCATCAACAAGCATCCCACACTCGGTTAGGATATTCTCTGTTCGATCTCTCTCTTCCCACATAACCTGAACAAGACGACCATTCACCTCTTGCACTTGCTCGCGAAAGGCATTAGTCCTCTCTTGTTCCTTAAGAATAGAGGCCTCAAGCTCTCGAATCCTAACGCCTTGCATCCGAAGCATTGCCCTCAGCCATTTGACCTCAGTCTGGGCCCTAATATTGGCACTAGCTAACCTTCTTCTCTCATCCGCTATGGCGAGAACCATCCAATCGGGATACGAATAAGTCCACCAGTAGTCACAATGCCTTACCCCAGATCCCATCAAAAAATAGTCCCTCCTGGATGCTCTTGGTAGTTAAGGACTGGATGAGGCCGCTCGGGACTCTCGTTTTCACTAGCTCTCTCCATTACCTACATTACAACCAAGCACCAAGACAATAAGGAAACTTAGGCAAACGAAGCAAGATTCACCACCACCTAACATTTTTGTGTTTCACACTTAAACACTCGCACGTGAGCCGTCAAACTACACTCACTCAATCCGCCTAGACCAATTTAAACCTAGGCTCTGATACCACCTGTGACGACCCCACCTCCCCCTTGAGCGTACCCCAAGGTTTGGCCAACAGCCTGCCTAACTCTTGTTAGGACTCACGCACAAAACCCAAAACAATAGCAAGAACCACAATAACAAAAGTAATAGCCGTCACTTTTCAATTGAGATATATATACATTCATTGATGCGAAATATGGGTTGCTTATCGATCATGTTTTGAGCTCCAGGAGATTGAGTATTTTAGTAGTTTATTTTCCAGCTTTCTAGTTAATTTGGTAGGAATAAGTTCGGTCCAAGATCTCATATTGAGTTGGATCCGATTTAGAGTATCTAGGCTCACTATTACTTGAGTTAGTTATTTGCTTTTATTGGGTTATGTTCGGCCAGGTTAATGCCTTCATTGGACCGATTATAAGCTGTCCATTAGTTAGCCTTAGTTATGATTAGTGAGTCATTAGTTGTCAAGTCGAATAAGAAAATTTGCATTATTTCCAACTTAGATTAGGTTTGCTTCTTTATAAGGATATAAATAGCCAATTTTATGATATTTTCAGAGGTTAGACAATTATGAATAAAATTTGAGAGTTTTTCTATTCTTGTTTCTTGGGAACGTCCCTTGATACAAAGTGAGTCGAATCTCCTTTGTTTGAGTTTTGACTTATCAATTCACGACCACATTGAATTGTGGTGCCATTCTACCAACATATCTTGATTCGCTATCTTGTTAGTTGTGGGTCGCGATTAGATTCAAGGTTTATAACTTCACGGGCTAGAGGGGTCGAGGTTTTTTTTTTCATCTTTGTATCCATAACCTAGTCAAGATAGATCATTCTACTACCTGTGTAATTTGTTTCTTCGAGAGCGGGAGTTTGGAGAATCGAGTTTGCATCAGTTGGTACCAGAGTTTCGGCTTTCGAGAGCGGGAGTTTGGAGAATCGAGTTTGCATCAGTTCGGTACCAGAGTTTCGGCTCTTGATCCAGGTTAATATCCTTTTCTTTTCTTGTTTTCCTATTTGTTCTTCTACCAAACCGTACCCAATTAAAAAAAAAAGTCTGTTCATCATTCTAGGGTTTGAATTTCGTATGACCACCTTTGTTATCGTTTGTTCAATTCTTGTTTCTTGTTGATTCATCTTTCGTTTGTGTTTTATTGAGTCAAAAAAATTGGTACTGTAATCGTACTGTTCATTGATACTGTAGCATTGTTACCATAGCGATTACTATCCATAGTTTCTGTAGCAGTTACTGTTCATCCGAAACAAAATTTTTTTTTCCATACCTTGTGTTTGTCTCTTGTTGTTCTTGAGTTTTGTAGTTGATTTACGTTTCTTGAAGTTCTTGGATTACATAGTTGCATTCTTGGAAATCTTGAATCAAGCCTTTAAACTCTTGTGACTCTTGAAAAAAAACCTTAGTTCATCTTCTTGAACTTGGAATTGCAGTTGTTCTTGTTTCTTGATTTGAATTGAAAAAAAAGAGATAGAAAAAACTTGATCCGTGAAAAAAAAAGAAAGAAAAAAGTTCTTGGACGGATCATAGTCTTGAATTTGGAAACAAGAAAACAGTCTTGAATTTGGAAGCCTAAGTTGATTTGGATTGTTGCCAAAATCTGGTCACATAAATTCTTGTCCAATTTGATTTGTTAAGCCGCTTCACACTCAGGAAAGCTACTTAAAATAACATTTTGCTTTCCAAAAGTGAATCCAAGAATCAGTTGATCTAAGCTTCCAAATTCCAGCCAAGTACAATTGCGTAGAATCTTTAAGTTTCTAAATTTCTACCAAGTTATTGTTTTATCAATTATAGCCATTATTTCTTCTATTCTTGTTTAATTTTGAGTCAAAATTTTCAGATTTTGAGTCAAGTCTCATTGAGTCACATTTGAGTTATTTTCTTGAAATTCTATCCATTGCCACTTGTTAATTGAATTGTTGAGCCATCTTGATTAAATTGTGAGCAATTCATATTGTCACGAGGATTGTGATCAAGGACTTGAAAGAGTGGTGAGATTATTAGAGTGTATAAATTTGAGTGATACACGAGTGACGAACGCGTACATGTGAGCTTGTGTGTTGTGAGGAATTTATTTTCTTTGCTAACCAATTTTGTAGGTCACTTAACCATGTCTCATAGAGCTGCATCTCGTTCATATCATCAAGAATTGTTGGAGTACGAACCTTTCAAGAGGAGGGGTTTTGATCACTCTAGTTCCAAAACTTCTTTGAGAATGTCGCATTCATAACATGAGTTTCATTCACTTCGGGAGGAAATGGATCATTTCCGTGCTTTGTGTGTATATGAAAGATATAAGCGTACTTGTGATGAATATGAGGAGGAGCAAAGGAGTTTGCGTAGAGCATCTAAACCGAGGTCTTCATCAGGCAAACGAGCTTCATCTAAGGAGTGTTGTGACAATCGAGCCATGGAGTCTAAGAATTCTCAAATTGAGTCAAAGCCTCGTGAATCAAAGGATGATTTTCAAAGTCGGACTAAAGAATTGGTTGACTCTATGATGGGAGAAATTAGCCAAGTGTTGAATTCATGGCATGTTAAGCAAGGAGAGATTGAGATGATCATAGCATGTTCTATTTCTAAATCCATTGGTGAATATCAGAATTTTCATGGATTTTGCATCCTAAGTGTTGTATCCTTTTGCTATCCATTGATATTCAACTTCACCCATGAGCCTGCTTTGCTTATTAGGAGGAATAATGAAGTTTCAAAGGGAGTTCTTGCACTTGAATCTTGTCCTATGCTTTCTTACCATTTCGCAACAAGTGTTCCAAGTGATGATCAATCTAATGAAATTGATCATGTTCAAAGTGTTCTTCATTTTGTCAGTTGCATTATGGAGGATCCAAGAAGATGTAACTTTGCTGCCAATGAGCCATACATTTTACCTTGCATCATGGAATCGAAGCTACATGTGTTATCTTCAAGGAGTCGTTGGACTAAAGCCATGAGTTTTCCATGGCTGATCGTGAGCATTTTACCTTGCATTTTCAAGCATTTCATACTGCCAACTCTTGCTGGTGTCATTCATTTCCATCTACGATTTGAGAACAAATCTTTTCCAAGAGGAGAGGAATGATGTGAAATATGGGTTGCTTATGGGTCATGTTTTGAGCTCCAGGAGATTGAGTATTTTAGAAGTAGTTTAGTAGTTTATTTTCCAGCTTTCTAGTTAATTTGTTAGGAATAAGTTCGGTCCAAAATCTCATGTTGAGTTGGATCCGATTTAGAGTCTCTAGACTCGCTATTACTTGAGTTAGTTATTTGCTTTTATTGGGTTATGTTCGGCCAGGTTAATGCCTTCATTGGGCCGATTATAAGCTGTCCACTAGTTAGCCTTAGTTATGATTAGTGAGTCATTAGTTGTTAAGTCGAATAAGAAAATTTGCATTGTTTCCAACTTAGATTAGGTTTGCTTCTTTCTAAGGCTATAAATAGCCAAGTTTATGATATTTTCGGAGGTTAGACAATTATGAATAAAATTTGAGAGTTTCTCTTTTCTTATTCCTTGGGAACGTCCCTTGATACAAAGTGAGTCAAACTCCTTTATTTGAGTTTTGGCTTATCAATTCAAGACCACATTGAATTGTGGCGCCATTCTACCAACAAATCTTGGTTCACTATCTTGTTGAGTTGTGGGTCGCGATTAGATTCAAGGGTCATAACTTCACGGGTTAGAGGGGTCAAGGTTTTTCATCTTTTGTATCTATAACTTGGTCAAGATAGATCCTTCCGCTACCTGTGCAATTCGTTTCTTTGAGAGCGGAAGCTTGGAGAATCGAGTTCGCATCATTCATAGTCATCAAAGTCTTATACATATCCATGATACATCAAAAGGTTCAAGCTCAAGCCAACTCACTAACACTAGAAGAGTACTAAAACAAAAGTCAAGAGATCTAAACAAAATTCGGCCTTCTCCCATTCATATGGCCTCGATCACGCCCCTGTAAGGAAAACAAACTAATGGGGTGAGTTATTGCCCAATAAGGTTCCAAGACGCCATGCAAACCAAATAGCAAATTGGCAATTATATAGAACTCGAAATTTCAAAGTAAAGGGAGTAAAAGTTCATGAGAGTAAGCATTAACACTTCAAGTAACGAGTCAATTAGGTAATCATCATGTATAAGCATATAGTTTGCTCTTGCGAGCTAATTCAGCAGCAGCTTGTCAAGGATCAGTTGACACTCCGTCAACCCTAGAAATACAGTAACAAGTCCAGTAGAGCACCACTTAACTCCAATCTCCATCCACCGATCAACCCTCTACCGGGCCCGAACTCCAATGATAACAGTGGTGGTAATACTCGAGTATACCGAATCCAGTGGAGAAACAGTAAACAGTACCTATGGTTCGCCAATCGCCTCGACCAAGCTCTTGCCGGATCGATCCGACCAACTAACCAATAGGGATTTGGGATCCTAGGCAGCTACTTTCAAGGCATGTACATGCATATCAATTCACTTGTAAATAGTGCACAGTACTTTAGTTAAGTTAGGGCAAGTGAGATAAGATATACCCTTGACCAATCAAACAAGTTAAATACTATCCAATTACAATAAGAGAGCATTGTATTAAAATAGCAAGTTCGACCATGCAATTGGGGACATTCACCAACCAATTAAGGTCTAGAAATGTCAAGTTCAGGGTCTGCCTCCTGCCCACACTCGAAATCTGCAATCAGTGATCATATAGCAAGAAGCTATCAAAATTCCAGGTTAGGGTTTAAAAATCCATAACTTTTACTTCTGAAAATAAAAGAAAATCATGTAAATGTAATTCAAAGCCATGAGTACAAGATAGGGTAATATATGGTTTGTTTAGGTACGACTTTTGTCGAAGAAAAGTGACAAAATGACGAGTTTAAAGCTGGTCACATCTAACTACAAAACATTTGTGGAACAACCATTATTTTCCTTCTTTGAAATCACTTAATTATGGCAAAAATCTAACATATATGTCACAATCAAAGTATTCTCAAGTAACTCCAAGTAAAGTAGGTCCGAATCACTCTAACTTTACACCTCAACTCTTACTTTCACTCACTTGGCCAACAAGGGGAAAAATTCCAGCACCTTAGCTCCTAAAGTCCTCAAGGTAACCCTCCAATCCAACTCTAGTTTCCATGGCAAATGACAATCAATCCAAGGTAACATGTTATAGGGTAAATGTGGCGCATATTCTAGGTAACAAAAGTTATCAAAAGTTGACATATCTAGAGCCCAACCTAAACTATATCAAAACTAGAATTTGTGACATCAAAACTGGAAATTGTATATCGAAACTATAAATCTCATTTTAAAGGTGGAAATTTTGCATCAAAGTTAGAAAATGGCATATCAAAGCTAGAAAATTCATCTCAAGACTGGAAAATGCATATCAAGGCTGGAAATTAAACATTAAAGATGGAAATTGCAAGCTACCCCTAACAAAATCATAAAATCTTTCATAAACATGCTTTGATATGAGCAGCAGGATCATCACTATTTAGTGCCAAGATGCTTGAGAGCCTTTCAACCCAATCCATGAAGTTCAAAACTCCATTGAAATACATGGAGTCGTGGAGGCAATGGAACTCCAGCTATGTGATTTTCGGATTTTTAATTTCTTTTGTTTTGCTTGATCTTATATGGCCAGCTATGTGAGCTATTTGAACTATTTAAAAGTAGTTAGGAAAATAAGTGACTAAATCCTTATCCAAATTGGATTAGTCTTAATAGTTTATGTTTTAGTTATAAATAGGCCTCTTCTATTCCATTGTAAGAAAACCTTTTGAGAGATGAATTAATAAAAATGAGTTGTCTCCTTTTATGGAGTTCCTTGGTGGAACTTGAGTTTCTTCTTGAATTGTATCAAGTATTTAGCTTGGATACTTGTGATGTTCAAGACAAGATGATCACATCATCTTATTCATTCAAGCCAATAACCAATCCACTAGGTTTCTAAAGATGGGTTCTCTTTAGATCTAACAAGTTAGTTATTGGTCAATTACCTAATCAAGATAGATTCTTCCGCTTCCTGATTGATTCGATTTCTTTTCGAGTGGTCCTTGGAAAATCGAGCTCGTATCAGTTGGTATCAGTGTTTCGGTTCTTGATTCAGGTTTCTTTTTTATTTTTCTTTTTTTTTCTACCAAAACCCTAGCCGCCTTTTGATTTAAAAAAATAAATTTTTTTATTCTTGGTTTTTTGATTTTATCGTTTGAGTCTAACCTATCCCCTTGATTGATAGAGGTTAGAATTTTTTGGTGTGATTAAATTCTTGAAAATAGGTTTTTTAAGGGTTTAACTCCTATTAAATTTCTTCCAAGTGAAGTCGCAATCTTGTATTGAGTTGCAAAAAAAAAATTCGTTGCTGTTCACCGTCACTATCCATCATATTGTTCAATGTCACTGTTCATGCACTGTTCAGCCGGTTACTATTCATCTGAATTAAAAAAAATCTGTTTGTGTCTTAGGATTTTGTTTCTTTTCACTAATTGTGTTCTTGGTTGCTGTCGGTTTCCAATTTTTCTTGTTGTTACTCAAAATTCAGTTTGTGTCTTATTCTTATTCTTTAATCGTTGTCTTGTTGTCTCGAGTCTTGAGTTGTTAAAACATTAAAAAAAATTAGTCGTACCTTGTGTTTGTTCTTATATCAAGTTGTTGGAAATTATTGATTCTTGAACTTTGTTTGAGATTCTTGGTGAAAATCTTGAAAATTCTTGGAATTTCTTGATTCCATTCTTGAAGTTCTTGAATTATATTCTCAGATTATGGTAAATCTTGGGCTAAATTCTGATTACTCTTTGAGTTTCTTGAAACCACTACTTCAAGTTCTTAAAAAAAAAACCATGGCTGTTGTGACGTTTCTTGAATCTGTGAATTGAAAAAAAAAGAAAGAGAGAAAAAAATGTAGCTATCATCTTGAAACAGCCCTTTCTTGATACATTTGTCCATCAATCATCCAATTTATTTCCATTACGAATTCCATCCCCCTTCACCACACGAAAAGTCCTCCATTATTGCTACAATTGTGTGTTTCTTTTGGCCAACTTGATTCAAGGACAAATCGCTTTCAAGAGGAGGGGAATGATATGAACAGCAGGACCATCACTAATTCATGCCAAGATGTTTGAGAGCCTTTTCAATCCAATCCATGATGATCAAGATTTCATTGGAATACAGAAGTCATAGAGGCAACGGAGCGCTAGCTATGTGATCTTCGGGTTTTAAATTTCTTTTGTTTTGCTTGATCTTTTCTTGTTTAATTGGTTAATTAGTCATTATTATGAATAAATATGGCCAGCAATGTGAGCTATTTGAGTCATTTAAAAGTAGTTAGGGAAATAAGTGACTAAATCCTTGTCCAAATTGGATTAGTCTTAGTAGTTTAGGTTTTAGCTATAAATAGGCCTCTTTTATTCCATTGTAAGAAAACCTTTTGAGAGATGAATTAATAAAAGTAAGTTGTCTCCTTTTATGGAGTTCCTTGATGAAACTTGAGTTTCTTCTTGAACTGTATCAAGTATTTAACTTGGATACTTGTGGTGTTCAAGACAAGATGATCACATCATCTTGTTCTTTAAAGCCAATAACCAATCCACTAGGTTTCTAGAGACGGGTTCTCTTTAGGTCTAGCAAGATAGTTATTATTCCATAACCTGATCAAGATAGATCCTTCCGTTGTCTGATCGATTTGATTTCTTCTAGAGTAGTCCTTGGAGAATCGAGTTCGTATCATGCTTCCTTGAGCAAACTCTTGAGGTTGGTAAGAAATTTGATAGTTTTCAGTACAGAATCTTTATAAGAAATAGATGAGTAGAAGTAATAATATTCCTATGTTTTATTATCAAAATGTGTTTCTTGATACTTGGAGATTGTGATGACTGGAAAATTCGCTCATATTTTCTTAAAATTCCCTGTTATTTTGATTAAATTACTTTATAATATCTTTACTACTCATTTACTCCCTCAATAGTTGTAATAAATCATAGAATTAAGAGTTTTGCCCTTAGTTTTGTAGTTAGGGTAAATTAGGGTTTTTGCGTATTTTGGTAGTGTGATTAATTGTGGAGGTGTTGTGAGGACCCGCAATTTTTCCTATTTTATTTTATTTTACTAGCTTAATTAATTATTTACTCACCCGTTTTCTCTAAATATTTTATTCCAACCTTTTAGACCCAATTACATGGAACTATGGCTTACATGTATTTTTAAAATGACTTGTTACGAAAATTAATTTTTTGAAGGCTAGATAAGTGAGAATAGTAAATACGCGATTGGAGTCAATAATCGATTCGAGGATACAATAAACTTGGAAAAATTGGAGACTTGTACATTAGTCTTAAAATGGTTATTTTTAAGTTTAAATACTCAAGTGATAGTTAGTTATACTATCGTTATAAGAGTTTCTTAGAAATTTCGCTTTATCGCGCACAAGTCGAAAATACGCGTTTTCGCGCGCGACTAATTGGAGGATTTTAGAAATTATTTCTAAACTATTAAGAGTGAATAATAATAGTATGAATGGAAGTGCATTAGAAGTTTAGTGCACAAGTGAAACAAACCCGAGAGGAATCGGGCACGAAACGCGCGCGTACACGCGCTATTCTTAGTTGACTTTTTGGAGGAATTTTGGCCACAAATTCATAAGCTTCTCAAGGAAGCTCAACCATCAGCCAACACTCTCTCATTTCTCCCTCTAAACAGCCGTGCAACACCAAGGAAGAAGAAGGAAAAATTTCTTCATCTCATCTCCCTCAATCTTGCACCAAATCACTTCAAATTTTAACCACACTTTGCAATCTACTTGGAGAGCAACTCAAGCTACAAAAGAGCTTCAAATCCACGGTTTTCCTTGAGCTAAGGAGGACCGAAATTTCTGCCTTGAACATCTAGACAAGTAAGCAACGATCAACCTTTCAAATCTTGGTTTATGGAAGTAGTCTTGCACTTATGAGTTCATGGTTTCACATGGGTAGCTTTAAATTGTTGGAAATTGTTGTGTGGGCTCTATGAACTCCCACTATGGCTTGATGGACTGATTTGATGAGTTTTGATGTTATTAATGTTGGTTTAGTGCTTAAATTAGTAGAAATAAGTGAGTTTATGAAGGATAGCTCAAAGGAGGTGAAGGGGAGAATTTTTTCGTTTCTGCCCCTGTGATGTCCGTGACCCTTAGAGCAGATTTTTGTGGTTCTAATGACTTGGTTATGATGTATATATGTTGTGTGAGATGTGTAGAAAGTTTCATCAAAAAATTTCATGATTTGGTTGGCCAAATGTTGAGTTTTCGGAAATCAGCAAAACTGGAAATTTTTCCCGTAACTGCTCTGGCAGTGTTTTTGTTTTAGCTATAACGTTTTACTCCGATGTCAAAATCGAGTGCCGTTTGTGGCAATGGAAACTAGACATTTCAAGCTTTCCAAAGGTATAAAATTCACTTTCTGATTCCACCTGAGTGATCCGTACCAACCTTGTAAAGTTGACTGTCCTGTTTCTCATCTGCACTAGGAGCTCTGTTTTGAGCAGCGAATTAATGCTCAAATATGAGCTAGTTGTGGACAGATTTTGAAAATTATTTCTTCTAAGAAATTGTATCTTTATGAATCTAGTTTTCAACTCCACTAACCACGCTCAATTCCAAGTTGAATTGAGTGAGTTGTGGCCGAAGTTTGAAACTGACTCAGGGATTAAAAAACCCTCTTTTTGGCTAGCAAATTCCTTAATCTTTATTGGGACTTGTTGTTTCGAAATTTTTGGTATTAATCACCTATCAAATGCATCTTGGATGTTTAGTAGACTTTGTCTTCAAAAATGAACTATGTTTGAGAAAATTTCATTGGCCAAATGTTTGGAAAAGGGAAGAACCAAATGCAAGGCAGATTGCCTTGGAAATTTTAGAAACTTTAGTGGCTTTGTTAACTAGCTTCCCGAATGAATTTTTCTATGAAATTTGACATAGGAATAGTCCTTATATGTTAGTATAATACTACCAAATTTGGTGCCATTCCGAGTCCATTTCGATGCCCAACTAAAGTCCCAAATTTTAAGTTTCAAATCTGGAATTTGTCCAGTGAACTTCTTTTTTGCACCAACTTTGAACTACTATAACTTGGTGCTCAAAACTCCAATTCTTGTTCCATTTATTTTGTTTTAAACCTTGTTTGCAACCCTAATTGAGTACCAAATTTTAGAGGCTAGATCGAATTCTGTGATTTTTGCCAAATTTTCAAAGTTAGCCGAAAACCAACCCAAAACTGTCTTAGTAGGCTTAAGGCAGCAACTTTGAGCTGAGTTTTGAATATCTTCCATTTGGAATCATGGAAAAGTGTCTTCTAGGAACTTTTAGTACTTTGGAGTTAGTTTCCAACGGTACCAAGTTTTCCAATTTTGGACTTACAGAGAGTGAGATACGATTTTCCAAAGATCGCTCGACAAATCTGAAATTTCGAACTTAAAGGAAATTGAAGGTTTCGAACTCTCCATTTTCCTTCCATATCACTCGACCGTTTCGCACTTGACTTTAAAGATGCAAATCAGATTTCTCTTATACTTTTAAAACCCCGCTTTTGAGTCTCGATTTACGAGTGATTAAGGTTCAATTCATGAATTCTCCTTAGATTGTATACTAGTACAACCTTCCTCGATAAGTAGGGGTTCTAAGTGATATTGTGTAATAGTTGATGGTTATTTGCTCAGGCGCTCAAGAGGACCTTCAAGAGGAACTCGAAGTGGACGTCTAAACACTTGTTTGAGCACTTACTCTCTTGTATTGACTAGGTGAGTGTTCCATATAGGAGTACGTGATTTGAATAGTCTATGATATGTTTACTCCATGGTCATTACATGTTAAGTGTTACCGCATTCGTTCTCATTTAAGTAAAATGTACTTGAATTACTCGACATGAAATACTTGAAATGCATAATTACATGAAGCGTTTCAATAATTAACTATGCTATGGTTGCATAAGTCGATTGGAGTGAATCTCCTCGACTCTTAAGTGGTAAAAATAGATGGCCAATAGGCGGCCTACTAAGATGAATAATGTCTATCAATTAACCGTGACTACTTACCGTTAACCGTTAACCGTGATTATTTACCGTTTGCCAATTTACTAGATTACCTGCTTACTTGATTACTTGACTATTTGATTGTTTGATTACCATAAATTACATGTTCATATGAAATTACCTCATATCTCTTACGTGTTTAAGTGTTAAATGTTGCCTATAATTGCTCTTATGAAATTACCACCGTTTTAGGGCGAGTGTGTACTTTATCTCACTCGACCTACTAAAATGATAAATTTTTACCGTTCATTAGTTACTTGATTACTTGTGCATGTTGTAAGCTCTAAGTTGAACTGGGTCCTGCCCTTGGTTACTAATCTACTCGAGCCAGGACTGGGCTCGGTCGGGTAGGTTGGAACCCTGAGACACCGTTTCGGTATACTCGAGTACTACCACTGGAGGGATAAGGCGATGGCCAGACAACCGAGGGGATCACTGGAGTTATAAGGTGAAGTTGACCGAAATGGTTCCACTGGAACACCGTATCCTTCATTATGTGTTTATTTTGCGTAATGATAACTGTTCCATGCTAATGTGCCAATGTGCAATCTCGAACTATACCTGTGTTATGCTCAAATTAATCGTACAATGAACACCGTTTCGTGCTAATGCGCCCAATATGCAACCTGGAACCATATATGTGGCATGCTCAAATTACCTTATTTATTAGAACTGCTAGAGTGTCTTAGAACCTCACTGGGCTGTGTAGCTCATTCCATGTTTTTGTTTTCCTTAACAGGGTTCGAGACCAAGAGTGCTCGTGAATAGTACTAGATTTTTTTCATTTGAAGATCTTAAATTGTATTATAACGGATGGTTGTAGTACATATTCTTTTGGATTGTATTAAACTTGAAAGCTAAGTACTTGTAAGCGTGCAATATTTTGGAGTATGTTAATTATATATTGAAGTTATTTGATGTATTTCGAGCTTTCGAATTGTGGATTGTAGTGAGTCCTGGCGAGAGTTGGGCAGGCGTCCCGCGGATACCCTTTGGTTCGCCTTAGGGAGAAGTGGGGGGGTCACAGGTCTGTGTACTAAATTTGGTGGTTAAGAGTGAGTTTTAGATAAGAGGAAGTGTGTGATTAGAAGTGCTAATAATAAGCTAGTGAACCATAAGTAAAAACACAAGTACGCGCGAGTTAGGGAAAATCGTCTTGAACCGCCGTGCACCGTTTGCTACCGACTGAGTACACCACTTGAATACTACTTTATTACCTTAATCTCCTTGCTTTTATTTCAGCTAATCACCCCAAAATATCCTCTAAAGTGGCCGAAAATATTGACCAAAAGAAAGGGGAAAAAAGGAAAAAAATAAGAGTTAATCTTGTTGTGACAAGTGGTGGCAATCCAAGAGGTGTTTGACCAGGGTATTTTCCTACCTTCTTATCTTTCATTTGAGCTAAATTTCCTTCATTCTTTCTTGCTTGATGGCCGAAACTAGGAGAGGAAAAAGAGAGGAGAGAAACCTTCTATTTCCACCTTGATTCTTCCTTGTTTGAGTGAAATCAACAAAACTAATTCGATTAAAGTTTCATCTTGGTGTTTAGGAAGCTAGAAGTGGTGGAAATCTTGGGAGATAGGGGTTGGTTCTTCACTTTCAAGAGGCTTTTGGAAGGTATAAGGCTACAACTTCCTTTTCTCTTGCTTAATCTTGCTAAGTTGGTATAGAAGTTTTTAATCTTGACTTGCTATGGTTGATTTTCTAGTTTTGATGATGGTAGTGGAATTTTCAGCTAGGGTTTGTATTTTCTAGCTTTGATTATTGATGTTTAGCTAGCAAATGTTGTTATTGAGTTTGGAAATGGAACTTGTGAAGTGATTAGTGGCATGTTTATTACTTTTTATAGTTGAAAGTTGCATTTCCAGCATTTGGTGGTGAATTTCAGTTCTGCCCTGTTTTTGGACTCAACTTGGGCTGCGAATTTCTCCATATTTTAGACTGAATCAGCTTTTGGATAAAACATAAAAGTTATAGTGGTTTGAGTTAAATTTTTACCTGCAAAATTTCAGATCAATTGGATCATTTTAGCTTATGATTTGGCCAGAGCACTCCTGGCTGCGCAAAAAACTCTAATTTTCCTGACCTATTTTTCATGTGCTTCTGACCGTCCATTTTTTACCCTGAAAATGTGAGAACTGGGTGTCAATATCTTCATAGGAAATGTAGGTCTATGTCTTAGCTTCAAAACGCCATAAAATGTACCTTGATCCGATATACCTAGCTACAGTTATGACCAAAATACCGAAAGATGACAAATCTGCCATTTATAATTTCTTCTCTAACTGGTTTCTAGCTTTGATATCCATGGTGGTACGTTTATTATTTGGTTAGTTTGGTTGGTTTTGAGGCCTTGAATAGATGTGTGTTGATGGTTATCATTTGTGGTTGGATTGGAGGTTTGTTGGCTTGTGAATCCAAGTTGTACTTGGATGGGAAAATGGATAAATACAAAGGGCATGTTGCCCGCATTTTCGCTTGAGGGTTAGGCGAGTGAACTCGAGACTTGAGCGATGAATCGAGGTTGAAGTGAACTTCGATTGTTTATGGTATTCGAGTTTTCTTTAGTAAGAGGTACATAAGCTGAAATTTTTGCCGAAACTCGTACCCTTTAAAAAGTGAAAGTAGCGACCCTTAAAAATCGATTTTCTCGATTTTTCATACCAAGTGCGACTTCCCAAGTATAAATCACTTCTTTATCGAAACTAAAAGAACAAGCATGAATTTTATAGAGTTTGATAAGCCATATGACTACTACTTAAACAAGTTTCATTTACTTGATTTTCTTGAAGCGAAACTCCTATGTTTCGAACCTTAGTGGATTTTAAACTCTTAAATGATATTTTATCGCAGATTTGGACTCCAACCAAGGAGTTGTACCTGAGCGTGATTTTGACAAGCACTAAGTCTTTGGTGAGGTGCTTCCAAATACATGATTGAACTTGATACTTGTTTTAAATGCTTGACCAACGTGGTCGGATGATATTTGATTGGTTTGGTCGGGCAAGGCTGTACTTTATCGCACTTGCCCTAGTGTGATATATTCTTGTTCATTGTTTGCACTTGATTTGATATACATGCATATGACTTGCATCCTGTCTAAAATTCTAGAAACCCTATGGCTAGTTATTCGAGTCAAACTGGCAAGGGTCTGGTCGATTAGATAACGAACCCTGGGTCTCTAGTTTTGTCGAGTGGAGTGTTATCTTCTCGACTAATCAGTATACTCGAGTATTACCACCAGTGTTTATTTTGGATTTCGGGCCCAGTAGGGGGTTTGATTGGTGAACGGAGATTGAAGTTAAGTGGTGTACTATTGGACTGGTTACTTTACTTGAAGTTAACGGGAGTGTCAACTACTACTTGATCAAGCTATGGTGAAGCAACCGGAATTTGGCTCTTGAGAGTCATCTGTATTCTTATACTTTGAAATGATTATTACTTGTCGTGTTATTGTTTCTTTTTATGAACGTTTACACTCGCTCATTTCAAGAGTTCAAGTTTTACATATGGCCAACTTGCTACTTGGGTCTGCATGCAGTTTTGGAACCTTACTGAGTTTTAACTCACTCTATTCCATTAAATTTGTTTTTCTTACAGGGGGTAAGAGCAAGGGCGTGACACTGGTACAGGCTAGCATAGTCTAGTTTTTGAATTTTTGCGATTGTACTCGCGCTAGTGCTCGGTTAGGGTTGAATGTATCTGGAATTCATATATTTTGTTATATTCGGGATTGTATGAATATTTGGAATCGAAAGGAATGTACATGTACGTTCCAAACTTGAAAACTGTTATTAGGCGATGGCAATGGGGACGGGTGCCCGCGGGGGTACCAAATGGGGTGGGGGTTGGGGCGGGGGCAAAATATTTACCCCCGCCTTAAAATGGGGCGGGGGATGGGGCAACATACACCCGGGCCCATCCCCCGCCCCGTCCCCCGCATAAAAATATATATATATATATATATATAAATACACAAAAGTAACAAAATCCCTAATTATCCTATCCCCCATTCGGCCATTCCCATTTCCCGTTCCTTCGTTCCCTCCTTCGCCGAATCACAGCCACCGCCGTAGGCGTAGCCTTCCATTCCCCTCAATTCTAAATCAGTAATCAGTACTAAACCCATTCTCTGTCTAAATCCTCCTAAAATTTTACCCAACCTAGAATCCCAAATCGAGCTCATATCTTCGTCGACAACTGCAAGTGATCAGTCCGTAAATCTTCATCCCAGATCGAGCTTATTTCTAGATTTTAACTGTTCAAGGTATTTTTGGTTAGTGTTTGGGAATTCTTCCTCTCTCCTGTTAGTTCTCAAAAATGCTTGGACATACGAGGAGAGTTTTGCTTTTCGTATAGGCTTGCTTCTGATTTTTTTTGCTTCTTGTACTAGGCTTTTGTGTGCATAAATTTCTGAGTTGTTTAATCCTTTTAGATAGCCATGGATATAACTTATTATGGTGGGGGTCATCTTTAGCTAATTAGTTCAGGAGACCTGTGAATGCTATTACTTAATGGAAAAAGCTCTATGTTGCTGTAAAGCTATGCTATGGCTTTGGCTATGAATCTCTGGCATCTTATCAGTTATAATAGGTATTTGTTGAACATAGAAATGGAGGATTTGGTCCGTGTACGGTTTTCTTGATTTGGCTGTTTTTGTTTGCCATAAGATTGTGATTAGGACATTCTTGTTTTTAATTCATATAATGATTGAAGTGTTTTGGAAACCAGAGAAAAGATAGTGTAAACTACAAAACAATTGACATAGGCCAAAAAGGGGTTTAGTCAAATCACATTAAACAAATTGTTCAATTTGCCGTGTGAAGTAAAGCATATGATAAAATGATTTCTTCCTAAATTATTTAGAAAGTATCACATCATCACCTTAATTATGCTACTAGATATGGTCTATCGACAAACCATTAAATTGGATTGCCTGCATACTTACCGAACTGGCCATAAATAATGATTAATGACAGAAAGCAATCTATACAGAAACTACATCTCTTTTCAGGATTTTTAATCCCTTTTTGTCTGTTGCATTAGGCTAAGTTCTAACGCTAATTAGTACAGTTAGCTTCATTTTTTATCTAGCCAAGAATCAGAAGATATATATGTGGAGAAAATAGTAATGTCATGTCCAATAATGTCACGTTATCTTGTATAATTTGGTCAACAATACATACAAATATTTCGAGTAGAGCAGCCTCTTGATATTCCAGTGTTTGACTTTCTTTGGTTTTGGATGTATCACGTAGTAAAACAATGATTCAATTTATTAATTTTCCAATCCCATGCGTGCGTAGTCTTATAGGTGATGGAATCTTCATATGTATGTGGAGTATAATAATGCACATTTCTGGATTTTTAACCCCAAAAATGCTCTATTAGCAACTCTAGGCTCATACCACAAATTAATTTAGCAATTTGCCGGTATTAATGTGATTGATGACCTCTCACAAAATTAGTAGAATCATCAAGACTTTAACTAACTAACCACTGTCATTGTGTGGTGTTATTCTATGGTCTAGAATTTTATAGTTTCATGTCTGAGGGTGCACAAACTTAGATTCTATACATTGAGAGAGCTGGATATTGTTGTGTTTGTTTCTGACATCAGACATATAATAACTTTTTGTTCTTCGGTCTTCAGAATTAAATATTTGCATAAGCATTTCAGATCAGTAATGATCCATTTGTGCTCCTCTAGATTTCTAAACAGAGGAGCTGTAATTTTAGTGTATGTGAAAAATTATAGTTGTATTTCATGTTTGTGAGCAGTCCACTTATTGTGCTATTTGCTTTCTTGTCTTTGTAGAATTCTTATCACAATGAATCAGTCCGAAAATCTAATTGCATCTGAACAAGGGGATAATTCATCAACTCCACAATCAATGAATATTGAATCAGTTGACTTGACAGATATAGTAGAAGAAGATGAATATGAAATTGAAGGAGGAAAAAGGAAATTAAAATCAAAAGTTTGGCACATTTTGATAGAGAGAAAGGTGAAAATGGCATTTTTTATGGTGTGTGCAAGTATTGTAAAAAAAAATACAAGACAGGTAGCACTCATGGGACGAGTACCTTGCATGATCATTACAAAAGGTGTGCTAAAAGGCCTAACAAGATATTAGGCAAATGTTACTTCGAAGTGGTAGTAAAAGAATGATGGCAAACAAGAATTGCACAATTATGTGTTCGATCAACAACAGTCATGCCATGAGCTTGCATCTGCAATTGTATTGCATGAGTATCCATTATCTATTGTGGAACATATAGGCTTTCGAAAATTTGTTAAGAGTTTGCAGCCATGTTTTTAAACTTGTGTCAAGAAATACAATTAAAGGAGATATTTTGAAGATCTATGAATTGCAAAGATTGAAGAATTGTAATATTTTGGAGAAGCTTGGAAGTAAGATAGCAATTACAACCGATATGTGGACTTCTAGCAACACAAAGAAAGGCTTTCATGGCTATCACTGCACATTATATTGATGAGTCTTGGATCTTACAAAGTCAAATTTTGAGGTATGTTTTCAAAAGTTAAAAACCTGAATTATGTTAATTGTTTGTTATACATGAGCAATTTATTTTTTTCTTTATTTAGGTTTATCTATGTTCCTGCTCCACATACCAAAGAAGTGTTAAGTGATGTGCTTCTTAGTTCATTAATGGATTGGAATATTGATCGTAAGATATCTACCATTACCTTTGATAACTGTTCCACCAATGATGGTATGATTAATTGTTTGTTGGAAAAGTTGAATGTGAGTGATTTGTTGATAGATGGTCTAGTGCTTCAAATGCGTTGTGCTGCCCATATCTTAAATTTGATTGTCAAAGATGGTTTTAGAAATGATATCGGGTGGTATTGAAAGAATTCGTGATAGTGTGGTGTATTGGACTGCTTCTGCTACTAGAATTGAAAATTTTGAAGAAGCGGCTCGCCAATTGCGCATTTCTTCTACTAAAAAGTTGTGTTTGGATTGTAAAACCCGTTGGAATTCGACTTTTTTAATGTTGCAAATAGCTGCAATTTATAAAGACGTATTTCCACGGGGTAAAGTGCGTGAGAAACACTACACTAGTTTGCCAAATGATGATGATTGGGTAGTTTGTAATGCCATTTGTGAGAAGTTGAAATTATTCTACCAAGTCACTGAAATGTTCTCCGGTACTCGATATCCTACATCAAATGAATTTTTTGCAAAAGTTTGTGACATTAAGGTATCATTAACTCATGGATGAAAAGTTCAAATTGTTTAATTAGAGTAATGGCAGAAAAGATGATGGCAAAATATAAAAAATATTAGGAAGATTGTAAATGTGATACTTGGTATTGCTGCAGTTTTGGATCCTAGATACAAAATGAAGTTGATTGAGTATTATTTTCCTATCATTTATGGTGATGAATCATTCATGAAAATTGAAGCAATTCGTCAAAATTGTTATTCTTTTGTTGCATGATTATCAATACCGATCTAGTTTTGGTGGAAATAGAGTTGATAGTCAGTGCATGGCTTCACATAGTGAGCATGTTAGTGGGAGTCATGAAGTTGAAAAAGATCCTCTTGCTGATTTTGATAAGTTTGTGGCTTCTAACTCTATTGATGTTATTTCTAAGACGGAATTGGATTTTTATTTTGAGGAAAACGTGTTACCAAGAGTTTTCGACTTTTGACATACTTGGTTGGTGGAAAACACATGGGGTTAAATATCCCACTTTACAAAAAATGGCTAAGGATATTCTAGCTGTACCTGTCTCAAGTGTGGCATCTGAATCTGCATTTAGTACTTGTGGAAGAATAATTAGTCCTAATCGATGTAAACTTCACGCCAATACCTTGGAAGCATTGATGTGTAGTCGCACTTGGCTCTGGAATGAAATAAATGGTATAGAAAAGATTTAACTTTTTCTTTTAAATTTATACAATTTTTTTTGCATTTCTTTATTTAGTAAATCAGTGGCTATTTTTTTTGGTGCAGCTACTTGTTCTACTTCGGAAGGGATGTCATGTAATACATTATTTGATGAAGAAGATGATGTTGATTGTGTTACTGAATAGGTATTAAAGAAATTTGATTCATCTAAATTGATTTTCTCCAATTATTTGTTATACACTATACTATGTTGACAAGATTCTTTTTTTATTTTAACATCAAATGTCAGGGTTTCTTTATCAAGTGAGTTATCACATCTCGAGGTTGACGAAGAGCAAATGTTCTGAAGTTGTTGAGTTATATTAATGAAGAGAAAAGTTGGATTTATTGTTGAGTGTTTTTAGTTTGTTGAATATGAGAAATCAACTCGACTGAATTTGTTGAATACAAGAATGAATGTAACTTGACTTATTATGCTTTATTTTCATCTTGACAGCTATTTAATTTTATTTAATGTTATTTACAATTGTATTATTGTAAATGAATATTTATATTAAGTTGATTTTTTTTTTCCTCGCGGGGAACCGCGGGGGAAATAGGGCGGGGGGCGGGGGGCAAGGGGCGGGGGACAGGAGGAGTTATTTGACAACGGGGCGGGGGACGGGGGAAGGATCCCCCGCCCCATTGCCATCCCTAACTGTTATTCCATTTACGCTTGAGGCTGTGAACTATTTTATTTGAAATAAGTGAACGAGTCCTGGCGAGAGATGGGCAGACGGTCCGCTAAACCCTGGGGTACGCCCTAAAGAGAGGTGGAGTTATCACAAAGATGTTGTCCTCAATTTAGGTATGATAATTTAGATAAGTCTGAAGCTTTAGATAGAATAAATATTTATGAATGCAAAATCCAGTACTTTTTAGATTTAGGATATCCAGAATTTAGCAGATTTATAGTTGAATGTCAAGTTTTTATTGATAGATTGTGGCAAAGAATTTTTGAGATAAATTCTGGTATATCGGATTAAGCAAACTCTTTGGAGATAGGGTAAATCAAATAACCCATTGCACATCTAGAGTCACTGCTCCAGTACTAGAATTTAAATCATGAGTTCAAGTAGTTTAAGTTTGTCCAAATCTAGTTCGAATAAATTAGACTATTTGTATGATGTTTCTGTTGAACCAGAATAAGCTAATCCTACATCTCTACCTTTGTTGAATCCATACTCTTTGTTTTCAAGATTAAATACTTCTCCTTTTGGTGCTATCAAGTCTCTGATTAAGCATCGGCCTAAAGGAGTAAAAGACTATGTTCAATCTTCCAAGTTGGATCAGTATCACATTCCAGCAACAGGTAAGGAACAGTTTATAACTTTGCATATTCCACACGATTTTCTAAATCAATGGAAACAACAAGGTTATACTCATATCCATTTTGGTGCTATTAGATTTTCAATATCTTTTTATGGCAGAAAAGGATTACCAGTTGTGGCTAGATTAGCTTTATTAGATAGTAGATTTATAAAATATCAGCACGCGTGTATAGCTACTGTTGAGACTACTTTAAATGCTGGAGTTATGTTTGTTACTTTGTTTCCTAATTTTAATATGTCGTTATCTGAACCCCATTTATTAGATGCTTTGAAAGTATAGGTGTAGATTTATGGTGCAGAACAGATTCCAGACTCTATTGCAGCAACTTTACACTACCAAATGACATATAGGGTACAAAATCATGCCCTTGATTTAAACCTACTAGGTGGTGAAGAAGCTTTGCTGATAAGACTCGATGAACAACACTCTGCCACATGTACTCATGTTCCTAGGCAGATCTCAAGAACAGATCTAATTCAATTACTTCTAGAAACTTGGATTACTGATTATGAAAAAATTCATGAGGCAGGAAATCTTCCTCTTGAGTCATCCGACTCAAAGATGGTAGATAAAGCTGATGGATCTGTTGAGATTTAGTTTGATCATTCATATTTAAAGAAAGAAATCCCTAGGATTTCTATGATTCAAGTTCCTATGGATGATCCGAAACCATGGTCAAAACCCAGGGAGTCTTTAATTGACCTTCAATATGGTTTAATTCTGATGCAAAGCCTATATATCATTTCCAAGATCTATATTCAAGTCACGTTTATTTCGATGTCTGTTTTTGTAACACGTGTATAAAAAAGAAGTCTTCTGAAAAGAAGCCTAGTTGTCATCCTACTAGGAATCAAAGCCCAGAACCAAAAAAAGAAGTTCAATATACATCTTTGAGAAGTAAATTTGACGGGTATTCCATTCCTGATGAGTGGATGCCAAAAGTGGCTGGGAATAAGAAGAAGCTTCATCCTTATTACCAAGAATGTTTGAAAATCCTTGAAAAAGAGAACACGAGGATTAAACCCTTCCAAACTCCTAAACCACTCCCATAAATTCCACAGGTCTGTATGTTCAAGGGAAATGTTATTCGTGATGATCTCAAGGGAAATGTTTGCATTGATCAAGCATGTAAGAAGCTTGAATTGGAGATCAAAGGTTCATGTATAGATTGCAAGAAGAAAAAGAAGAAAAGAAGGGTTAAGAAGTTCAAAGTTTCGGATCAAGTTCAAAGAAGGACCAAGTGGAAATTTTTAGAAAGAAAAGAAGGTTTGGTGCAAAGAAAAAGGGAGATAGGTGTTTAATCTACAATAAGAAGAGCCATTATGCATCAAAATGTCCACAAAATTAGAAGGGAGTAAATTTAATTTATGATGTTGAATCTGAATTACATACTCCTATTCTTGATGAATTAGAATATGTTTTCTCAGAGGAAGATAAGCCAACTGACAAAACTATTCTTGCTTTGTAGTTACCAGATGATATTCCTAGCCAATATCACTATAAGCCACTTGAACCTGCAAAAACTTGTCCCCAGATTATTGTTCATATTTTCCCTACCAAATATGATAAACCTATCCCTGTTATAGCTTTCTTTGATTCAGGAGCTGCTATGTCCATACTAAGTGATAAAGTCTGTGACGCCCCCACTTCTCCCTAAGGTGAACCAAAGGGTATCGGCGGGACGCCTGCCTAACTCTCGCCAGGACTCAGTACAGTTCCAGTTCAAATTTAAAGGATAACGACTAATAGCGAAAGTCGAAACAAAGACAAGAAGTCATTTCCATACATGAATATTCAATCTTACATCACAAGTTTCAAAATACAACCACTTTCCCAAAATACACAACTTCCAAAAGATGTCTAGTCAAATACATTCAAAACTCTAATCAAAAGTGCCTCAAGTCGGCTTCTCCATAATTCTTTCCATCTCCGCCCCTGCTAAGGAAAACAAATCTAATGGGATGAGTTAACGCTCAGTGAGGCCAAGAAAACATGCAAACACATAATTCAAGTAGCAATGGCATTTAAGCGAGAAATAAAGCTATAATATTCAAGCAATTCACAATTTTCAATTAAACACATTCAATGAGGATACAGGAGCTCTTAGGAGTTAGGTTCCACTTGCTTTGCCAAGGCTCGATCAAATACCTTCCCGCGATGACACTCCGTCAACCGGGTCGGCATTAGGTCTGTAGAACTTCACTTTCTTCACAGTTCCGTCCACCATTTCAACTCCCCGGGCCCGTACTTCTATAAAAGGTACTACTACTCGAGTAGGCCAAGTGAGATCTCTTAATAGATCAAGCTTTACAGTTATCTCATGGTTCATCGAGCTTCTCGACCAAGCCTTTGCTGGCTCGAGTCGCAAGGTCGGCCAATTGACATTTGGGCGTCCCTCAGTTCAGTTATAGGTCGAGGAGATTCACTCCAAACGACATCCAGTCAATCAATTACAATTCAGTCAGGAGCAATTCAGTATTACAATCAGTTAAAAGAGAATGAGTGTGATAACGTACACACTCGACTCAACAATTATCAATCATTCAATCCATAAGAAGCAATTCACATAATTGCAACAAGTCATGCACTTGACACTCACCAAATCACAATAAGGGAGTAAGTGCAAAAGATCTTTAATGGTCCGGCTCCGGGATTCTCTTCAAGATCCTCTTGAGCGCCGGGAAACATAACTGTTAAATATTACCCATAAATACTTACAAACTCCTTGCCAAACAAGGAAGAATATACGTTCGTTTTCAAATTAAAACAATGTCTCGAAAAGCCTCAATATCTCGAAAATCGAGATTCAAAAGTGAGGGTTTAATAATGCAAGAGAAACTGATTTCCTTCATGAAATCGAGTTTAAAACGATCAATCAATATCAAGAAAGAATAACGAGTTCTCAAAAACTCATTTTCATAAGAAATCGGGAAATTTCAGCTTTGCACGACAATCTTTGGAAAATTGAATCTTGAGTTTGGCACTTCCAAAAATGGAAAAATTTACACCGTTGGAAACTAGTTTCAAAGTACTAAAAGAAAATTAATCCTTTCACTTTTCCTTTCACCATCAAGAATCCCAACGTTCAAGGATATCAGCTCATCATGCGTGTGTAGCAAGCCACTTGAGTTTCTAGGAGACAAATTACCTGCTGCAGTTCGTATATTCACCACCCAAAGTTCCTCCTTAGCACTAGATTCCGACCTCTCCTCTTCCTCCCACTAATGCACCAAGCTCGTCAAACCAGCTGCTGTTATCTCAATCGCCTCCAAGCTGTCCTTACATGATAGCAACCTTGTATGCGCGTTCAAATTGGCTGTTTCATCTAGCCCAGGCACGCAAGATTCCCACCCCCGCTCATCCCCTTTGTAGCAAGGAACCAAATCACCGTTGGCTCCTATTGTCCCATCTCTACCCTTTGGCTGACTATTTTTCTCCTCACCACCCGTGCCTAATGAACTACCTTTAGCAACCGCCTCAACCTTGTCCACTGTCCATGTTTTCTCTAAAGCCTAGGCTACCAACCCCTCCTGATTATCTATTAGATCACCGCCTCCTCGCTCCTCAACTTGAGCATCCAATCCCACCTGAATGGCTTGAGGCGCCACTAAGGTGTTCATTAGATAATTTCTGCGATTGCTGAACCGGCTTATACACTGCCATTGTTCCCTTTTCACCCCTCATGTCTATCTTCAAATCCCTCAGCACCAGCAAGAGAAATCTCCTTACCCGAGCATTGAAGATTGGAGATGCTGTCATCAGCTTTACACTCCTCCTTTACATGTCCCAAGTGCCAGTGGATTACGCAATATTGTGGTATGGTTTTAGCTACAATTTGCTGTTAAAACCCATTCGCTTCTCTAGCCATACCCACCCAAACTCGCTGTGGAATAGGACGCAAGATATCAACCTCTACACACATGCGAGCCATGCTGGGATGAATCAAAGACGAAGTCCCTACATCAACATATAATGGCTGGGCGACCACACTCACGATTGACAACAAGTTGTGTTTGTCAAAGAAGTGAATAGATAAGCACGGCAACGATATCCAAACAGGTACTAACGAAGACTCCCAATGCACATAGAAATCTGGCGTCCAACGAAAAACCCTTATCGGGGATTTCCCAATCTACCAATTTTCCCTAGTCCAAACATGCATAAAATATACTTCTTGGATAAAATGCAAGAGAACGTAACGAGCATCCAAGTAACCTATTGTGACTGAATTTTTCATGTCCAAGGTAGAAAAGAATCTGCAAAACTCTTCTAGCTTAGGCCGACCATGGGAGAACTTGCCCACTAGAGAAAACTTATAAGGAGCGGCTAACTTGTATTTTAAAGTTATAAAACTAAAAATATAGTTAGAATTACTATAATTTTCAAAGATGGTGCTATGTTTATGCCAATTTTAACTATTGTCCATGTACGAGATGTTATATTTATTAAAATTTTATTATCTTATATATATATCTACAAATTTATGTTATATTTCACTATTCTTTCATATATAACTAGAAAGATAAGTAATTGTCCTTACTTAATATTATGCATTTTATACGATTAATTGAAAACATAAGTATGATTTTAGAATAATTTTGAAATATATAAAATATAAATTTTTTTGAAATAATAGGTACAAATACGTATTGTATGGATATAGTATGAGTATTTCTTAATTCACCTTAAATAAAATATGTAGTGATGTAATCGAGTCGAGTCGAGTACGAGTGTCGTTATACTCGAGTTCGACTCGACAGTAGAGAGATATTGCTCAAGCTCAAGCAATGAATTCTGAACAAGGGTTTTCTCTCTAGCATTGCTTCGCTAGGGGTTTCCGTATCAATCACGCCGTACGTGGGCCGCCATGGCGGACACGGCTGCCCTTCAGCCTCCTGTTGAAGGGCATCATCCAAACCTCATTCCCTTCTTTCCAAGTAAAATCCTTTTCTTCACTTTTTCGCCTAAGGAGCCTACTAGCTTGAACGTGCGAGCCGACAAGACCACGAGGAGAGGGGAGCCTGCCCGTGGTCTTCTCGCCAACAGATGTGGCTAGGGTTGCAGCGCCGTTCACCCTTGCTCTAATAGGGAAGTTCTCCAGGGGTCTGCCGGCTATGGAGGAGATCCGTAAGTTCTTCAACACGCTGGACTTGACGGCCTTTTCGGTGGGTCTTTTGGATCATCGCCACATTATCATTCGCCTGCAAATTGAACGTGACTTTCACAGAATCTGGGGGCGCCACATCTGGTATGTGCTGGGTTATCCGATGCGGGTGTTCAAATGGACACCTTCATTCCATGTCGATAAGGAGCCTTCGATTGTTCCTGTCTGGTTCTCCCTCCCCAAACTCCCGGTACATCTCTTCAACAAGGAGTACCTCTTCCACATCGTTTCGCCCCTGGGTCAGCCACTCTTCATGGATGCGGCAACGAGCTCTTTATCCCGTCCGAGCGTAGCCAGAGTCTGCGTGGAGGTTGATTTGGTGAAACTTCTACCAAGGAGAGTATGGGTAGGGTTTGGGCAGGGGGAAGATGATGGTTTCTGGCAGGCCCTTGATCCCGAGGGGCTGCCGCAGTACTGTGTGTACTGTTTTCGACAGGGGCATGGTGAGCAAGAGTGTCGGGTTAAACACCCAGAGCTCCGTGAGGCACCGGCAGAGGAGAGGATTGCTGAAATTTCGACAGGTGCGCTGCAGGAGAGGAGAGCAAAGCTGGAATTTCATCCGAAGGCACAACTAGAGGTTCCGCAAGAAACTATGGAAGCGCACCACGCTACGGTGGCTCTCTTGGAGGGGCGGAGTACAGCAACGAAGCAGACGGGTAAGGGGGGTGTCGTCCATGGCGCTACCATGCAGCCATCGCAGCGGTTGCCTGGGGTTGCTTCCCACGTCGGAAAGGTACAGTCACTGCCCGCGAGCGTCGCTCGGGTTGCTAACAACCCAGTGCCGCTGGAAGTGCTGGAGGGTCGAGTACCCATGAGATGGCAGGGGTTGACGGGGGCTTGGGTGCGGCTACTGTTCGGGTGTCGTCGGCGATGGAGACGCTGACGAAGGAGGCCATTGCGAAGGTTGCTGACGAGGTTCCCCAAGCAATGGCCGATCTTTTGCTGGTGGAGGAATGGAGTGAAAATGACCTTTATGGTCAGCGGACGGAGCTGCAGCAAGTGTGGAGGCAATCTGATGCGGTTGACAACCAGTTGGGTGATGGACATACTGCTGATACTCCTGCAAATTTGTTGTGCGCGGACACAACTAGGACGGTGACAGGTTCGAGGGAGGAGGAGATGTCAGAGGGGGGCTCGAGGTAGGGGAAGCGGAGGTGTCTATTGCAGAACAAAGTACTAGGAGTTTATCGCCGCGAGGGCACCCGACAGGTCAGCAACATGAGTCTGGTTCTTTGGTTATTGACATTTTTAATCTTGATCCTATAATTCAACATGTGCAAGAAAAGGTTAATAATGGGGAGGAGCTTAGATTGGTCAATAAAGCTAAGCCGAAGAGTACTCGGCTCCCGCTCCCCGAGTGATCGTGCTTTACGCTCTAAATCGAAAGTTTCCTCTAACTCATTTGCAATCTTGTCTCATGATTAATCTTCTATTTTGGAACATTCGGGGTATGTCGCGTACCCCAAACTTTCGTAGGTTAAAACTGTTAATTGATGAGTTCTCAATTCTTTTAGTGGCTATTTGTGAGCCTAAGGTATTACCATGTGACATTCATGTGATTGGAGCACGGCTCAAGATGGATAGTTGGATCGTGAATAGCCAGGGAACTATTTGGGTGTTTTTTAAAAAACTCTTTTGATTGTGCCCTTATGGGAGAATCCTCTCAGCACTTGTCTCTTAAAATCACTTCTCAGCTTTTGTCGGGTCCAGTTTATTTTTCTTTTATCCACGCAAAGTACACTGAGCAGGAGCACACCTTGCTTTGGTCAGCTTTGTTAGCGGAAAATCTGGGGGAGTACTCTTGGATGTTGGCGGGTGATTTCAATATCATCGTTAGCACGGAGGAAAGAGGGGCGGCTTGCCTTTTCGAGTAGATGAAGGAGTGGAGCTCAGAACTTTCATGTCGATGGCGGGTGTTTCGGATGTTGGCTTTTCGGGGTCACCCTTTACATGGTGTAATAATAGGGGGGGTTTGGCTCGTATTTGGAAACGCCTGGACAGAATGTTTGTCAATCAGACGGCTGTTCTTTCAGGGGTTCATTTTCAGGTTCAACATCTAGGGAGGGAGCCTTCGGATCACGCCTCCTGCTACTGTCGTCTTCGACTAGGCTAGATAACAAGCCTAAACCCTTTCGGTTCTTGAACATTTGGACGACGAAGACTGGGTTGCTGGATGTCATTAGGAAGAGTTGGGCAGTTCCTTGTTCTGGGAGTCCTTTGCAACGTTTAGCTGCTAAACTGCGAATTTTTAAACGGGACATTCAAGTTTGGTCTCGTGAGGAGTTTGGTAACATTTTTGATGCTGTGAAGATGGCAGAGGGTGCGGTACCAGATGCAGAGGCTGCGTTTGAAAATGAGCCTTCTCAGTCGCATTGGTTGGCACTTCAGGAAGCTCGTGCTGTAATGAGAAATTCTCTGGTAAGGGAGGAAGGGTATTGGAGGCAAAAGGCAAGGGTCAAATGGCTTAAGGACGGAGACAAAAATTCTAAGTACTTCCATTCGATAGTGGCGGAGAGAAGAGCAAAGTCCATCATACACCGAATTAAGATGACTAGGGGGAGTGGATATCAGATGAAGGTCAGGTTTCTGCTATCGCGGTGGAGTTCTTTAAATCCTTACTTTCGGAGGAGCCTGCCAGCGAGTTATGGAGTGTATTGGATGTGATTTCTAAGGTCGTTTCCGATGCCCAAAATGCTGATCTGGAGCGGTTTCCATCTCACAAGGAGATAAGGGAGGTGGTGTTTAAGATGGATGGGGAGAGTGCGGGTGGGCCAGATGGATTTACAGGCACTATTTTTATCTTTGCGTGGGAGGTGGTAGGTAACGATTTTTGTGAAGCAGTGCTTAGTTTCTTTGTGGGCATGAGTTGCCGAGGAGCATTTCTTCGACGTGGATTGTGCTGCTTCCCAAGGTGACCTTCCCTCAAGATTTTAGTCAATTTCGGCCAATAAGTCTTTGTAACTTTGTCAATAAAGTCATTTCGAAACTGTTGGCTGATCGTTTGTCAAAAGTGCTGCCAGTATTATCTCTCCGCAACAAAGTGGGTTTGTTCAGGGAAGGCAAATTTTTGAGAATTTTTTTGTTGGCCCAGGAGTTGATAACTGATATTCGGAAATCGAATAGAGAGGGCAATGTAGTTTTGAAGTTGGATATGGCCAAGGCCTACGACAGAGTCTTTTGGCCTTTTTTGTTACAAGTTTTACGTAAGTTTGGGTTTGGAGAGATGTGGATGGATATGATTTGGAGGATGATTTCGAATGTGTGGTTTTCGGTTATAGTCAATGGTGCTCCACAAGGTTTCTTCAAATCCAGTCGTGGGCTGCGGCAGGGGGATCCTATCTCTCCAACTCTTTTTGTGATTGGTGTCGAGGTTCTCTCTCGCCTTTCTAAATTCATTGCTTTCCTCCTCGATCTTTTCACCGTTTAGTGTTTCCCAAGGATGCCTGAAGGTTACGCATCTGGCCTATGCCGATGATGTCATTATCTTTTCTAGTGGGCTGAAGAGGTCAGTTCGTTTGGTGATGAAAGCTCTAGAAGATTATGCTTCAGTATCAGGTCAGCAGGTGAACCACCAAAAGAGCTGCTTCTTGTCCCATAGCAACTTTCCCAGGGCGAGGAAACTTATGCTTGGAGAAATCACTGGGTTCCACTCAAGGGAGTTTCCAGTAAAATACTTGGGTTGTCCCTTATATGTTGGGCAGAGGGAAGAAAGTTTATTTTTCGGAAATTTGCGATTCGATAATGGGCAGGGTGTATCGTGGAAGGGGAGGTTATTGTCGCATGGTGGTAGGCTGGTCCTGATTAGGAGTGTGCTATCTTCTATGCCTCTTCATATACTTGCGCATCGACTCCTCCCAAAGCTATTTTTGGGATGCTGGAGAAGACCTTCGCTAATTTCCTTTGAGGCTCCTCCGACGGGTGGGGCTGCCGTTTCCACTGGATCAAATGGGAACAGTTGTGCTAGCCGTATGACAGGGAGGTGCGGGTTTAAGGTCATTGAGGCATGTTTTCGAGGCTTTCTCAATGAAACTTTGGTGGCAGTTTAGGTTGTGGAAGTCCTTATGGACTGAGTTTTTTCATTGTAAATATTGCCCGAAACTCTCACCCTTGTTTTGCTGACGTCTCGCCGAGGAGTTCGTGGACTTGGAAGAGAATGGTATCTATTCAGGGGGATGCTGAGCAACAGATACGTTGGATTTTGTCCAACGGATCCGTAAGTTTTTGGCATGATAATTGGTTAGGACAAGGCCCGCTATGCTACCAAGTGGATACCTTCCAAGAATATGCAGTTTCCGAATTCGTGGAGCACGGTCGGTAGAATGTGCAGAGGCTATGCTCTGTGTTGCCCAGCTGGTGGGTAGGGCAGATTTTGAGCGCTGTACCTCCCGCTTTGGCACACTCAGACAGAATGGTCTGGTCTCCCAGTACCTCAGGGGAGTTCTCCCTATCGTCGGCCTACCAAATTGCTCGAGGGGTTGGTAACAGTTTCTTGTCTGTCTTCCTCGCTCTGGAGTCAAGAATTGCCGAGTAACGTTTCCTTTTTTATGCTGCGATTGCTGGGAGCCAGATTGCCAGTCATGGATAGTTTGCAAAAAGCTTGGGGTAGTCGGCCTGTCTCGGTGCTTTTGCTGTCCCCCTCCCATGCCAGGAGACTCTGGACCATATATTTTGCATTGGGAAGGTTGCACGTCGAATTTGGGATAACTTTGAAGTGGTGGTTGGAGGGTTTGGTGTTTCCTTGACGATAAGACATAAGGTGATTAGCTGGTGGTTGAAGCCTACTCGGAACCCGTTTCTTCAGCTTCTCTTTCGTTTGTTGCCTTCTTTAATCTGTTGGAATTTGTGGGAAAATGCGAATAAATTCATTTTTGAGGGTCAGCTTTTGCCTGTTGCAATCGTCTGTGGTAGAATCTTTGGTGATTTGCGAGACCTGTTTCATATTAGATTTAAGAATACTGTTACCTATTGTCGCGGTTGGCCGAGTTTCTTTGATATTGTGGCTGGGCTAGCAAGACGATACCATGTGCAAATTGTTTGATGGCGGTGTCCGGTGCAGTCGGTCGTGAAGCTAAACTCCGATGGTTGCTCTAAGGGTAATCCTAGAAAGAGTGGAGGAGGAGGCGTGATTCGAAACTGTGCGGGAAGGTTTCTGCTAGGGTTCTCATGTTTTTTTGGGGAGCTGACGAGTCTGCAGGCGGAATTGTAAGCCCCTTCTTCATGGGGTTCGGTTGGCTTTGGAGCAGGGGTACTGTGAGTTGCATATCGATCAGATTCGTTGGTGCTAGTTCAAAATTATTCGGGGAACGGCGAGGTGTCCATGGCAGTTGCATAGGGAGTTACATGAGCTGTTGGATGCCAGACGGTTTATTAGTGAGATTTCCCATTGCTTTCGAGAAGCAATAAGCCTGCAAATAGACTGGCTAATGTGGGTGTGGACTCCTGGGATTACTTCAATGTATAGGGTCGTTCTCTGAGTCGCCTCGCCCGGTAAGAGGTGATATTACTCTTGATCGATTGGGGCGTCCGAGCCTGCGCAGAAGTAGAGCTTAGTTAGCTGGTTAGGTTGCAGTTTGCTTTTTGTTTCCCTGTTTCCTCTTTGCAGCTTGATTAATAAAGTTATCTTTAAAAAAAAAGTAGCAGAAATGGAGTTTTGGACTCCAACTCGAAAAAATTGCTCGAAAACTCGAGATCAACTCGATTTTCTTACGAGTATGATCAACTCAATTTTCTTGCAAGTATGATCGAGCTCAAGTACTTGACTCGAGCTCAAGATCCTTGTCCGCTTTCCAGAATTGCAAAATATAACTCTTCATGCAAAATAGATTGATGCAAGCCCAATTTCTTAATTTAGAACAAGCTATTAGCAATTGAAACAAGTTGGAACATTTGCAATTAGTCACAAGAAAGGTCCATATCCCTATTATGCAAAAAAGAAATTAGGAAAATAGTTGTAGAAAGTAGAAGTTATAAATTGAGCTTGTCTAATCAGTGATCACTAATGATTACATTAACATTTAATAGCTAAATAGCTAGCATCAAAATAATAGCCCAAAACATGAGTAATTTATAACTACAACAGCCTATAACTTGCAAGGCTTACACAAGACAATATCTTAGAAGCAAACCAGCACCAAAACAATTTCAAACAACGTAAGTGGCAATAAATTGCCCAAAATAAGAGTAATTACTACTATAGCAACCTACAACTTGCAAGTCTACACAAGACAATATCTTAGCACCAAGCTAGCACCAAAACAACTTCATAGATAAAGCAGCAAATGAGCAAAAACAAAGGCAACAGCTAGAAATGCCCTTCTAAAGTATCCATCCAATCCAGCCATCTAACCATGATCAACTCCTATCACCAAGACTTTTAAATATTTTTTCAATTGAAGCCACACATTAAAACAAAATTGAATGACTAGACAAGTAGAAATTTAGAAATGATAGACCTGAATCACCTAACTATACCCAAAGCTGGATATCAAACTTGTGGCAGCTCAATTATTTTGGTACTCTTTGGCTGCTGCATGTACCAAAAAAAGAGTACACATAACTTAAAAGATCAAAAAAATAGAAAATCAAT
Source organism: Coffea humblotiana (assembly GCA_023065735.1). Taxonomy (NCBI): domain Eukaryota; kingdom Viridiplantae; phylum Streptophyta; class Magnoliopsida; order Gentianales; family Rubiaceae; genus Coffea; species Coffea humblotiana. The sequence goes on along the minus strand of JACYVW010000061.1, from coordinate 162,758 downwards.
AACATAGTAGTGAATAGTGAAATTTAAGCATATAAAACTCACTTTTGATTTCTTCTTGATCCTATGAAATCATCTACACCAATCTCCACCACACATAAGGACATGAACTATTTCCGGAGCCAACGCAGCTCGATAGGGATCAATGACTCTCGTGCCAGCACTAAAGGTTGCCTTAGATGCCTACTTGTAGTTATAAGGATGGGCCAAAATATCACAGGCCATTTGAGACAATATCGGGTACGAGATACTATTAACTTTCCACCACTCTAAGCAATCAAATGATTTTGAAACCGGCTGTAGTTGTTTGACGACGGTTTTATCAAGATAATCTTGCAATTTAGATTTGCGAGGCTCCAAAGTCTCTACTTTTTCGCAATATTCATCAAAGTCATCATCCCAATCAAAAGTTTGATTCCTCTGAGATGCACCAGGCCGGGACTCAATTGCAGATCCACACGAACTAGCAGCAGCTGAGACATATTCTTCATACAGTTCAAATATAGCTTTTTGAACTTTGGTGATATTTTCTTGACATTTAAGAGTTAAATATATTTTTGGGAAGGCAAACTTCTAAAACGCGTATTTTCTGCCTTGGATTCAAAATTGCAGCAATTGCCATCAATAGGTTGCATTTCTCCCCAATATTTGTCAAATTTATTTTCGTTCTTCGCACCATTGCTCGTATGAAGTCATCACCGTCATTCACTTTTGAATCTAGAAGTCTCTTCACCTTAACAATCTCCCGAAGAAATAAATTGCTTGTCAGATATTCATTGCCGGAGATTATATGAGTGATAGTCTAGAAAGTCTCCAATTTACCACAAACTTTTTCAACTTTCTCCATTCCTCATCAGATGGACAACAATCATAGCGCGACTCTCTATCTTGGTAGCATGGAAAGGCTTCCTTGAACTTGATAGCACAACTGAGCATCTCATATGTCGAGTTCCACCTAGTCCTACAATCACGGATTAGAGATTTTCTAGGTATTTGTAGTTGCTGTGCAATTTCAGCAAATAAGAGAGTTCGAACATTGGACCTGCCCACAAATTCCACACTATCTCTAATATTTGCTATGATGTCTTCAATCTTACCAAGGCTATCTTGAACCATGAGGTTCAGGATATGAGCACAACAACGTACATGAAACAATTTCCTCCACATACTAACTTTCTAGATCTTGCCAAGTCATTCTTCAAAAGTCGCACAGCTACATCATATTTGATGCATTATCAACTGAAATTGAATATATCTTGTTGTCAACACCCCACTCCTTAACACATTTAAAAATTATTGCAGAAACTTCAACCCCTCTTTGTGGTGGTGGAATATGAATGAAATTAAGGTGGCGTTTGGTTCACATATTAGAATCGGATTCGAATTTGGGATCATTCATCCTGGGTTTGGAATGGATTCAATCATTCCAATACATCTGTTTGGTTTAGTACTAGGAATGTATATCATTACTATAGTTGATGTTTGGTTCGTTGGCTCTTTCAAAATGGGATATAAGAAATTTTTACTAATTAAATGTATTAGCAAATTTAGTTAATAATTTCTATTAATAAACATGTATACTTATTAGAATAATTGATAATATCAATTATATTACATATACTAATATACATTAAATAATACGTATAATTAATAATATCATTATTATAAGTATGTAACTAATTAAATTAAATATTATATATATAATTAAATATAACTATACAAATATTATAAAATAAATATATAATTATAATTATATACTACATATAAATATTAATTATACTAATATATTGTATAATTACAATATATTATATATTAAATATTATTATTATATATTATTATATTTATAATAATAAATATAATATATAATATATAATATATTATTATTATATACACATATATATTATAACTATATCCACATATAATATACATTTATAAATATAGTACCTGCTTTTTGCAACTTCCAGTTTACATCAATCTAGTGGCCAGTGATAACCATGTACTCTATTTTCTGAATTTTTGCCTTCCACAAATCAGTTGTGAGGCTTAATTTACTGACATGTCTCAAAAGATTCTTGATTTTCTTTTTCTCCACCTCATAAATTGCTGTGCAATCATTTCTTCCTGTCACTCATGAGATTTTTGTCCATTGGGAGTCCCACGTTTCATCATCATATTGAACCCTTCTTCCTCTAATATGGAAAACGGATGCTCATGCATTAAAATCCAATGAGCAGCTGCCTCCTGCATTTTTTCCATGTCAAATTTATCTGAATGCAAGGCTGGAACATTCAAAAAAGTCGAATCAGATGACTGGAAATTGATTTTTGTTTGTTGGGCAGCTTGTCTCATTTTTGCTTTTCTAGCCAAACATGAGTTCCAATGCCTCCACATACTTGTTGTTTGTTGCTTTTATCTTGTGATATTTTCTTCTTGGAATGAAGGCAAATTGCATAGTAAATACCATTTTCGTCGAATTCCTTGTAGTCATCCCAAGCCTCGAATGTCTTGCTTCTTTTTGGAATTCGAAATTCTTCTCTGTGATGACCCCACCTCCCCCTAGGGCGTACCCTAGAGATTAACGAACCGCCTGCCCAACTCTCGCCAGGACTCACTCACTCACTCACATTAACTTCTGAGATAATGTATAACATCGAAAGTAACAGAAACAGCAATCCCCAAACTTAAAATGTATATCCCTACTCCTGTCTTTCTCAAATGTTCATACATATCCAAATAACATATTCAAGTTCTAGTTGCACTTCTAACCCTAATCGAGCACTAGCGCTAGTAAAATTACAAAAGTTAAAAGTCTAGACAAAACTAGCCTTTCCCAGCCTCATGCCTATGCTCGCAACTCCTGTAAGGAAAACAAAACTAACGGAGTGAGCCAAAACTCAGTGAGGTTCCAAAACATCATGCAAAAACCAAGTAGCAAGTTGGCCATTATATAAAACTTGAAATCTCAAAGTGAGCGAGCACAAAAGTTCATGAAAGTAAACAATAACACTACAAGTAACAAATTGACTAAATATACAATATTTTCAGGTATAAGGATACAGTCGCTCTTGCGGGCTAACTCAGCCACTGCTTGCCAAGAAGTAGTTGACACTCCGTCAACTTTCAAAGTAGAGTAACCAGTAGAGTAGATCACCACTTAACTCCAATCTCCATCCACCAATCAACCCCCTACCAGGTCCGAATTCCAAATTAATAGTGATGGTAATACTCAAGTATACCGAATCCAGTGGACCATATCCAAAGGATTACACAATAAATAATAAACAGTACCTATGGTTCGCCAGTCTCCTCGACCAAGCCCTTACTGGCTCGATTTGACTGACTAACCAATAGGGTTAGGATCCCAGTCAGTATTCAAGTCATACACATATATATATCTCAAACCATTTGTAACCAGTACACAATAATAAGTCACATTAGGGCAAGTGCGATAAAGTACACCCTTGCCTGACCAAACAAGCCAAGCAATATCCAATCACATCAAGAAAATATTGCATTCAAGTATCAAGTTTGGTCATGCAGTTGGAAACACTCACCAATGGTTTATTTCTTTCCAAAACCAAGCTCAGTGATCGAAAACCTGTGGTTTACCATATCAAGAATCAAAGGCTGAGTTAGAGGATCTAGTAGTAAGGGTTATCAATTGGATGAAAGGAAAGGCAAGTGACTTTCGTGGTATTCCAGTTTAAAGGAGTGGCTTGTTGTGGCGAAACAAAATCTCAGGTTCAACTCCCTGGCTAGAGTCAAAATCTGCGATAAAATACCGTTTAACAGTTTGCAATCAATTAGGGTTTCAAAATATAGGAGTTTCGCTTAAATAAAACCAAGTAAATATAAATCATTTAAGTATTACTCATTTTACTTATCAAACTCTAGAAAATTCATGCTCGCTCTTCTGGTTTCGATAAAGAAGCGTTTAAAACTTTTAAGTTTGCAACTTAGTGTAAGAAACTAGGAAATCGTGTTTAAAGTGGCGGTTACTTTGTCTTTGAGAAATATACACTTTTGGAAAAATTTTAGCTTATAAGTCACCCACACGGTCAACTTAAGCATCCCTATATAACTAAGTCCCAAATCGATCACAAGTCACACCCCTATTTCTGCTTTCACTCACTTATCCTACGAGAGGAAAAATAGGCAGCATTTCCTTTGTGTTTACCAAATTTTCCAGCCATTTTCAAGGCCACATTTCCATCTCAAATCAGCCCAATAAATACCACAATTAATAAGATAAAAACAGCTCTCAATCTAGGCCATAAAACCATCTAATTGAAGTTCATTTCTAGCATATATCATCACAATATCAAAGCTGAAAAATCTCTAATAAAGCTGAAAATTCCTAGTTAGAAGCTAAAAAGTCACAATAAAGCTACCAATCATCACACAAGTCCATAACCAAGCTCAATACCAACATATCAAGGATGAACAACACAATTCAAAGCTGAAAATCATAAACCCTAGGCTGAAATTTCACTAATCTTTACCAAATCTAGGTTATCAACCATAAAATTCCAAGTTTCAAGTCATATTCACCATAACTTGCAAGAATAAGAAAGAGAAAGGAAGTTGTTCATCTTATACCTTCAACCCTTGAAGAAAGTGAAGAAACCAAGGCTTCCTCTCCAAAAACTCTCCGCTACAAGCTTCCTTGCTTCCTTAGTGCTAGTTTGTTCGGTTTAGTTTTGTGATTCTAACTTAAACAAGGCAAGAATCAAGGTGGAAATGGAAGTTTTTTCTACTCTCTTTTCTCTCCAAACTCACGGTCAAGATGAAGAAAAAGTGAAGAAAATTGGCCAAAAGAAATATAAGAAGGAAAGAAAGTTGTCTTGGTCAAACTTGCCTTGGATCATTGACACTTGGCAAGGCCAAGTTTTTCGTTTTTTTTTCTTTTCTTTCCTTTTCTTAGTCAATAATTTCGGCTGGATTTAGGGTTAATTTAGGGAGGATTAAATGAAATAAAATCAAGGAGATTAGGGTAAGAAAGTATTGGTCAAGTGGTGTACTCAACCGGTAACAAACGGTGCATGTCGGTTCAAGCCTACTTCCTTAACTCTCTTGTACTTTTGTTTTAACTTATGATCCACTAACTTATTTTTAGCACTTCTAATCACATACTTCCTCTTGCCTAATACCCGCTCATATCCACCAAATTTAGTACACACACCTCACCAACTGATCACACTACCAAAATGCACAAAAACCCTAATTTACTCTAACTATAAAAGTAAAAATAAAACTTTCGATTCTATTATTTATTACAACTATTGAGGGAGTAACTTAGTAATAAAAGGAATTATAACTCAACTTATTCAAAATAAAAGAGGATTATAAGGAAAATATAGGTGAATTTTCAAGTCCTCACACTCTCTCCCCCTTAAACGAATTTTGACCTTGAAATTCATTTCTCTTGCATGTCCGTCTCTAGCTCCCAGGTTTCACCATTAGTCGGGCCTTACTTATGAATTACAAGTGAGAGTTCTCATTCATTCCTAACTAAGTCTTGATAACTAAGCTAAAACCCTAAATCCCAAATCATTTACAACTTAAAATTCTTGCTAATGCACTAACCAATAACACGAAAGTATCACACCGATTAAACTTAATGTACCGAATTCTACTTAACCTTTGAAATGTTTCGCCACAACAAGTCACTCCTTTAAACTGGAATATCACGAAAGTCACTTGCCTTTCCTTTTATCCAATTGATAACCCTTACTACTAGATCCTCTAACTTAGCCTTTGATTCTTGATATGGTAAACCACAGGTTTCCGATCACTGAGCTTGGTTTTGAAAAGCAATAAATCATTGGTGAGTGTTTCCAACTGCATGACCGAACTTGATACTTGAATGCAATATTTTCTTGATGTGATTGGATATTGCTTCGCTTGTTTGATCAGGCAAGGGTGTACTTTATCGCACTTGCCCTAATATGACTTATTATTGTGTACTGGTTACAAATGGTTTGAGATATATATATGTGTATAACTTGAATACTGTCTAGGATCCTAACCCTATTGGTTAGTTAGTTGAATCGAGCCAGTAAGGGTTTGGTCGAGGAGACTGGCGAACCATAGATATTGTTTATTGTTTATTGTGTAATCCTTTGGATATGGTCCACTGGATTCGGTATACTCGAGTATTACCATCACTATTAATTTGGAGTTCGGGCCTGGTAGAGGGTTGATTGGTGGATGGAGATTGGAATTAAGTGGTGATCTATTGGACTGGTTACACTACTTTGAAAGTTGACGGAGTGTCAACTACTTCTTGGCAAGCAGTGGCTGAGTTAGCCCGCAAGAGCGACTGTATCCTTATATCTGGAAATGTTGTATATTTAGTCAATTTGTTACTTGTAGTGTTATTGTTTACTTTCATGAACTTTTGCGCTCGCTTACTTTGAGATTTCAAGTTTTATATAATGGCCAACTTTCTACTTGATTTTTGCATGATGTTTTAGAACCTCACTGAGCTTTGGCTCACTCTGTTAGTTTTGTTTTCCTTACAGGAGTTGCGAGCATAGGCGTGAGGCTGGGAAAGGCTAGTTTTGTCTAGATTTTTAACTTTTGTAATTTTACTAGCGCCAGTACTCGATTAGGGTTAGAAGTGCAACTAGAACTTCAATCTGTTGTATTATTTGGATATGTATGAACATTTGAGAAAGACAGGTGTAGGGATGTACATTTTAAGTTTGGGGACTACGGTTTCTGTTACTTTCGATGTTATACATTATCTCGGAAGTTAATGTGAGTGAGTGAGTGAGTCCTGGCGAGAGTTGGGCAGGCGGTCCGCTAACCTCTAGGGTACGCCTTAGGAGGAGGTGGGGTCATCACATTCTCCCCCTGCAGTTTCAGCTTATGTTTGGTGATTATTTGTCACTTTCACAGCTTCTTGAACTAGAGTGGATGATTTCACATGAGCATCTTGATCTAATGCCTGAACATCTTGGTTTATCATCTGATTCATCTTTTCATTGCTCACAAAAACAGGGTCGTCTAATTGTAATGGAGTGGTAGAATCACCAATTGACATATGTGGTCGTGGCAATGAAGATACCTCAGGTGGACTGATAGACAAGCCTATTATAAAAGGTAACGTTAGCACAATAATTTTGTGAGGACCCGAAATTTTTCTTATTTTTATTTTATTTTTCTAGTTTATTTAATTATTTATTCACCCGTTTACCCCAAATAATTTATTTTATCCATTTCAAGTCCATTTGTGTGCAAAAATGTCCCTGTTATAATTTTAAAACGTTTCGTTAGCAAATTTAATTTTTCTATGGCTCGTTTAACGAGATATGGTGAATACACGTTTTTCGAGGTAAATTCGATCTGAGAGTACATTAGTCTTGAAGAATTAAGTATGATCAATAGTATACTAAGAAATTTAATTGAGGGATTAGATGTGAGTTGTTAATTATATTTTAGTTGCACGTATTGCCCTTAAGCTTCGTTTTATCGCGCGAATCGGAAGTTCGCGTAAATCGAGCGGGAACGGCTAAGTGGAGATTTAAGAAATTTATACTAGACTACTAGGAGTGAATAATTATAGTGTTAAAAGAGTTACATTAGAGGTTTAGTGCACAATTGAAACAAACTCGAGAGAAATCGGATACGAAACGCGCGCGACACTAGTGAGAGTTGACTTTTGCACACCTTTAACCTAGCTTCCTTAACACACTTCTTTTACAAAATTAGGGACCAAGAAACCATCTCCTAGCTCTCCTTAGTGCCGGCTGGAACTAGAGAAAAGAAAGGAAAGAAAGCTCTTCATCATCTACTCCATTCTTGCTCCAAATCACCTCCAACTTTGCAACCAACTTCCACTTCACTTGGAGAGCAACTTAAGCTAAGGGAAAAGCATCATCTCACGTTCTTGGACTTTAGGGGTGCGAAAATTTCTGGTTTATCTCAAGGAGTAGGAGGTAATCATCCAACCATTTAATCTTGGCTTTAATGGGTTTAATTGTTGCTATGAAGCTTGTAGCCTCATTATGGTTGTTGTTATTTGGATTTAAATGGTTGGAGTGGGCTCTATGAATTCCCACATTGGATATATGGGCTGAGATGATGATAGAATGATTGTTTGATGTTGTTTACATGTTATTTGAAAAGATTATGGATAGAAAATGAAAGAAAGGTTGAAGAAAATTTCCTAGGAAAGCTGACCGAAAATCTGTTCTGTTTTGCCGTGGCTTTAACTCGAATTTTTGTTGCTCAAATGACTTTGAAAACTGATGTAGATATGTTGTATATGTTGTGTAGAAAGTTTCTACCAAGAATCATTTAATTTGATTGAGTAAAAGCGGAAATTTCGAAATTTTGGAAATCTGGGAAAGTGTGTTCAGATGATCTGGACAGAGCACCTTTTGAACGAACATATCTCTCTGTACGGAGGTCAGAATTGAGTGCCGTCAGCTGCATTCAAAACTAGACATCCGTAGTTTTCTAACGGTTAAAATTCATCTCCTAATTCGAACTGAGTGAACCGTAGTAGTTCATCAAAGTTTCCTGTTCTGTTCTGCTGCTCTGTTCGAGTAGCAGTAATAAGCTGAGGCTTGTCGCTTGAATTCGAGCTATCTATGTACTGATTTTCAGAATGATTTCTTCTGATGAAATGTAGTCTTTTGAATCTAGTTTCCAAAACCACTGACCATTCTCAATTCCAAGTTGTATTGAGTGAGATATGGTACAATTTCTAAACTGCAGCAGAGCTGGAAAACCCTTTCTTGTGTTGGCCGAATGGTTAGGCTAATTGAGGGATGCTTTGCTTTGAAAATTTTGATGTCAATTGACTACCAATTACTTGTTAAGTGTTTCTTGGACATTGGTTTCACAAATGAACCGAAATGGGACTGATTTCATTGTGCAAAATGTTCGGAAACGAACTAAAAGCAAGAAGACAGATTTACTAGGAAATATTTTCCAAACTTTGGTGGTCTTGTTAACTGTCTTTCCATACTATTTTTTGTGTGAAATTCGATGGGAGAATAGTACTCATATGGAAGTTTACGTGTACCGAATTTGGTGTTATTCTAAGATGATTTCGATACCCAAATGATGTCCCAAAACTTGCTTTTCAAATCTGGAAAACTTTTCTTTTTCTCTTGGCTGAATGGTCAAACTTGTTTTGGAATGTTTTGTTTCGAAAAATTTGATGTCAATTACCCCTAAATTGCTCATTGGATGTTTATGAAACATTGGTTCAACATTTGGGTGAATTGAGGTTGATTGTGTGGGACAAAACTTTTAAAAGGAAAGAGAAACTCGAATAGGCAGATTAGCCTTGAGAGTTTCACGAACTTTGGTTATTTCGTTAACCACTTTCCCGTACGAGTTTTTGCCTAAATTTTGGTAGAGATATAGTTAACATATGGAAGATTTAGTGTATCAAATTTGGTGTATTTTCAATGCCATTTAGATAGCCAAATGATACTTCAAAGATAGTTTTTCAAATCTGGAAACTCTTGGTCAGTGAGTAATTTTCAGCCGACTTTGAGCTACTATATCCTGATGCTCAAAACTCCGAATTTCATTCTGTTTGTTGTGTTTGAAACCTTGATTGGAATTCATATTGTGTTACGAATTTCAAAGGTTAGTTCACTTTCTGTGAATTTTGCCGAAAACCAAGACTGAATCTGCCTTGCTGACTTAGATCAGCTACTTTGAGCTGAAAATTGAATGCTTTCCACTTAGAATCTTGGAAACATGTCTTCTAGGAACTTTTAGTAATTTGGAACTAGTTTCCCAACGGTACCAATTTTTCCAATTTTGGACCTACTGAGTGCAAGATCCGATTTTTCAAAGATTGGTCCTTAAAAACTGAAATTTTTGAACTTGATGGGAAATGAGTTTTTTAGAAACTCTTCACTACCCTTCGATATTGAATGACTATTTTAAACTTGATTTCATGAAGGAAATCAGTTTCCCTTGTGTTATTAAACCCCACTTTTGAGCCTCGATTTACGAGTAATTAAGGCTCTCTTTCATGATATTTTCTTAGTATTGTACAAGTGTACAACCTTCCTTGTTAACGAGGGGTTTATAAACAATAGTGTGTTATAGCCAATTATTATTTGCTCAGGCGCTCAAGGGGACCTTCAAGAGGATCTCGAAGTGGATGCCTAAAAGTTTGTTTGAGCACTTACACTCTATTTTGAATTGGTGAGTGTTCCATATAGGAGTACGTGACTTGAATAGTTTTACGACATGTTTACTCCATGGTCATTATGTGTTTAACTGTTAAGTGCTACCGATAATTGCTCCTATGAACTTTTCCACCGTTTTAAGGCGAGTATGTACTTTATCTCACTCGACCTACTAAAATGACAAATTTCTACCGTTAACCGTGAACTACTTACCGTTTACCGATCTATTTGATTACTTACCGTTTACCGATTTACTTGATTACTTGCGCATGTTGTAAGCTCTAAGCTGAACTGGATCCTGCCCTTGGTTACTAACCTGCTCGAGCCAGGACTGGGCTTGGTCGGGTAGGTTGGAACCCTGGGCCACCGTTTCGGTATACTCGAATATTACCACTGGAGGGATAAGGTGATGGCCAGACAGACCGAGGGGATCTGAAGTTATAAGGTGAAGTTGACCAAAATGGTTCCACTGGAACACCGTATCCTTCAATATGTGTTTATTTCTGTAGAATGATAACTGTTTCATGTTAATGTGCCAATGTGCAACCTTGAACCATACACGTGTTATGCTCAATTACTTGATTTATTAGAACTACTAGAGTGTCTTGGAATCTCACTGGGCTGTTTAGCTCATTCCACGTTTTTGTTTTCCTTAACAGGGTTCAAGGCCGAGAGTGCTCACGAATAGTACTAAATTGTTTTCTCTTGGAGATTTTAAGTTGTATTATAGTGGATGGCTGTAGTACATATTCTTTTTGGATTGTATTTAAGTTTGAAAGTTAACTAATTGTAAGTATGAAATATTTTGGAATACTTTAATTATATATTGAAAATATTTGAGGTATTTCGAGTTTTTGAATTATGGATTGTAGTGAGTCCCGGCGAGAGTTGGGCAGGCGTTTCGCCGATACCCTTGAGTTCGCCCTTGGGAAAAGTGGGGGCGTCACAAAATTTCTAAACAGTATTTATAAATGTAGAAGTGGGCTAAATGAGGCATTTTGTTCTTGGCCTAAAACTACAGCATTTTGTTCTTGATTTTCCTTTGGTCGAGGGAATTAATACAACTTTGGTTCACAAATAAATATGCTAATCTCTCAGGCTACTGTCTCGTGCTCCAGCAATGATAAGCGAGAAATAAGCTATTCTTAACATAGACTTAGGAATTCTAAACATTGGTCTTATTGGTCTTAGTATTCTAGCAGACAAGTGTCTCATTATGCAATTTCAATTACTTAACAATTCATTAAAAAACAAATGAATAAATAAACCACTAAATCATTTCTGGACATCCCTATCCCATGTTTTTTCAAAATAGTAGTCTTACCATAATAAGATAAGCTGTAAAACTAAACTCAACTTAAAGAATTTAAAAAAGCCTGTTGAAGTGGTTTAGAACAATAACATAAAAAAGATCATTTATAAATATAATCTTTCCACTGTCCATCCACAAACTTGATATAAGTCAAGAGTAGGTTTCTACTTTCCAAAGCTTTAACATCGTCAATAATACCACATTCAAAATAAACTACTATGCAACTACAGAGGAATAGAGGAATACAAAACTAACCATTAAGCTGCATAACTATAGAGGAATAAAGGAATATGACTTACGTACTGTGAGCACCCCAAAATTATTTTATATTTTATTTTATTTCTTTGAATACATTTTCTTTACTTTACTTTATTGCCTTAATTTCCTAGATATTTTTTATAAGTGAGTCAAGATTTTTTATCATTTTTCTTCTATATGTTAGTGTATGTTAAATTCGTAGTGCGTTTTGGAAGTGGGACCCACTAGTGAGGTGTGTATTAAATTTAGTGGACAAACGGATATTTTTACAAGATGGTTTATGTGATTAGAAATGTTAAGAGTGAATTAGAGAAAAACAATATAGATTAGCCATTAGAGACAAAGGAAAGACAAAGGGATAAGTTTAAACCCTAAGTCGACACTTATCGACAACCTAACCATTCTTTGACCAAGACTTTTCTTGATCTTTATCTTGGAAAACTGGACAAAATTCCTTCACTTTCTTCGTCCCTCTTGGCCGAACTCCCTAGCAAGAAAAGAGAGAAAAGAAACTCCAAATTTCACCTTGATTCCTTGCTTGAATCCTTGAGAAACTCATCCTACAATTCAAATCCAATCCATAGAAAGTTGTATCAAGGTAGAAAGAAAGGCTTTTGTGGAGAGATTTGGGAGAAGAGAAGCTCTTGGCAGCATTTTCTTCATAGGGTTTTAAAGGTATTTATGTCTAGAAACCAACTTTTCTCTTTTATCTTGCATTTGAGTAGATTTATGACTTGATTATGGTAGATTTCATGGAAAATTTCAAAGTTTGTGTGGTGGTTCAAAATTTTCCAGCTTTGATTGAGAAATTCCAACTTTGATATGTTAATTCAAGCTTTGCTATGATCTATTAGCTTTGCCATGTGGATTTTCCAGATTTTATATGTTCCTTTGGGCTTCATTACAGAAATTTTCAGCTTGTAGTAGTGAATTTCTGTGAGGACCCGAAAAATTTCCTTAGTTTATTTTATTTTATTTTATTTTTTCGAATACATTTTCTATACTTTACTTAATTACCTTAATTTTCTAGATATTTTTATAAGTGAGTCAAGTTTTTAAATTATTTTCCTTGTATAAGTTAGTTTCATGCTAAGTTCGAAATGCATTATGGAAGTGGGACCCGCTACTGCGGTAAGTGCGCTAAATTTTTGAAGATTAGGTGGAGTTTTGCATAAAAGGGATATTATTTTATAAGGTGCTAAGAGATAATTAGAGGTTAGTTAGATAGTTTAGTCTTTGAAAGACAATAAGATAAGGATTAATCTTGGCTAAACACTTGTCAAAAAATTCTTGGATCTTTGACCTTGACCAAAGACTTTGCTTACCTCTTTAATAAAAACAAAATTTGACCAATATTTTCTTATTTTTCACCTTGCTTTTGGCCGAACCTCTTGAGGGAAGAAAGGGAGAGAAAACTTCATTTTAAACCTCAAATTCTTGCTTGAATCTTGAGTTTTAACCAACAATCTTGCAAACTACTCCATAGAAAGTGATAACTAAGGAAGATTAAAGGCTTGAGTGGAGAGATTTTGGAGGAAAAAGCACTAAGTTTCCATCTTTCTTGGGGTTTTAAGGTATCTATGGCAAGAAACTTCTCTTTACTTCTAATACTTGCATACTAGTGGTTTAGAGTTGAATATTGGTAGTTTTATGAGAAATTTCATGATTTGAAGTGGAGATTTGGAAATTTTCAGCTTTTATGGTGAAATTTCAGACCTTATATGATGCTTAAGATTGGCCATGATTTGATAGTTTTGCCATGTGAAATATCTAGCTTTTATATGTTAGTTTGGCTTGCTTATTGAAAATTCCAGCTTGTATGTGAAAATTTCAGCTTAGGGTTTCCAAAAAATCAGCTTGAGTATGGTTGGTTTTGAGCTATAAATTTGCTATATTTGGATGGTTTTGTGGCCTTAATCATGTGTATGTTATAGCTTATGACTTGTGGTTGTGGTTGAGGTTGATTTGAGATGAAATTTGGTGTTGAGTTTGGATGGAAAAGTAAAGAAAATAAGGGGAGGTGCTGTCCAAATTTTGGGGGAGCTTGCCTCCCTTCAGTTTGGGTTGATTTTGTGATAAACTTGCTTAAGATGCTTGGTAAACCTATAAGCTTTACTTATGTGTTGAATTTTGGTTGAAATGGAAGGATTTTCATTGGTATTTTCCCCCAATTTGCTGGTTGAAATTTCACTTGTTGGCCAAGTGATAGCGAAGTCTATTACCTTGTTGTTTTCTAACCTTTTCATAATTGGTTTTGGCCAAAACTTGTTCCAAACATTGGTTAAGCCTTTTGTGCGTGAAGTTGAGTGAAAACTACGGAGATTGGGAGTTGAAAAACTTCATGATTGTACTTGTTTCATGGCTGCGAAAAATCCTGGTTTGGATGGTAGCTTTGTACCTTGCTATCTTTTAGTCTCAAAGTCTTTAGTTTGGAAGTCTTTTGGACACACTCTCGTTGACTTCACTTGCTAAAACCTTGAACAACAATTGTATGTTGAGGTGGAGTGAATATCCTAACTTAAAGCGGTGTAGTACCTTGTTTCTTTTCATTGTTTTGTTGCTGGAAATTTCCAGCCATGAATCGAAATGAAGAACTCTTTGGTTAGTCATGTTTTTGGATCCCATTGTTTTCTTTTCACTCCAAAATCATATTTGCATCTTTGCACTAGTAGTCACTTGGATTTTCTTTGGTTTACCTAAACTTGGGATGGTTGAACCATAATATTTTCTCTTGGTTACTCTTAGGGTTCATCGGTGATAAAGGGCATAATCCGGAAGGAAACTTTTGACGATATTTTTGCTTGAACTAGTGAGTGTATCACTCGCATGACTTGTTGCTTAACTGATTTACTTGTGCTTGAAATTTATGACTTGAATGACTGTGACTTTCGTTTGGATGAGACGAGGGTGTACTTTATCACACTCATTTCTCTTCACTATTTGACTGGTTTACTGTGCAAATTTGGACCTGTTACTTGTGCATGAGTTGATGTCGTTTGGAGGCTAGTATCCAACGACCTTACTGTGAAATTTGAGTTCAAACCTCATTGGTAGTTAATCGAATCGAGCCAGCAAGGGTTTGGTCGAGGTAGATTGACGAACCATGAGGAAACTGTTACTGATTCACTGAATACTAAAACTGTGAAGCCCCCACCTCTCCCAAAGACGAACCCTAGGGTATCACGCACTCATTCTAACTTAATAGAGAACCACAAGTCTACCATAGACTTAGTATTAAAGGATAACTTCAAATATACAAGCCAAATTCTTCTACGGCTACCATTTACAATTACAATCCAAAAACCCAAATATAACAAAGTTTACACTTCAAATGTCTCCAACATCATACAAAAGATTTACTAGCTCCAACCAAAAATCGCTAGTCTAAAGTCCCCAACTTCCACTTCCAAAACCTATTAAGGAAAACAAGGGTGAACTAACGCTCAGTGAAAGCGACTTAAAAGCGACTTAACATGAAATTTCATTTAAGTGCACAAATAGGAAGTAAAACACAAGTAGAAAGGATACAGGAGCTCTCAGGAGCTAAATCCACACTGCTTCACGATACTCTTGAACCACAATTTCCAAATGTTGACACTCCGTCAACTAAGCAAGTAACAAGTCCATAGAACCCCACTTTTCACCAATTTCGGTCCAGCGTTACACCCTTACCAGGCCCACTCGTCAAACAAGATGTGATATTACTCGAGTATATCCAAACAAATCAAGTACACGAGTCCAAGGTTCACCAAAACTCCTCAACCAAGCCCTCGCTGGCTTGAGTAGAATGGCTAGCCATTGGGTTTTGGGCGTCCCCATAAGTACAATTTGTGAGGACCCGAATTTTTTATTATTTTTATTTTATTTTACTGGCTTATTTAATTATTTATTCACCCTTTTACCCCAAATAATTTATTCATCCATTTCAAGTCCATTTGTATGCAAAAATGTCCCTTTTATAATTTTAAAACATTTCGTTAGCAATTTTAATTTTTCTACGGCTCGTTTAGCGAGAAATAGAGAGTGCACGTTGTTCGAGGTAATATTCGATACGAGAGTGTAATAATCTTGGAGAATTAAGAATGATCAATAGTAGACTAAGAAAAGTTAATTGAGAGATTAGAGGTGAGTGAGTTCAAATTTTTTGCTTTATAGCGCGCGAATCGAAAGTTCGCGTATTTCGCGTCAAAACGACTAAGTGGAGATTTAAGAAACCTATACTAGACTACTAAGAGTGAATAATTATAGTGTTAAAGGAATTTCAATTGAGGATTAGTACACAAGTGAAACAAACGAGAGAGAAAATTGGTGGCCCGAAACACTATTCGCTCACTATTCCTAGTTGACTTTTGTAAAGCTTTTGGCCACAAATTCTTCAAGCTTCCAAGGGAAGCTTCACACTCAAACACTCTCTCTCTCTTCCTCTCTTGGCCGGCCGAACACCCAAGGAAAAGAAGGGAAGAAAGCTTCTTCATCTTGCACCATTCTTGCTTCCATTTCACTTGAAATTTTCCACCCAACTTGCATACTACTTGGAGATCAACCTTAGCTTGAAGGAGGACATCATCTAGTGGAGTTTCTTGGAGGTTTTGGTGGTGAAAATTTCTGGTTTCTTCAAGGGTTAATAGGTAACCATCAACTCCTCTAATCTTTCCATTTAATTGAAGTTTAGTGGTTGATTTGGCATGGGTTTGAAACCCTAAGCATGAAATAGGCTAGCGGACTTGAGGTGTTTCATTTCTTGCTCTAATCACTAGGCTAGCGGCCTTGAGGTGGATTATAGGTATCTGAATTGAGGTGTAATTAGTTGTTTGTGGTTGTTTACGTGTTATTTGAGTTGAATATGGTTAGAAAGTGAAGGAAAATTCGAAGGAAGTTGGAAGTGCAAGCTGGCCGAATCTGTCCTGTGTTTATCTTGCTTGAATTTCAAATTTTTGTTGGTTGTTTGGCTATGAAATTAAGTGATATATGTTGTATATTATTTTTACAAAGTGCCCTGCGAAAATCATTTCAATTGGTTGCTCAAAACTAGAGTTTTCGAAATTGAAAGAAATCTGGAAAACGCGTTGTAGATGTCCGGACAGAATCTCTTCATTCGAACATAACGTGTTGTACAAAAGTCAAAATTGAGTGCGGTTAGTAGCATTCAAAACTAGACATCCCTAGCTTTCTAACGGTATAAAATTCACTTGCTAGTTCGAATTGAGTGAGCCGTAGTGATCCAATAAAGTTGACTGTCCTGTTGTGATGGTCTGTCCGAGAGGAATGGAGTAGCTGCATCTTGTGGCTCTATTTTCTCTCACTTTCGAACTGATTTTGAAAACGTTTTTCTCCTGATGAAATGTGGAATTTTGAACCTAGTTTCCAATGCCACCAACCATTCCCAATTTGAACTTGTATTGAGTGAGATGTGGCCTGATTTCGAAAGTACGACCAAGATGGAAAACTAGACTGTTTTTCCTTTCTTGTTGGCCAAATGGTCAGAGTTGTTTTGGGATGTTTTGTCTCAAAAATTTTGATGTCAATTGCTTCTCAATTGCTCATTGAATGTTTATGGGACCTTGGTTTCAAACATGGATCGAATTTGAACTGATTTCATTGTGCAAAATGTTTGGAAAAGAAAGAAAAGCAAGAGGACAGATTTGCCTTGAAATATTTTTCGAACTTTGGTAGTTTTGTTAACTGCCTTCCCATCTGATTTTTTGTGTGAAATTTGATAGAGAGGTAGTCCACATATGGAAGTTTAAGTGTACCAAATTTGGTGTAATTTCAAGACCATTTCGATATCCAAATGATGCCCCAAAGATTACTTTTCAAATCTGGAAATTCACTGTTCAAGTAGTAAAAATTAACCGACTTTGAACTGTTTTATCTTGATACTCAAGACTCCAAATTTAGTTCCGTTTGTCGTGTTTGAAACCTTGTTTAGAACTATTATTGTGATACAAATTTCAAAGGCTGATTCCATTTCTACGAATTTTGCCAAATTTCCAAACTTTACTGAATTTACAAGCCTGTTTTGCTCTGTCCTGTCTAGAACAGTGAATTTGAGCTAAAATTTGAATGACTTCGAATTGGGGTCTGAGAAAAGTGTCTTCTAGAAAGTTTTAGTACTTCGAACCTAGTTTCCAACGGTATAAATTTTTCCATTTTTGGATTCATGAAACTCGAGATACGATTTTTCCAAGTAGTGTCATTCTAAACTGGAAATTTTCTGTTTTCAACCAAATTGCTCTTTTAAGAACTTTCCACCTTCCTTTGCAATTGTTTGGACTGTTTTAGGTGTAATTTCGTGGTTGAATACATGGTTCCTTTGGAACTTTAAACTTTCATTTCTAATCTTGGTTTCCGAAGGTTAAACCTCTCTTAACGCATTTTCTTGGTTGTGCCACTTTCTTGGCTAATGAGACCTTATTTTATACTTGAAAAAACTGAACTTCAAACCCTAGTTTTATGCCTCGATTACTGTGAGTTTAAACTGCAAAAAGGGAGATTTTGACTAAAATAATTCTTGGTGAATTTCACTAGTTTCATACTTGAAGCTTGGAACCTTAACTTTGATATTTTTCTATGAAAATGAGTGGGGTTTAAACGAGTTTTTAACTCCATTAGTTTGGATGATGTGCATACTCCTTGCCTTTTAGGTTTGGACATGAGATTTAAAGTTTTATGAAATGAAAATCATTTACCCTTTTCCTTGATTTTCGTGTTGAAAGTGAAATGGTGCTTTCTCTTGGATATGAGATTACTTACCACGACATGAATCAAAAACGACCTTTGAGCTCTCTTTGAGCATTATTTCAATGTTTTAGCAAGAAAAGTTTCTTTTGACTTGACTCGAACTCGTGATCTAGAGAAGGGGTAGCGAGGAAATGTATTTCTTTGTAACCTTGGTTGAACACCTAGATAATTATGATTGTACATGTTTCAGGTGGTCACGAAGACACCGAAGATCTCATCTAACTTCTCGCTTCACTCTTATTTTGCCCTTGGCTAGTGGTGAGTGTCAAGTGCATGTTAAATGCTTATGTGGTTGAAATGTTAACTGTACAAGTGTTATACATGATACGTAAACTTATCGAGACGAGAGAGTATTTTATCGCCCTCGCCCTCTCTCTCTTTTAATTACGTAATACTTATTACATGAATGCATATGATTGGTAATTGTACTTGAATATGTTTAACTCGTGAGCTCTGAGCGGATGCATGTACCACACCAATTCGAGTGGGAGGTTCCTCTCATACCGTCTCAGTGCTATAATTGGTTCTCTAAACGATAGCATGTACCACACCAATTCGGGTGGGAGTTACATCTCATGTCAACTCAGAGCCATAAACAATTCTAAATCGATTGGAGCGATGTCTCATCGACCCTGTTCTCTAAGCGATAGCATGTACCACACCAATTCGGGTGGGAGGTACCTCTTATGTCGACTTAGAACCATAAACAATTCTAAGTCGATCGGAGCGATGTCTCATCGACCCGGTTCTCTAAGCGATAGCATGTACCACACCAATTTGGGTGGGAGGGACCTCTCATGTCGACTTAGAACCACAAACAATGATTGGTAATTGTACATGAATATGTTTAACTCGTGAGCTCTGAGTGGATGCATGTACCACACCAATTCGGGTGGGAGGTACCTCTCATGTCAACTCAGAACCATAAACAATTCTAAGTCGATTGCAGAGATGTCTCATCGACCCGGTTCTCTAAGCGATAACATGTACCACACCAATTCAGGTGGGAGGTACCTCCCATGTCGACTTAGAACCATAAACAATGATTGGTAATTGTACATATGATTGGTAATTGTACATGAATATGTTTAACTCGTGAACTCTGAGCGGATGCATGTACCACACCAATTCGGGTGGGAGGTACCTCTCACACCGTCTCAGTGCTATAATTGGTTCTCTAAACGATAGCATGTACCACACCAATTCGGGTGGGAGGTACCTCTCATGTCGACTCAGAACCATAAACAATTCTAAATCGATTGGAGCGATGTCTCATCGACCCGGTTCTCTAAGCGATAGCATGTACCACACCAATTCGGGTGGGAGGTACCTCTCATGTCGACTTAGAACCATAAACAATTCTAAGTCGATTGAAGCGATGTCTCATCGACCCGGTTCTCTAAACGATAGCATGTACCACACCAATTCGGGTGGGAGGTACCTCTCATGTCGACTTAGAACTATAAACAATGATTGGTAATTGTACATGAATATGTTTAACTCGTGAGCTCTGAGTGGATGCATGTTCCACACCAATTCGGGGTGGGAGGTACCTCTCATATCGTTTCAGTGCTATAATCGATTCTCTGAGCGGTAGCATGTACCACACCAATTCGGGTGGGAGGTACCTTTCATGTCAACTCAAAACCATAAACAATTCTAAATCGATTGGAACGATGTCTCATCGACCCGGTTCTCTAAACGATAGCATGTACCGCACCAATTCGGGTGGGAGGTACCTCTCATGTCGACTTAGAACCATAAACAATGATTGGTAATTGTATATGAATATGTTTAACTCGTGAACTCTGAGCGGATGCATGTTCCACACCAATTCAGGTGGGAGGTACCTCTCATACCGTCTCAGTGCTATAATTGGTTCTCTAAATGATAGCAAGTGCCACACCAATTTGGGTGGGAAGTACCTCTCATGTCGACTCAGAACCATAAATAATTCTAAGTCAATTGAAGCTATGTCTCATCGACCCGGTTCTCTAAGCGATAGCATGTACCACACCAATTCGGGTGGGAGGTACCTCTCATGTCGACTTAGAACCATAAACAATTCTAAGTCGATTGGAGCGATGTCTCATCGACCCGGTTCTCTAAGCGATAGCATGTACCACACCAATTCAGGTGGGAGGTATCTCTCATGTTAACTTAGAACCATAAACAATGATTGGTAATTGTACATGAATATGTTTAACTCGTGAGCTCTGGGCGAATGCATGTACTACACCAATTCGGATGGGAGGTACCTCTCATACCGTTTCAGTGCTATAATCGGTTCTTTGAGCGGATGCATGTACCACACCAATTCGTGTGGGAGGTACCTCTCATGTCAATTTAGAACCATAAACAATTCTAAGTCGATTGGAGCGATGTCTCATCCACCCGGTTCTCTAAGCGATAGCATGTACCACACCAATTCGGGTGGGAGGTACCTCTCATGTCGACTTAGAACCATAAACGATGATTGGTAATTGTACATGAATATGTTTAACTTGTGAACTCTGAGCGGATGCTTGTACCACACTAATTCGGGTGGGAGGTATCTCTCATACCGTTTCAATGCTATAATCAATTTTCTGAGCGGTAGCATGTACCACTCCAATTCGGGTGGGAGGTACCTCTCATGTCGACTCAGAACCATAAACAATTCTAAGTCGATTTGAGCGATGTCTAATCGACCACTTATACTCTTGAAGAGCTCCTGTATTCTTTGTCGCGCCCCATTTTTTGATAAGAAAAATGACGTGTTTAGAAAAATGGATCTTTGGTTGATTTTGATTTTGAAAAATGTGAATTTTTGGTTTGAAAGAAAATATTGAAAAGAAAAATGAAAAGGGCCTAAATGGGGTTTGAAAGTGCGACGATTTGGGCCCAGATTATAGTTTAAAAAGGGTTTTTAAAAAATCGGAGTCGCCATTTGGTATTGAGTTAAGGTGTACCAAATCACCTAAAATGAATTTTTTAAAGAAAAAAATAGAAAAACCCTTTTAAAACAAGTCCAAGTCTACGAAAATTAGAGAAAAAGATTCGGGAGTCACATTTGAAGAAAGGGAAGGCAAGGATAAAAATCCAAGGCACCCTTTCAACCTAGTCAAGGCTAGTTGCGTGATTTAGTCAGATATTTTCTTATTTTAACCTAAAAATTTATCACATTTGGAGGTATGAATGCAAACCCTAGACCTAATTATCGGGGTCAGAATATCTCTTCGAAGTTATTTGATGCAAATCGCATTAATTGCGACGCCCACAAGTAAACTTTCGAAGAAGTCACGAATTGTGCAAAATATGAGACTAAAAAAAAAGAAGTAAAAAGAATAAAATACAAATAAAATAATTATATATGAATACATGATCTAAGGGGTGCATCATATCGGGTACGGGGAACTAATATTCCTGACTCAATTTTCCCTTTAATAGAGGGAATACGAGCGTGCTAAGGTTAGAAAGCCAAACTCGTCCATATCCCATATCCAAGGGATATTTCTTATCTAATCAAGCAAATGATCTAACCTAATTTCTATTTCCCTAAATGAAATGCAAGTCTAATGTCATGTTTTGATACAAAGGGGTAAGGAATATACATATAAGGGGAATATGGGACAAGGGATATAAATATAAGGGAATATGGGATAAGGGATGTACATATATAAGGGAAGTGTCATACAAAATGGTAAGAACCCTAGAAGTGAAAAACATGCATGAGATGAAGTGATTTTATCACACAAGCATGATCTAACACATGGATGGGTCCTAAGGGTCTAGCATTGGACTAACCCACATCTATGAGTTCTTACTAGCATTGGACTAGTGTGGAATCGTAAAACAGGCCACAACTAGCGTTGGACTAGTGTGGTGATGTCATACATTTATTTTATAACTAATTAATCATGTAAAACTAATAAAAGCTAATAAACACTTAAATTCACATAAACACGTACCAAATAAGCATAATATCTAGATGCAAAGTCCTAGAAAAGCGGTAAACACGTAACACATAGGCATGCAAGGCACACGAGACAAATAAAGCAAATAAAACCCTAATTATTACATATTCTATCTAAATACAAGTCTTGAACCCCCTAACTGTTACAACTTGGCATTCAAGTGCCTTTCAAATAATTAAAATTGAACTCAAATAAATATGCAAAATTGAAACAAATAAAGCAAATAAATAAATAAATAAAACATTCAAAAGGCATGCAATTAATCACATAGAATCACATAAGTGTACATAGGGTCAAATAAAGTAAAAATAAGGGATATAATGTATCTCCCTTGAGTTGGGGTCCTAATGACACGAATTTACTTATTTACCCTCCAAAATAGTAAAAAGGGTCAATGCATCACTTTAATTAACAAATAATCACAAAAATGAAGATAAATACAAAATTAAATCAATCAAGGTATCCAAATAAAAATAAACAAACCATATTTGACAAATTAACACAAATAAGGACCCAATTTGAAAGAATTAAAGAAATTAAAAGATCAAAATCACTATTATTGCAAATATGAAGGATCTAAAAGGAAATCAACTAAAATCAAGGACTTGAAGTGAAACGTACCATATCAAATGATAAAATTCACAAAAATAAATGAAAACCAATTGACTACGATTAAACAACCAAGTTACCCAAAAAGTTTACTAAAATCCGAATTAGAATCATAAATTTCTCAAAAACTATTAAACCTCAAAAATTTCATCCCAAAAATTCATGAATATTCTATCCAAAATCAAATCAAGCATGCCTAAGGAAAAAAACATATTAAGAGGACAAAATTGATTAAATTATCCAATTAATTGAGCCTTAGTAGCATTAGTTGAAAAATCAGGGGTTAAAGTGCAAATTTGGAAAAATTCCATGCAAGCTTCAACGAAAGCTTTCTTCTTCATTCGATGGTTGGTTTCTACAAATTCTTTCTGGGTTACTCGAATGCAATCTCTTTTTCATCCCAACTCAACTAGTATCAACCAAACATCAAAGCCTCAAAAAGAAACACGGAACTGGACATCCAAACAAACCAAAAGAAACTGAGAATGAAATCATACAGATTCTGATAAAAAGTTTCATGCAAATTCATGAAGAAACCTTCTGCAACTTTCATCTGAGAGCCTCTATGGCTCTATGCAAACTTTCGGCAAAACAAGATTCATACAAAACTATGAACCAACCCCAATTAAACATGGCTAAGCAAGGGAATTCTTGGAAATATCTCATGCAAGATTCATGCAAATGCTACATGCAAGCTCACGGAAAACCTTTTGCAACAAAAAAAGCTTGCTGCACTTTCGTTTCTCAACACGGAATTCAGACCCAAACACACAACTTTGAGCAAAAGTTCTTCGACCAAACATCAAAGCTCTAATCTAAGCAACAAAAATAGCCATTTTAACATCCAAACAAGGAGCAAAAGACAGTCACAGGAATGCAATCTTCTTAGCAACTTATGGAACTAGCATAAAATGAAAGGAAAACAGCAGCTTTTTCTTATGCTTTGACAATTCCGCAACCTCATGCGGCAGATGTTAGCAACAATTTCAAATAGGAAGACGACCTCAGATTCTTATGAAACTCACCCCAATACTTATTACGCATACAAGAGAACGAACATTAGGATGGGGAGAGCTTTGCAAATTCCTAGCTCATTCAAAAATTTTCCACCAGTGGTGGATTTATCTACGGAAGTTCACTCAACCAGCTAATACTCTCACATGTTTTGTCTCATGAAAAGGAAAGCAACAGTTAAGGTCTCATTTATGGTAAACCAAGCAAAAATCTTTCAAACAAGCCCTGGAGTAATCAACACGACCTCACGGAAACATAAGAAAACAGCTACTTGAGCAAATGAACAAACGAGAGAAAAAGATGGAGACAACATAACAAAAGGCAGCAGGCATGCGTGACTACAAGAACCTAAATCCTATCAATTTTCTTATGCAAACATCAAAAACACTTTCTGCATTTTCAAGCCTCAGCTCTTCACGATTCCATTTAGCACCAGGTCATTTACAGCAGCAAATTTCAAGAAAAAACAATGTCGATGTTATGGCCTGTTGTTATACCACACTTTGCTGCCAGCAAACGCATACAATGGCATCACCATCCAATAACAAACAGACCCAAAGAGTAATCAAGCCAAACCAGAACCTCAACTACCCAAAATCCAATTTTTGTCAACATCGCTGCAACAAGCCGAGAGCTTCGAGCTTGTTGCAGCAAATTTTCATGCGCCAATCTCAACCCAAACACCACTTGCAACTTTTCAGATTCATTCAAAACTTGACAAACTTTTAACAACAGAATAAGGTTTAGCTTCCCCACCAAAATCTTGACAAAAGAAGCAAGAACAAGAAAGAAAACAAAACGAAACACAAGATTCACAGCTCATCGCATCCTCAACAGATTTACGGAAAAGCAAAACAAACAAGACTTCATCCATAGGCTTCAAATGATATATAGAATATAGCTTTGATGATGAACTTACAATGGGAGAGTCGATAGAAGTCGATGCAGATCTGCAGAGGATAGTCAGCTGGATGAAGAAAAAGAATTCCAGCAGCTCCTTTTCCTTTGGTTTCTTGTTCTCTGCTTTTTCCAATTTTTCTCTCTCCCAGGTTTTCCAAGCTTGCTCCTTTCCTCTAGCCCAAGCTTCTGGTTTCTTCCATTTCTCCCCCCAAGAACTCCCCATAGCCTTTCCTTTTCCTCAGTCAAAACCCTCTCAATCTCAGCCGCCACCCTATCTTCTTTCACTTTCCAGCCGTCACTCCCCTCTTTATCTTTTCTCTCTGGTTTTTCTCTTGTTTTCTTTCTGCTCAAACACTCTCTACCTGAGGCTTTTTCTCTCAGCTTCCTAGCTCTCGGTCTTTCTCTCTAGTTTTTCTTTTTTTGCTTCTATCTAACCTCAGCCGTCATTCCCTATTTTTTACTGTCCAGCCGTCACCTTCCTCTCTCTCGTTTCACTCTCTCACGCTAGCCTTTTATATCAGCTTAGGCTTCTCAAAACCCTTATCTCAATGGTCCGGATAGAACTTCAACTCCCCCGCCTCTCTTTAAAACCATCAGATGGGTTTTAATTCTACACCTCTTGGTGTTGTTGGATCAAAGCTATTTGGGGTGAGATTAAGCGGATCCGAGAGTGATAAAAAATGAAGCAACAAATGAGCCAAAAACTGGAAAAGAAAAACGCAGCTGCCCCCGTCCTTGCTTCTTGCTGGTGCATCGTAAAGGAGGAGCAAGCACGCGCGCGTGGCTCCCTCTTTTTTCTTTTCTTTTTTTTTTAAGGAAATGATTTTCTAAATAACATAAAAATGAAATAAGGTCAATAAAAATTAAATAAAATGCTAAACTATTATTCTTTTCATTTTATTGTTATAGTTTACTAATTTTCAATTAATTTAGGTAAACGAAAAACGTTAATTCCTAATTAAGTTAATTTGCAACAAATTTTCAATTATTGAATCTAAAAGAATTAAAACCCGCATTTTTGTAACAATTTTCTTTTTCCGGAAATTTAATGCCAAAAATGTCTTAAAATAAAATTAGGAGACTAATGAGCAAAAATGAATAATGATTATCATTAAAATAAAAATAATAATAATAAATAAAGCTAAATTAGAATACTGGTATCTAAAATGCTAAAAAAAAGGTCTAAAAACAAAAATCATGAGATTAATAAATAGATAAAAATAGATACTAATTATCAAATAAAAACAAAATGAAATAAAAATAAAAAATAAAAAATTGATTAAAAAAATTTGGTGTCTACATCCTTATTAAGTGTGTTAATGTTATTTATCAGTTACTTGAACTTCCTTGTTCTAATTCTTGTACAAATGCCATTGTTATTTGAACTATGTGTTTGCATGTTTTTCTTGGCCTCACTGAGCGTTAACTCATCTCATTAGTTTTGTTTCCCTTAACAGGAGCCGAAATGGAAAGAATTGGAGAAGCCAACTTGGTGGGCTTTTGTTTAGGGTTCTAAATGTAATTGTTTAGATAACTTTTGGAGGTTGTATATTTTGGGAAATGTTGATGTACTTTTGGTAACTTGTGATGTAAGATTTAAATGTTTATTAAGGAAGTGACTTTTTCTTCACTCCGACTTTTATTATTCAGTTATTTATGCTTAAGTTTGAATTGGAATTGTATCGAGTACTGGCGAGAGTTTGGGCGGGCGTCCCACCGATACCCTTGGATTCGCCCTTGGGAGAAGTGGGGGCGTCACACAATTGGTCAATGAGACAACGTTCCAATCGACTTAAAATCGATCATAGTACTAAGTCAAGATGAGAGGCACCTCCCACCCGAATAGGGTGTGGTACATGTTGCCGCTCAGTACTCACTAGTCAAAACATGTTCGAGTACAAGTGCAAGTCACAAACATTCATGTAACAAGTAACAATTAATCAAGAGGGAGAGGATGAAGGCGATAACGTATACCCTCACCTCAGCAAGTTCACGAATCATATAGCACTTGTACAAATATCATTTCAATCATAGCAATATGAAGCATGCAGTTGACACTCACCAAAAGTCAAGGGCAAAGCAAGAGGTCAGACAAGCTCCCCGGCGTCCACGTGACCACCTGAGACATGCACAATCACGATTATCTAGGTACTCGACCAAGGCTAACAAGAAAATATCCTCTTGCTACCCACACTCAAAGCCAAAAGTTCAAACCGAGATAAAAGGGACTTTCTCGCTTAATCATTGAAATATTACTCAAGGGGGACTTAAAAGTCGTTTTCAAGTCAAGTCGTGGCAAGAAATTTCGATTCCAAAAGAAAAGTACCACGCTTAATTTTTGGCACGAAAATCGAGGAAAGAAAAATGGTTTTCATATCTTAAAACTTCTAATCCTATGCCCAAATTTTAGAATATAAATGAGCGTTCACATTTTCTAAACTTATGGAGTTAAAATCCATCAAAACGCTACTTATTTTCATAGTAAATATTGAAAAAGTTCCAAGTTTCAAATATAAAACTAGTGAAGTTCCTCAAAAATTACTCTAGTTAAAATGCTCCATTTATGGTCCGTTTTTATGAAAATCGAGGGCACAAGACTAGGAGGTGAAATTCATTTCCCCAAGTATGAAATGAGGTGCAAATAATTAAGAAAGTTAGGCTTGAAACCTAGAAAATGTTCCCAAGCCACCTTTTAAGCTTTTGCCTCTTTACAAGGAAAATTCAGTTTTGGCAACATTCTTTGAAAAATCATAACTTGAGTTGCATATGTCCAAAATTTGTAAATCTTATACCGTTGGAAAATAGATTCAATGAACTATACTCTCTAGAAGACACATTTTCCAGATTCAAATCAGAAATCAGTCAAATCTTAGCTCCAAATCACTGCTTCAGTAAGAACAGGGCAAAACAGTCTTGAATTTCAGTGAAATTTGAAAATTTGTCAAACTTCATAGAAATTGAACTAGCCCTTGAAATTTATACCACTGAAAGAACTGCAAGTCTAGTTTCAAACGCAACAAACGGAACTCAATTTGGAATTTTCTACACCAAAATACAATAGTGTTTCTAAAGCTGGTTTTTGAAACCTAATTCACGAAATTCCAGTTTTTGGACATCCGACACAGTTTCTAAATCAGGTCATAACTAAGGTTACACAAGTCCAAAATTAGCGTCATTTATGGAGTTGAAAACTAGATTTAAAATTATAAAAATCACTAGAAGAAACTGTCGTCAAATTCATTTTGTAAGATGAGTTAAAACGAGCTACAAACTGCAGCTGTGCTTGTTTCTTGGTTAAAATAGTGAGGAAACACAGCCAACTTTGCCGGTTCACTGCGACTCATAGAAAACGAACTAGCAAGTACATTTTATATTGTTAGAAAGCCCTCAGAGTATAATTTCACATGCCACAAACGGCACTTGATTTTGACTCTTGTACGGAAAATTATGTGCTGTTTAGTACACACTGGTTGGCTGCACTGATCAGAAATTTCCAAGTTTGATTTCCTCTCTTTATCTTAACTTTAACTCATACAAAAGAAATGATTTTTGGGAGATAATTTACACACACATAACCCATCATGTAGCAAGCATTTTTGCATCATTATAACCACAAATTTTGAAATTAAATCAAGGGAAATAAACCAGCAAAAATCGGACAGCCTTGCTCTTCTTTCCTTCAAATTTTTTCTCTCCAACTCTTACACCCAAAACCAAGTTAGAAATCAATAAAACAACAACCAAACAAACAAAAGTCCTCATGGCCACTACTTAAGAATCTTCCTCAAGACATCTATCTAAAGTCAAGATTCATGGAACCCATCAACAAACCCAAGCTTATCTAGCTAAAAACTAACTAAAACTAACTAAAAGATGAAAGAAAGGTTGAAGCTTTGAAGGGTTTACCTTCTTCCAAGAGTAGTGAGCAAAACTTCAAAGAAATCAAGATTTAAACCACCAAGAATCTCTTCTTCTCCAACTCTCCTACTAAGTTTGAGGATGATCCAAGAGTATGAGTTAGGTTGGAGTAAGTTTTAGTAAGCAAAGTGAAGAAGATGAAGATGAATTTTTTGGCTAAATGGAGGGAGTGAGGGTTCGGCCAAGAGGGAGGGATGAAGAGAGGGTTTTGTTTGCTTTTTGTGAAGTGATTTGGATGAAAGAAAGATGGGACATAAAGCTACTTTTGGTGCAAAAGTCAATAATTGAATAGTGGCCCATTAGTGCTCCTAATTGAGATTAATTCAACTCACTCACATCTAATCTCTCAATTAACTTTTCTTAGACTACAATTGATCATCCTTAACTCTCCAAGGCCACTGCACTCTTAGACCAAATTTTACCTCGAAAACATGTTTTCTCTAATTTTCACTAATCGAGCGACAGAAAAATTAAGTTTACAAGCAAACATTTTTTAAAAATATAAAATGAGGCAATGTACCATGCAAATGCAATTAAAATGAATGAAATAAATTAATTGGAGTAAATGAATAAATAAATAAATACACCAGTTAAAGAAAATTTCGGGTCCTCACAGAAATCTTCTGATATTTGGTATACTCGAGTATTACCACCACTGTTCATGTTTGGTGTTCGGATCCAATAACGGGTATGTTTGGTGGACGGAAATTGGTGTAAAGTGGGGATCTATGGTCATAATTTTGCTTCTTTAATCGTTGACGGAGTGTTAACGGGTTTGGATCAAATAATGCAACGGGGGAATTTGGCTCTTGAGAGCCATTTGTATCCTTTTACCTGAACTACTTTGTTTAAATTGTGGTGTTTACTTATATCTTTATTTGATACTTATATTTGATTGATTAAAATTGTAATTGTGTGATTCTTGACTGCGTGACCTTTTTGGTACCTCATTGGGCGAAAACTCATCATGTTGCCTTTGTTTTCCTTATAGGGGACGGATTTTGGGGAACGTGGATTTTTGGAAAAGAATTGAGCTAGTTTAACTTGTTTTTTTTAAACTCCTCTGTATTAGCAACTTCGCATGTATTTGTATAGGTTTGGATACTCTGACTTTAATTTAAGTTGAATCTTTAGAGATTCTATTGTACATAGTATGGATTGATTAATCGAAGTTCAATTGCGCGTTTTAGTATTGTAAATGTGCATTTTGGCTTAGTAGTCCTAGCAAGATCTGGACAAGCAGTTTACCAACCCTTGGGATACGCCCTAAGGGAAGGTGGGACTGTCACAGTTGGTATCAGAGCCTAGGTTAGAAATGGCTTAGGCGAAATAGAAATTTGATTCTAAAGAATTTAGTGTGACGTGTTCGGGTGTCATTAAGTATGATTAAACTTGCCTAAGTTATAAACTGTATTTATCATTGTAGGTTATGGACGAAACTAGTGGAGAGGATGGAGGTGAGCCATCTCGGAGGCGCTTTCGAGTCATCGATTACAAGGAGAGGCCAGGAGGACCGATCCGGCATTGGAGTATTGCTAGTCGGACTAGACGTTGTAGTCGTTGCCAGAACTATTATATTGATCATGTGGTCTTGGTAGTACTAGACGAGAGGAGGAAGTTTAAGCGTGCCAATGCTAGGGATCAAACTGAGATGGTGAGCATGAGGGGCATCATGAGGATACAAGCGGACAGGATTCGGAGCTCCAGGAGGACATAACGATGGAGCAAGAGAGGACGAATGCTCTTAGAGAGCAGTTACAAGTAGTTAATGACCGTCTCACTAGGGTGCTCAGGGAGGTTAGGGATCGGTTCGGAGGTATCATTGATGAGTGTGAGGCACTAATCCAGGGAGTGATTGGCAGTAACGCACCTGTAGAGGTTCAGGGTGATAGAACCCCTAGAGAAGGGAGACGCACCTAGTTCTACTCATGAGAGAGAGTCCGTTAGTTCGGTTGGGAACTAGGTTAGAACTCCTATGAGCCATGTTTTGACTCCATATGAGGGGTAGTTAGGAAAGCTCTTAGTTAGATGTTCTTGTACTTTTGAGCATGGTTTTGTACATTATATTTTTTGGATATGACCCACTACTTTTAATGGGATTACTTTTGCTTGTATCTGACTACTACTGTGTGACATGTATGATAAAGTTGTGCTAAATATATTTGACTTTTGATTTGTTGATACTTCTTGTAACTTGTCTATGCATCTATATATCTTTACTATTGTCGCCCTTCAACCTTAGATTGGTTAAAAATAAATAGAGGGTAGACGTAGTGGATGAGGCCGTGGGCGCGGATTTAGGCAACCCTTGAATGAAGAGGGTAATCACGAACTAGTGTCTAAGCAGAATCCTGAACCGGGGAGTCGATCCTAATGCTCAAGTAGCCACAGCTATCCAGCGCATGACTGATCTTTTAGCCCATATAGTGGATCGTCAGGGTCAAAACCGTTAATCAACCTGGAAACCCTGGTAATCATGTGGAGGGTGAGGATAGAGCTCTCAAATGATTTCAAAAGTTCTCCCTACCAAAATTCTTTGGAGGACCAGACCCTGATATGGCCGAGAGGCGGTTGGAGAAAATGATTTATATTTTTGCCGCTTTACATTATACTGAGGAGAGACAGGTGGCCTTCGCTGTCTTCCAGTTGGAGGGAGTAGCCCGTTCCTGGTGGAATGTGATAAGAATGAAGTGGGAAAGAGAGCAAACCCCGAGGACATGGGTTAAATGTTGAGATTCAAAAAGATCTAGCAGTAGCCCAAATCAATACCTTTAGTGATGCTGTGGAGAAAGCCCATCAAGTTAAAAGTGCGAGACTACAAGTTAGAACCTTTCAAGCGAAGAAACGAGGTATTCCTTGGTAGTAGCTCGGGACAGGGGATAAGAATATACCTCCCAATTTTGGAAGGGGAACTGGAGGAATAACACTTTCGAGAATGCCAAGAGGAGCCCCGTCAAGAGGTGTTCAAGTCGAGCGAGGACAACAGAGAGGCGCCTCACAGTGAGGCTCGGCATCAGCTCCCCGTGTTTTCTGCTGATATTGTGGGAAGTCGAATCACACGGAGGACAATTATTGACAGAAAGAAAGAAAGAAAATGCTTGCACTGTGGAAGTGCCAATCATCAGATTGCCAATTGTCCAATTCCACCTCGAGAAGGGAGTGGGAACCAGTAGTCAACCAAAACCAACCCTGGACAGTCAAAAGTGGAAGGGACTAAACTGAAAGTGCCGGCTCGGGTGTACTCCCTAGAGCAACATCAAGTCCCTGATTCATCTGAGGTCGTAGAAGGTACGATCCCTGTATTTCACTGTTTAGCTAATATTTTAATAGATTCTAGTGCTACCCATTCCTTTGTCAATCTCATTTTATGTGTGGAATTGATGTGAAACCTACTTGATTGCCATATGATCTAGAAGTTAGTACTCCTATGGGTGACCAATGTTTGATCACTAGTATAGTTTATGAGAATTGTGAAATTTGAATTGGAGAGAGAAAACTATTGGGGGATATAATAAATTTAGCCATTAAGGGGTACGATATTATCTTGGGTATGGATTGGTTAGCTCGATATGATACTCAACTAGATTGTAAGAGGAAAGTGGTAGAATTTCGCGTACCTGAGAAGGCGACCTTAAGGTTACGTATAGTTTACCGGGGGTTGAATGATATGACAATTAAGAATAAATATCCTCTACCACATATTGATGAATTGTTTGATCAGTTGTAAGGAGTAGTGGTATTTTCGAAATTAGATCTCCGACAGGGGTACTATCAATTGCGAATTAGGAAGGAGGATGTACTAAAGATTGCATTTAATTCTAGATATGGACATTTTGAATTTGCAATCATGCCCTTTGGATTGACCAATGCCCCTGCCGCATTTATGAATTTGATGAATCGGATTTTTAAACCCTATTTAGATCGATTTGTAGTCCTGTTTATCGATGACATCCTAGTCTACTCGAAATCCGAGAGGAGCATGAGCAATATTTGAAAATTGTCTTACAAACCCTGAGAGAACACCAGTTATATGCCAAATTTAGTAAGTGTGAATTTTGGTTGGAGAAAATCTTTTTTTTAGGGCATGTGATTTCGAAAGAAGGTATCACCGTAGATCCAGCGAAAGTAGAAACAATAACTAAATAGAAGAGGCCAGAAAATTCCACTGAAATTCGTAGCTTCCTAGGGTTGGCAGGGTATTATCGTCGATTTATTAAGAATTTCTCAAACTTGCCGGTCGTTTAACCAATTTGACAAAGAAGCATGGCAGTTTTATATGGAACACTATATATGAAACTAGTTTTCAAGAATTGAACAAAAGATTGACTATGACACCGATTCTAACTCTACCTAATGGAAGGGATAGTTTCATTGTATATACTAATGCCTCGTGTGACAGCCCCACCTCTCCCTAGGGCGAACCCTAGAGTATCAGCGGACTGCCTGCCTAGCTCTCGCCGGGACTCGGTTAATCAAAGAACTAATAACTCGAAATACCCAGTGGAATAACTTCAAATCAATGGTACAAACCCTAATGGCAAACAAACGACACGTCCACTATCCAAACTTAAAACAAACTAAACCTCGCACTTACAATTCCATTCTACAATTACATAACATAAATCGGACTTAAGTATTCAAGCTTACAAAAGTCAAAAGTAAAGTTAGCTTAACAATAGGGGTTACAAGTCCAAGCAAAATAAAGCTAAGGAAACTCTCGACCGAAGGTCCGTCCCTGATCTGTTAAGGAAAACAAAGGGAGTAGGGTGAGGTATAACTCAGTGAGGTTCCAAACAAAACAAGTATGCACATAGCCAAATAAGGGCATAATATAATCAAGTAAACACCGCATAATATAATAAAATTTAATCACAGTACAATTCAAGAATACGGGGGCTTCCAAAAGCCAAATCCCCTTGAACTTGATCATACCAAGATCCGTTGACTCTCCGTCAACGTTTGCATTCAAAGAATATAAAGTCCGTAGAACACCACTTTCTCCAATCTCCGTCCACCAGTCAACCCCCTACCAGGCCCGCACTCCATAACAGTAGTTAGGTAATACTCGAGTATACCGGTTTCTAGTGATCAGTAACAGTCCCCAAGGTTTATCGGCCGTCTCGACCAAGCCCTTGTTGGCTCGATCCAACCGATTCACCTATGGGGTTAGGTACCTAAACAGTAGGAGTAGTTGATAGGGTATCACCCAAACAACTCAAAGTACAGTCACATATAGAGAATTCATATCTCATAATTGCAGTATACAGAGTCTCAGTGGAAAATGAGGGAGGTCGAGTGCGATAAAGTACACGGTCACCTCCATTTTATGAAAACATGGTTTTGGCTCAAACAGTCGTAATTCAAGTATTCAGATATTTCATATAAGCAGGTAGCAGGTAGTGGAACACTCACCTGTCAAGCAAGGTTGAGTTCAAATGTCAAGTCGTGCAGTTATGTTCACCACCGTTTCCCAATTCTAGGGTAACGAGTGAAATCGTTAACAAACTAAGTTTAATTTCAAGCCAAAAGTGAGCTCATTAGGTGACCAAATGAGTGGTTAAATCTACTCAAATCACCATGAAAGTTAGGCCCAAAATGTAGCAAAAGTTTATGAGGAAACAGGTTTGACAAGTGCAAGAAAGTTGGGCAAAAGAAAAGTTTCATTCAAGCTTAAAATGTTCTTCGCGAGTAAAACAGTCGCACCCGCGCAGACTCGGTAAAACGGCTATATCTCACTGTAGGAAGGTCAGAATTAGGTGGCGTTGGTGGCGTTGGAAACTAGACTCGAAGGGATTTCCAACGGTACCAAGAACACAGTCTAGTTCATCTCCTAGCACTACCAGTAGCTCAGGGAAATCGGCTGATTTTCCAACCCTGGATCAGCCACAAACCCTAACAAATGCACACTAGTTATTCATGCTAACTTCATTTGTTTTGGTTCAAATTTACCCAAATCATCCCTCTAATGATCATATACAGGGGGTTAATTCATTTAGTATCATTGGAGTTCAAAAAACAACACAAGTGTAATAATACAAATCGGAAATCAGCTTTGAAGACAAAAGGCTAAACACCAGATTTGACATTTTATAGTTTTTTGGGCACAATTGGAGTTATTTTTATTGGATTGGGGTGAACCTTATACCATTTCGAAACTAATACATAGGCCTACATTTCTTATGAAGATATCAAGATCCAATTCTCACACTAACCAGGTCGAATTTACCAAAACAATTTCAGTTCCTCAGTTTCGAATCTCACTGTCAGTTTAACTGGCAGGCCTGATTCAATTACTCATAACTCAATGCACACAAGTCCAATTTAGGTAATTCCAAAGGCACATGGAAGCTAGGATATAGGGATATAATTCTTAAGAAGACATCAAAAGCTAAATGAGTCATCTTCCCGGTCAAATTAACCAATTACAGAGGCAACAGATCAGTTCGGACAGAAACAGGGCATCAGGGGTATTGTGGTCATTTCATATGCTACAGTACTTCGATTCATCTGAAATTTTACAGGTAGAATGCTAACTCAATCCTCTACAACTTTCATGTTTTGTGCAAAAGCTAGTTTGGCCATTATCATGGTCGAATATTCAGTTGAAATAAGTGCAAAAACTGGAATCAAGCTGGGAAAAATTTCAGCTTGCTTATCTCTTTAGCTCTTCAAGAAGACAAAACAAGCTTCAAGTTCATTTCTTTCCTTCAAGAACTTGATCCACAAGACAAAATGGGTAGTAGAAGTTGCCAAGTTTGATTTCTCACAAGTTTCTCAAGATTTTGGCTAAGATTTGTGATGTAGAAAATTTTCTCTTCACCCTCTCTTTCTCTCTCTAATTTCAGCCAAGAGGAGGAAAAATAAGACAAGAAAATGCTCCAAAACACTAGTATATACTTGAAAGTTCTAGAGTCAAACCTTAGTCAAAATTAGTGGCTAATTAAATCAAGATTAAATCTTATGGTGACAAGTGTCACAATCCTATGCTAATCCAAGGTGATTTGTCTCCCTTAATCACACCTTAATCCTCTCCTAATCATGCTTAAATCCTTAATCAAATCTTAATTGAAATTGCTCTAAAACCCCTCAACTTTTAAAAGCTTTTCGCTAAACCCTAGAAGTTCTAAATAAAGAGAGATTTAGTAAGAAATTAGCTTTAAAACTTTTGCTTGTCATATAAAAGAATCTTTTGAGTAAAACCCATCATTAAACAAGCAATTAAATACCTAAATCATGAAAACTATGAATTTAATCAAAATCAATTAGAATTGAACAAAGAAAGTGACTGAAATGCATGTGAAAAACTAGGGTTCTTACCTCTTTAGCTCTTCAAGAAGACAAAACAAGCTTCAAGTTCATTTCTTTCCTCCAAGAACTTGATCCACAAGACAAAATGGGTAGTAGAAGTTGCCAAACTTTGATTCCTCACAAGTTTCTCAAGATTTTGGCTAAGATTTGTGATGTAGAAAATTTTCTCTCTTCACTCTCTCTTTCTCTCTCTAATTTCAGCCAAGAGGAGGAAAAATAAGACAAGAAAATGCTCCAAAACACTAGTATATACTTGAAAGTTCTAGAGTCAAACCTTAGTCAAAATTAGTGGCTAATTAAATCAAGATTAAATCTTATGGTGACCAGTGTCACAATCCTATGCTAATCCAAGGTGATTTGTCTCCCTTAATCACACCTTAATCCTCTCCTAATCATGCTTAAATCCTTAATCAAATCTTAATTGAAATTGCTCTAAAACCCCTCAACTTTTGAAAGTTTTTCGCTAAACCCTAGAAGTTCTAAATAAAGAGAGATTTAGTAAGAAATTAGCTTTAAAACTTTTGCTTGTCATATAAAAGAATCTTTTGAGTAAAACCCATCATTAAACAAGCAATTAAATACCTAAATCATGAAAACTATGAATTTAATCAAAATCAATTAGAATTGAACAAAGAAAGTGACTAAAATGCATGTGAAAAACTAGGGTTCTTACACCTCGAGGGAAGAATTGGGGTGCGTATTAATCCAAAATAAGAATGTAATTGCCTTTGCCTCTAGGAAGTTGAAACCTCACGAGCAAAATTATCCGACCCATGACTTGGAATTAACAGTTGTTGTCTTTGCCCTGAAAAAGTGGAGACATTATCTGTATGGGGTAACTTTGAGGTTTATACGGACCATAAGAGTCTTAAATACTTATTTTCTCAAAAGGAGTTGAGCATGAAACAGCGTCAATGGATGGAATTCTTAGAAGATTATGACTGTACGATTAACTACCATCCTGAGAAGGCTAATGTCGTAGCAGATGCCTTAAGTCGAAAGGCTCAAGTGGCTGGGTTAATGGTTAAAAAATGAGATATGTTAGAAAAAGTTAATTAGTGGAATCCTCGTCTTGAATGTTAGAAGGTGATTTTTGGAAATATTACGGTGAAATCCACTCTATTGGATTGAATCAAAGAGGCTCAGAAGAAAGATCTTGATAGCATCATAGTGCGTGGGCACGCCAACAATGGCTAGAGTGATTGAGGGACTGAGGACCGCATGCAAGCTCCAAACGGGCCCATCACTAGGGCTCGTGCAAAGAGACTTCGTGAGCAACTCAATGTACTTATACAAGCCATACACAAGTCCTTTGAGGGATTCGTACACTCTGGTGATGGTGATCGAGGTCCGGTATTGCGCATTGAAGTAGAACCCGAGGTTTAGGGATTTGCCAAACCCTAACTTCCCATTTTAGTAGTTTCATTTATTTACGTATTAGTTTGATTAGCTTGAATAATTGGCTAAGTGCATGTTGCACATAGAATCGCCAAGGGTAGGATTGCTATTTTGTTCATCATTATATGTTAAGGTGGACTGCCTAGGAAGGAAAGCCCGCATGAAGCCCTATCCGCCGAGGGTTGAGCCCGTAGCTTCATTTTCCTTCTCTTCACTTGCTAGGGCCCATACCAACCGCACCTTTAGGTCTCTTTTCCTTATTAGATTAGGTATTACTTGTAGCCTATATAAGGCACCACATTACATCAATAAAGGGTAGACACTTTTATCATAAAAATACGTGAGATAATTTTCTCTATAGCTTTCGAGCATCCCTTGAACAACTTAGAGTTATACTCTAGTGTTCTTGTTCGGCTTATCAATTCAAGAATCGCACTTGAATTGTGGCGCCTTCTACACTTGCCTGAGGTTCGCTAATTCGTTTGATTACGGGTTGAGATAGTATCAACAGGTTCGTAGTCACGGGGATTAGAGGGGTCGTAGGGTTTCCGCTGCTATCGTTTCTTGCGTCCGAAGTCAAATCCAACAAGCGATCTTGGGTCATGAATCTTCTTTACCAACGAGATTCGTATCAGCTGGCATCAGAGCTAGCTTGTTGGTAACATCGTTTTTATCCCTCTTCTCGTGTCTTTAGTATCCATCCCGTTAGGGAAAAAAAAATGTTAGTAGCTAATCCTTTTTCCTTGTTTTTCCCGTTGCTGTCCGCAATTTCCAGATTGTGTGCATCGTGTCTTGCATTAGTTTTCAGATTTGTGTCACCACGTTTTGTGCCTAGTTGTTGTTTATTGTTGTCCAGACTCATTGTTCATTACTGTTATTGTGTCCTACCCAGAAAAAAAAAAACGAAACAGCCGCTAGGATTTTGTGCCGTCGTTGTGTTCTTGTGTCTTGTTTCTTGCATGCAATCTGTTTTGCCGTCTCTTGCTACCGTTTTGTCCAGATCATAGTCTATTCATTGTGTTGTGAGTCGCTTTGGTTGTGCAAACAGCCACCAAAGATCAAGAAAAAAAAAAAGAAGAAAACACCCGCAAGAGGCAACCAAAATTCTGGTTGCTGGTTAATTCTCGGAACCGAAGTGTTTTCTTTGAACAAGAGGGCTAGGAAAATTGTTTGTTCTACACAAAAAGGGTGAATCTGTTTTGCAATTAGCTTCCTTGGAAATCTTGAAAAGCTTACCTTTGTTTCTTGAAAATCTTGATTTCTTGATCTATTTTCCTGGTGAATCTTGGAAGTCTTTATATACAATTGCTGGGTTGTTTCACCGAACCTTGGTACACTTAGTGGCAGCCTTGATTGGCACAAGTACCAATCGACTCTTGCTCTTGGAACCTTGGAACAAGGCTGATCACCGCTTGAACCAAGTTCTTGTTTTGCGGCTGCCTTGCACAAGCTGCCTTGGAACTTGCTGCTTTGGAACTTGCGGCTGCCTTGCAAGGCTACATTAGCGGCTGCCCAATCATTCTTGTTCTTGAAACCTTGATCCGAAATTCGAAAGAAAAGAAAACATTCTAGTTGAGCAAACAAGTCAGAAAAAAAAATAGAAAGAGTCGCACCAAGTAGCCTTTGAGTCGAGTTGCTGGAATTTCTTCTTCTTGGGCTGCTGAACCTGTTTCACCTTTAACCCTTGGTTATTTGCGTTTTTGCTTGCAACTCTTGGATACCACAACCTGATTTGGGAAGTTCTTGAACCACTTGATCAAGAATCTTGAAGTTCTTGAACTAACTAAAACTGTTTTGGGGGAATTCTTGATTAGACTTCATGGGTCTCTTGGAAACTTGGAAGAAAACTTCAAAATTCTTGGCAAAATTTGCATCTGATCAGAATCTAATTTGCTTGGAACAAAATCTGAGTCTTGGGAAAACAAATCAGAGAGCCGCAAAAGAAAGAAACGAAACAGAAAAAAAAAACGGCTCCAGTGATCGTACTTGAACACCAAGTCCCCAATTCTTGAACTGCCTCAAATCCCAAGGCCTTTGGGGTTGAAGTCAGCCGACAGGACCAAGAAACCAAGCCCCCAAACCTTCCTAAAATACCCTCAACCTCACTACATCAAACCATAAACAACCGCACCACACCTTTGTTTCCTAGACAGCCACACTACAAACCAGATTCCAGCAAAGCAAAGGGACCATTTTCCTTGTCGGTTAGAGCCTTCGAGTGTCATTCTTAATTTTTTGAAGCTTTTGTGTCAAGTCTTTTTCCGATTTTTATTCTTGAATATATTCTACCACTCCATCCTTAGTGTCCTAATTTTGTTTTCCAAGAAAATCTCCACTCTTACGAACCTCAAGTTCTAGCGTGAACTTGATTTTTTGAGCTAAATTTGAGCACTTGAGGAATTCTAATTTCTTCAAGGTTTGCAAGGGGCTGTGAGAAAATCTTTGGTGAGCTCATTAGAGTGATCTGAGTGACCATACACGAGTGTGAGAGTATACACTTAGGGAGTGAAGTAAAAAAAAAAGTTTCTTTTCCCTTTTCCCTTTTCTTTGCAATTAACCCTTGCAGGTACACTCGAGACTCCATGTCTAGTGAAAACGAAGGAGTATCCCACCCCATGGATTTTGAACAGATGATGGAGCAAATGGAGAGGCGTTTCCAACGCATGCTAGAACCCATTCAAGATGAGTTGCCACAACTCCGGGCGTCTGGAACACCAAAAACTTCTAAATCCACACGAAGGCGAAGGGACGTGGAGGAGTCCGATGGGTCCAACAATGATGATGATGATGAGGAACCTCACATTCGACCAAGGCAAAGGAACCAGACTGGACCTACCAATGTGTTCAAAGGAATCAAAATGAACATCCCTGAATTCAAAGGACGGTCCGATCCCGAGGCCTTTCTCGAATGGTTATTCAAGATCGAAATGGTCTTTTCTTGCCAAAACTACACCGAGGTGCAAAAGGTGCAGTTGGCAACCATGGAATTCACTGAGTACGCTGTGGTTTGGTGGGACCAACTCAAGAAGTCTAGAAGGAGAAATGGGCTACCCGAGCTCATTCCATGGCTCGAGTTTCGAGCCATGCTGAGCACCCGATTTGTTCCTGGACACTATACTAGGGATTTGTACCACCGATTACAAACCCTAGTCCAAGGCAACCGGAGTGCGGATGAGTACCATAAGGAGATGGAGATCCTGATGCTCAGAGCGGACGTACAAGAGAATCCCGAGGCCACCATGGCTAGATTCTTGAACGGGTTAAGACCCGATATTGCTGAACGAGTGGAACTTCAACACTATATGGAGTTGCATGAGTTTGTAGACAAGGCCATTAAGGTCGAGCAAAGGCTCAAGAGGAGGGGTACTCCTCGAACGAATTCGGGCAATACCACCTACTCTACCAACCGCCTATTCCAACCACGGAATGACTCTCGGCCTTCGCCAAATGCTCCTACACCAAAGCCGAGATTCGAGGGAGGTAAGGTGGGTAATTCTAATGTGGGGAAACCACCCTCTTCGATTCCAAAGTTTGAGGAGCTTAGGGTACAAACTAGAGCTCGTGATATTCGATGCTTTAAATGTCACGGTAGAGGCCATATTGCTAGTCAATGTCCCAATCAAAGGACTATGATTATGATGCAAAATGGCGAGATTGTGAGTGAGGACGAAGCTGAGTACGAAGGCATGCCACTTCTTGAAGGAGGTAGTGGTGATGAGTCGCCAAATGAAGAGGAATATAATGCACCCCAGGGACACTTTGGGACTGCCTTGGTTGCAAGGAGAGCCTTAACTGCCGGTGTTAAGGACGACGAGCTTCAACGGGAGAACATTTTCTACACCAGGTGCTTCGTCAACCAAGCACTTTGTAGTGTGATTATTGATAGTGGGAGCTGCACAAATGTAGAAAGTTCACTCATGGTGGAAAACTTGAAGTTGCCTACAAGGGATCACCCGCGACCCTACAAACTCCAATGGCTCAACAATTCTGGGGAGATTCGAGTAACCAAACAGGTTCTTATATCCTTCCAAATTCATAAATATTCTGATGAAGTATTATGTGATGTAGTTCCAATGCAGGCTAGTCATATTATACTAAGTAGGCCGTGGCAGTTTGACAGGCAGGTAACTTTTGATGGTGTGACTAACAAGTATAGCTTCTTGTACACTAGTAAGAAAGTCACCCTAGCTCCCCTTTCCCCAAAACAAGTGCATGAGGACCAATTGAAATTGCAACAAGAGTTTGAGAAGTATAGTGCAAAAAGGAAAGAGAATGAGAGAGTCGAGGCAAAAAAAGAGAGGAAAAAGGCTATAGATAGCTCGGCAAGTGAGGTAAAACCCGAGGGAAAACAAATGCTCTTGATAAAAGCCAAGAAAGTGAGGAAGTTAATGAGAGATGAGTAGCCGCTTCTTATGCTTGTTAGCAAAGAAGTAGCTCTGAATGTGCATGAACTTGATACTAACATACCTCTCGAGGTTAAGTCTATTTTACAGGAATATGCTGATATTTTCCCCAAGAACGTGCCAAGTGGATTGCCACCGCTTAGAGGCATTGAGCATCAAATAGACTTCGTCCCTGGAGCTTCA
The DNA here is from genome assembly GCA_023065735.1 of Coffea humblotiana. Taxonomy (NCBI): domain Eukaryota; kingdom Viridiplantae; phylum Streptophyta; class Magnoliopsida; order Gentianales; family Rubiaceae; genus Coffea; species Coffea humblotiana. The sequence goes on along the minus strand of JACYVW010000061.1, from coordinate 120,595 downwards.
TTACCAAATTGACCGGCTTATAAGAGCAATCCGGAGGAAACCAAGGAGCTGCAAAGGCAAGTGGATGAATTGCTTGGCAAAGGATGGGCACGTGAGAGTTTAAACCCGTGTGCTGTTCCAGTCATTTTGGTGCCCAAAAAAGATGGTACGTGGAGCATGTGCACCGATTGTAGAGCTGTAAATGCCATTACGGTAAAGTATCGCCACCCTATACCTCGCTTAGATGATATGTTTGATGAGTTACATGGGACTGTGTTCTTTACCAAAATTGATCTCAAGAGTGGGTACCATCAAATTAGGATTAAAGAGGGGGACGAATGGAAAACTACATTCAAAACTAAGTATGGATTGTATGAATGGTTAGTGATGCCTTTTGGGCTAACTAATGCACCTAGTACTTTCATGAGATTAATGAATCATGTGTTGCGCCCATTCTTAGGAAAATTTGTGGTAGTTTACTTTGATGATATTCTAATTTATAGCAAGTCTTATGATGAACACCTTGAGCATATTAGGGCTGTTATGGATGTACTTCGACGAGAGCAGCTTTATGCCAATCTCAAGAAATGCAATTTTTGCACTAATGAACTTGTGTTTCTAGGGTTTGTTATAAGTGCGCAGGGAATGAAGGTGGATAATCAAAAGGTGAAAACTATTCAAGAGTGGCCAACACCAAGGTCTGTGGGCGATGTTCGAAGCTTCCTTGGACTTGCGGATTTCTATAGGAGATTCATGAGGGACTTTAGCACTATCGCCGCACCCTTGACCAAATTGATTAAGAAGACTGAGCATTTTCATTAGGGAGATTCTCAAGAAAAGACTTTTTGCGCTTTAAAGCACAAACTCACACATGCACCCGTACTTGCCTTACCTGATTTTTCTAAAACATTTGAAATTGATTGTGATGCTTCAGGTATTGGAGTTGGAGCTATATTGAACCAAGGTGGAAAGCCTATTGCCTACTTTAGTGAGAAACTCAATGGGGCTGCACTGAATTACTCGACTTATGATAAAGAGTTGTATGCCCTCATTCGAGCACTACAAGTGTGGCAGCATTACTTAAGGCCTAAGGAATTCGTGATACACACTGATCATGAGTCCCTTAAGTATCTTAAGGCCCAACACAACTTGAACAAGAAGCATGCACGGTGGATTGCATTCGTGGAGTCTTTTCCGTACGTTATTAAGTACAAGGCTGGTAAGTCCAATGTGGTCGCGGATGCACTCTCATGAAGGTACTCTCTAATCACTTCTTTAGATGCTAAGTTGTTGGGATTTGAGCTAATTAAAGAGCTCTATGCACAAGATAGTGACTTCGGTGAGCTATATATTTCTTGCAAACACACCGGACAAGGTAAGTTCTTCATTTCTGATGGTTACTTGTTTTGTGCCAATCGGCTTTGCATCCCACATGGATCAATCCGTGAGCTTTTGGTAAGGGAATCCCATTCGGGTGGACTTATGGGACACTTTGGGGTTGATAAGACTCTTGCCATGCTGCAGGTGTGAGACCCCGAAATTTCATTTGTCTTTATAACCCTTATGTGAACTCACTTATCTTTGATTCTTGGTTGCTTTAATGGTTGAATTTGAGTCAAGGGAGTGAATTTTGTTAAGAAAAGTTTCATAATCTCAAGTTGTTAGAAAATCTAGAAATTTTCGCAGGAGGCTTTGCGCAACGTTGGGAAATTGGCTGTAACTTCGTATAGAAAAGTCGGAATTGAGTTCCGTTTGTTGCGTTTGAAACTAGACTCATACATCTTCCTACGGTGTAAAATTTAGAGTTTGATTCAATCTCTATAAATTCCAGAAAATTGGCAAAGTTGACTGAAAATTCTACCTTGCACAAGTAAACATAGGAATGTTGTAGTAGCTTATGGCTCAATTTGGACCAACTTATGAGCTGAATTTCTTGGAGGTATTTTCTAAAGATTATTAGTATTTGAAGTCTAGTTTTTAACATGTCAAGTTGTATGAATTTTTGATAGCTATAATTCAAGTTATGATTTTTCTAAAGGAATGGCATAAGTTAGGGGTTTTTGTGCATACTAGGGTTTTGGTGTGTTTTTTGTGCATTTTGGCCGTGTGATCACTTGGTGAGATGTGTGTACTAAATTTGGTGGTTAAAAGTGAGTTTTAGATAAGAAAAAGTGTGTGATTAGAAGTGTCAATAATAAGTGATAAACCATAAGTAAAAGCCCTAGTACGCGCGAGTTAAGGAGAATCGGCTTGAATCGACGTGCACCGTTTGCTACCGATTGAGTGCACCATTTAAACATTACTTTAGTACCTTAATCTTCTTGTTTTTAATTAAGCTAATTAGCCCTTAATTAACCCATAAGTCAGCCACCATTATTGACTAAGGAAAAGGAAGAAAAGAAAACAAAAACAAAGAAAGATCTTGAGCGACAAGTGTCGGCAATCCAACGGTTGTTTGACTAAGACAAGTTTCTTTCTTCTTATCTTTCTTCTTGGCCAATTTTGCTTCATTTCCTACTATCATGGCCAAAATTTTGGAGAGGGAAAGAGAGAAAACAAACCTCAACTCCAACCTTAGATTTTGCCTTGTTTGAGTGAAATCAACCGAACTAAACCGATTAAACTTGCAACAAGGTGACAAGGAAGCTTTGGGTGGAGTGATTTTGCATGGGCAGCCTTGATTTTGTGTATTTCCTTGAGCTTTAAAGGTATTAAGTTAAGAAACTCTTCTTCTCTCTCTTATCTTGCATTTTATTGGATAAAAGTTCTTAATATTGGATTTTGATGGTTGAATTCCTAGTTTTGGATGATTAAGTGGAATGTTAGCTAGGGATTACATGTTCAGCCTTGAGGCCTAGGTCAAAACATGAAAGTTGTAGGAAATGGAGTTATGTAGCTTCCTGTAAAATTTCATCTTGATTGGAGCATGGTAGGGTGTGAAAGGACCGAAATACTCTGACTGCCACAAGCTTCAATTCGTAAACAGTTTTGTGAATTCACCAGTTTGGCTTCGTTTTTTCACCCTGATTCGTATCCAATCAGCTTTTGGCCAAAACATAAAACTTGTAGCCCTATGTTTTAGCTTTCCAATGCCTCTGAAAACACCTCAAACGGAATTGTGTAGCTTGAGTTATTACCCGTTAAAGTCAGTGCTGACAACCAGACTGATCATGAATTTTTGGATCTGCGATTTGCAAATTTGACCTAGATAAACTATGAATTAGGTTAAGTGGCCTTCATCAAAGTTGTAACCCTTTGGCTTAGCTTCGAAATGGTATAAAGTTTGCCCCAAACCAATAGGCGTAGCTTTAGTTGTGACCGAAACGCCAAGAGACATCAAATCTGCCATTTAGCTATTTGCCTTTAAACTTGATTTCCGATTGCCTTGTTAAGATTTGTGTTGTAATTGGATTATTTTGAGCCCAGTTGAAGGGCTATTGTGGTACCCTTGCTTATGTGTGACATTGGAGCTGATTTGAGGAAAATAATGAAGCCATAAATGGCTGGAAAATAAGTAAACACAAGGGACATGCCGCCCAAATTTTCACTCAAGGTACAAACTAGCCTTTGGAGTTCTGGTTCGGTAATCTACAAATTCGACCTAGATCTACAAAACATTAGGTTAAGTTGTCTTCATGAAAGTTGTAACCCTTTGTCTTAGCTTCGATACGCTACCTAGTACAGCTTGATCCGATAACCACAGCTCTGGTTATGGTCAAAACCGTGCAACCCATTTTCATACCATTTTCATTTCCGCGCACGCGCACATGCATCTCTTGGCCATTTTTGCCGTTTTGGCCGTTTTAGTCCTTATTGCCATTTGTGATAGTCGATTGACTAATAGTTGACTATAATCTTCTGTCACAGGCAGTGACGAACCGGACGGAGTCGGTGGACCCGTATAAAGTGCCTTGATTTGCGTGCTATCTAGTTTGAGTGAGTAATTGGGTTGCTTTATGTGATAAACTGTCAAAGTGCCTTGTATATGTTACATGGGTACTTAGGCGAGGGTGTACTTTATCTCACTCGACCTAAACCCAACCTTATTGTTGATTTAATATGTGAGAATACATGCTTTGTATTGAGAATCACCCTTTTGCTGTGTGCTGTTGGGGTGAACATGACTTGAGTTGAACCCCTTGTGCTGTGTGCTGTTGGGGTGAGTACTTTGTTGCGTACTTTATTGAGAGATATCATCTAATGAGAGATTGGATATCTCAGGGCTTGGTTCCAGCCCGGTTCTAAGGGTAGACGAACTATTCGAGCCAGTCAGGGCTTGGTCGAAGTTAGTTCCATGCTAACCTTGGGATTTCGTTCTTTGTTAAGGCTTTGTTTAAAACTAAGTGATTTTGTTTTGCTCGAACTGCTGTGTGCTGTTGACTGGCCAGCGGGGGTTGATAAGGTGAACGGGGAAAGTTAAGTGAAGTCTACGGACTATGAGTATTTTGGTTGACGGAGTGTCAACAGGCGTTCAAGCTTGGGGAATTGAACTGGCTTTGAAGCCACTCGTATCCTACCATTGTGATGTTACATTTCCATTATTGATGTGAAATATCCTGAGTTACATGTTTATTTGGATGTGATTTTACGTTTTTACCCCCGATTATTCACTAAGCCTATAGCTTACCCCATTCCATTTGTTTTCCTTAGCAGGGGCCGATGCGGGGAAAGCTCGGGAAGGTGTATAGATTTTTGGTTTATAGAATAAGTGATTTTGCCCTAGTACTTGTTATAAGTTGACTAGTAAGATGTATATATTTGTTGTGATGGTCATTGTTAGTAGTTGTTCTAGGGTTTGTTTTCTGGTACTAGTGGTATGTATGGCTTAATGTAGTAGTCTATGCAACTTTTGAAAATGAAATAGTATAAATAGAATTTTCTTTTGGCGTGAACTCTATTTCTTGTTTTAGAGTATCGAGTCCTGGCGCGAGTTAGGCAGGCGATCCACTAAGCCCTTTGGTACGCCTCTGGGTACGGTGGGGTCGTCACAGCAGGAACACTTCTACAGGCCGCACATGAGGAAAGATGTTGCACGGGTTGTGGAGCGCTGCTTAGCGTGTAAGAAAGTTAAATCTAAGGTACACCCTTATGGTCTTTACACCCCATTACCTATTTCTAGTACACCATGGGTTGATATTTCTATGAATTTTATACTTGGTTTGCCTAGATCCAAGTATGGCCATGACTCCATCTATGTGGTAGTCGATAGATTCTCTAAGATGGCACACTTCATTGCTTGTCATAAAACGGATGATGCATCTCACATTGCTAACTTGTTCTTCAAAGAGATTGTGAGATTGCATGGCGTACCTAGGACCATTGTATCTGATAGAGATGTCAAATTCCTGAGCTATTTTTGGAAGACACTATGGTCTAAGTTAGGCACAAAATTGTTTTTTCTACTGCTAGTCACCCCCAAACTGATGGTCAAATTGAGGTAGTGAATCGTACATTAGATACCTTGTTGCGTGCCATCATCAAAAAGAATTTGAACTCCTGGGAAGAGTGTTTACCTCATGTTGAGTTTGCTTAAAATAGAGCTGTCCATTCTACTACTGGTTTCTCTCCATTTGAATGTGTTTATAGTTTTAATCCGCTAACCCCTCTGGATCTAGTGCCATTACCTAGTAATGAGCGCGCACACTTGGATGGTAAGAAACGTGTAGATTTTGTTAAACAACTTCATGAGAAAGTCAGGGCCAACATTGAGAGGAGAACTGCTCAATATGTCAAGCAAGCTAACAAGGGTCGCCATAAGTTGATTTTCCAACCCGGCGATTGGGTGTGGTTGCACATGCGCAAGAAACGTTTTCCTGTGCAAAGGCGAAACAAACTACAACCACGGGGTGATGGACCTTTTCAAGTGTTGGAGCGCATCAATGACAACGCTTACAAACTTGATCTTCCGGGTGAGTATGGAGTTAGTGCTACATTTAATGTTTCTGACCTAGCCCCTTTTGATGCAGATGAAACTTTTGATTTGAGGGCAAATCCTTCTCAAGAGGAGGGGAATGATAGCATCATAGTGCGTGGGCACGCCAACAATGGCTCAAGTGATCGAGGGGTCGATGACCTCGTGCAAGCTCCAAATGGGCCCATCACTAGGACTCGTGCAAAGAGACTTCGTGAGCAACTCAATGTACTTGTACAGACCATACACAAGTCCTTTGAGGGATTCGTAAACTCTGGTGAAGGTGATCGAGATCCGATATTGCGCATTGAAACAGCACCCAAGGTTTAGGGTTTGCCAAACCCTAACTTCCCATTTTAGTAGTTTCATTTATTTACGTATTAGTTTGATTAGGTTGAATAATTGGCTAAGTGCATGTTGCACATAGAATCGCCAAGGGTAGGATTACTATTTTGTTCATCATTATATGTTAAGGTGGGCTGTCTAGGAAGGAAAGCCCGCATGAAGCCCTATCCGCCGAAGGTTGAGCCCGTAGCTTCCTTTTCCTTCTCTTCACTTGCTAGGGCCCATACCAGCCGCACCTTTGGGTCTCTTTTCCTTATTAGATTCGGTATTACTTGTAGCCTATATAAGGCACCACATTACATCAATAAAGGGTAGACACTTTTATCATAAAAATACGTGAGATAATTTTCTCTATAGCTTTCGAGCATCCCTTGAACAACTTAGAATTATACTCTAGTGTTCTTGTTCGACTTATCAATTCAAGAATCGCACTTGAATTGTGGCGCCTTCTACACTTGCCTGAGATTCGCTAATTTGTTTGATTACGGGTTGAGATTGTATCAACAGGTTCGTAGTCACGGGGATTAGAGGGGTCGTAGGGTTTCCGCTGCTATTGTTTCTTGCGTCCGAAGTCAAATCCAACAAGCAATCTTGGGTCATGATTCTTCTTTACCAACGAGATTCATATCAGATCTAGTAGTACAAAAGTGGATGGAAAGGTGTGAAAAGAGGAATTGCCTGATTTCAATTTGAGTCCTGAGGAAATTTTGAAGTATCGGAACCGAATAGTGGTGCCAAAGGATGAAACGTTGAAAAAGGAAATTTTGGAGGAATCTCATCGGTCCAGGTATACGATCCATTCGGGTAGTAGTAAGATGTATCAGGATTTAAGAGGGTTATATTGGTGGGATAACATGAAAAAAGAAATTACTCAATATGTTCAAACTTGTCTCATCTGTCAACAAGTTAAAGTCGAACATAAAAAACTCTCTGGTTTGTTACAACCCCTCGAGATACTCGAATGGAAGTGGAAAAATATCACGATGGATTGTGTCTCACGTTTGCTACGGATGCAAAGATGTCATGATGCCGTTTGGGTAATCGTCGACCAATTAACCAAATCGGTCCATTTTTTGCCCTTGAACATGAAGTATTCTATGAAAAAGTTGACTCAACTATATATGGATGCAATTGTGAGATTACATGGAGTTCCAGTGAGTATAGTCTCGGACAGGGATCCCCGATTTGTGTCTCGATTTTGGCAAAAGTTACAAGAAACCTTAGAGACCAAACTAAACCTTAGTACTACATATCACCCCCAGACAGATGGACAATCAGAAAGAACCATTCAAACTCTCGAGAATATGTTAAGGACGTGTATCTTGGATTTTGGAGGTAGTTGGGGCCAGCACATGACGTTGGTAGAGTTTGCCTACAATAACAGCTACCATTCATCTATTCAAATGGCACCATATGAAACTCTTTACGGAAGAAAGTGCCGATCACATATTTATTGCGATGAAGTGGGGGAAAAGCAGATTTTAGATCCAACAACCATACCTTGGATGGAGGATGCACATGAAAAGGTCAAATTGATACGTCAAAAACTTCAAACAGCTCAAAGTCGGCAAAAGAGTTACGCGGACAATCGAAGGAAAGATTGTAGTTCGAAATTGGAGATCTTGTATTTCTTAAGATCACTCCATTGCGAAGTGTCACGGCGGGTAAAGGAAATAAGGTTCAACCAAGATTTGTGGGACCCTTCAAAATTCTCCAACGAGTTGGAAATGTGGCGTATCGACTCGAACTACCATCGAATTTATCCAGAATTCATGACGTCTTCCATGTCTCGATGCTAAAGAAGTACCACCCTGATCCAATTCAGATCTTACAACTAGAAGAAATTAAAATAGATGAGTCTCTCACCTATAAAGAGAAACCCGTGTAGTTGCTCGACCGAAAGGTTAAGAAACTGAGAAACAAGCAAATTCCCTTGGTGAAAATCTTGTGGAGAACTCATGGAATAGAAGAGGCAACCTGGGAAGTGGAAGAAAAAATGCAAAAGAAATACTCTGAACTGTTTGTTAATCAAGGTAAGAAATTTCGAGAACGAAATTCTTTTAAGGGGGAGAGAGTGTGAGACCCGAAAAATTTTCTTAGTTTATATTATATTATTTTATTTTTTCGAATATATTTTCTATACTTTATTTTATTACCTTAATTTTCTATATATTTTTATAAGTGAGTCAAGTTTTTAAATCATTTTTCTTGTATAAGTTAGTTCATGTTAAGTTCGAAATGCATTACGGAAGTGGGACCCGCTAATGCGGTAAGTGCGATAAATTTTTGAACACTAGGTGGAGTTTTGCATAAAGGGATAGTATTTTATAAGGTGCTAAGGGATAATTAGAGATTAGTTAGATAGTTTAGTCTTTGAAAGACAATAAGATAAGGATTAATCTTGGCTAAACACTTGTCACAAAATTCTTAGATCTTTGACCTTGAACAAAAACTTTCTTACCTCTTTAATAAAAACAAAATTTGACAAAAATTTTCTTATTTTTGACCTTACTTTGGCCGAATCTCTTGAGATAAGAAAGGGAGAGAAAACTTTATTTTAAACCCTTTTTGTTAGGCCCGAAGACAATCTAAGAGGGGGGTGAATTAGGTTGATTAAAAAACTAATCAAGTTCAAGGGTACTTTTTGCTCAATATGAAATTTATCATCTTTTCTAAGTGATCACACAATGAATTAATCAATAAAGGAGCAATATCACTTGAGAGTAGAAGAGATAAGCAATTAAGCTTCACAAGATGATAAGTAAAAAGGGAAGAATTGCACACCAATTGACTACCAAACTCTTCTTGAGTTTGAAGATCAATTCACAAAACAAGCTTCTTCAAGTTCATGAAATACGACCAATCTTGTGTATAAAGGAAGGCTGACTTCCTCCTTACCCCAAACTACACTCGGTCAATTTAGGAAGTTTTACAATCCCCCTGGATAACCCTCACAAAACTACACTATTGAAGTGTTTTCTCACAAATGAAAAGGTCACACGAATCTTACACTACAAAGAGTACAAATGTTCCTTGGAGAGTATTTTCTCACTAAAACTACTCTTAATCTTATGTATTCTCAGTTTGCAAAAATTCTTTTTAAGTTTCTGACCATGCACTATTTATATGAGACCCAAAAGTACTTCATTAATGTTTCCAACGGATAGAAGGCAGCTGAAAAGTCAACTAACTGTTGGGAGTATTGGACGTCCGGTACTTTTAATGCTTACGTCCGACAGCGGGCAGAGAGTTTGAAAAATCTCTTTCAATTCTTTCGGACGACCGGTACCTTTGATACTTGTGTCCGAAAGCAGACAGAGAGTTTGAAGGATTATCTCAATTCTTTCGGACGTCCGGTGATGGAGTTCTTCGTGTGTCCGAAGGGAGACATAGTGTTTGAAAAATTATTTCAATTCTTTCGAACGTCTGGTGAAGATGTTCTGCATCCGATATGATCTGTACTGTTTATCAGACGTCCGGTATTATCTTTATAAGCGTCCGACAGCTTTCATCTTCCTTTATCTTCTTTCAATCGCTCTTGATCTTTGAATCAAGTTGCTTCAGAACTGAAAGGATTTCTTATTGAAAAGATATTAGTATTATACAATTGTTTTGTAAACATCAAAAGTCAGGGACCAAGATTAACATTCTCCCCCTTCTGATGATGGCAAAATAATTGATGAAAAGAAGAAAAAAATGAGTAGAAGTTCCCCCTGACTCACAGCATCCAAAACCATTGAATACCAATTCATGGCATCTCCCCCTTACTCATATCAGAAGAACTCCCCCTTACACATAGCATCCATTCTTCCCCTTTTTGTCATCATAAAATTAGAGAGTAATTGCCAGCAGAATCCATCAGCCAAAATTCATCAATAACAGAAAAATCCATGAATAACACCAAAATCCAGTAACCATCATCAGCCAAAAATAGAATAAATAACACCAAGATCCATCAATGTCAACCAAAATGCATTAGGCATTCAATTAACAGTTATATCAATCAACATTCATATCAAAAATATCAGAGAGATCTATTAGTACAGAACATTAGAAACATCAAAAGAAAAATTATAAAAAACCATGAAAAATGCATCCTAATATAAAGTGCAAATGCCCCTAAAGTGCTTAAATTGTGATCTTAGATGATCCGGTCCTTCTTCTTGCAAGACGAAACTAAGAGGGATCCAATTCATCTTCAGTCTCTTCATCATCTGCTTCATTGTCATCAGTAGCTGGAGTCTTGCCTTTGTCTGAAGTTGGGGGAACATGAGGAGTAGGTTGAGAGCTCGAAGCATTGACTTTAACAGTTGGAGGAGTGGACTCAGTGCGTGGCTCCTTTTGATGTGTATGTTCTTCCTCTTGTGGGATAGGAGGCATAAGCAGATTTCTCTTATCCAAGAATGTAGCTTGTTGCTCAGGTGTCATGGTCATCATTAGATCATCTTCAAGGAGAAGGATATGTTATTTGAATTTCTCAAGTAGGCAAATGACTTCTTGATTGGATGAAGTGGGTTGAGTGGAGGATTTGAGAGAATGAATGGAAAAAGGGTGAAGTGACACGAGACTGTTTGGAAGGTCTAGGAGTAACAGAGGTTTCATGACGAATTTTTGTTCTAGACTCCAAGACGGCTTCCTTATAATACCAGTGGCCATCAAAAAACGTGATACCTTTTCTCTCAAAATATGTTTTGGTGAAAACAGAAGATGACGTTTCTTTTGGAGATACTCCAGTGAAAGAAATTTTGAAATGAACAAAAATTGGAATTTAAAACTTTCCATAAGAGACTTTTCTACGGCTGTCAGTGCTAAGTTTGAGCAGAAATTTACATATGACAAAATCAAAATCAATTCTGATTTTCTCAACAAAGCAATAAAACAGATAAAATTTCATTTTATTGGCATCAATCCTATGACCATCAGTAGGAACCAACAGATTTGAAATGATTGTAAAAAATGGTCAGATTTTGAGGACTAAGATCCTCCAATTTGGCCTCAGCAGGTGTGTTAAAGTGGGTTTGAAAGTAGGCCATCAGTTTTTCAACGTAAAAATGGTGATAAGCAGTTGGGAATTCATCATATGAGAAAAATTTGTAATTTTACTACGACAGCCTTCTTCAATTTTTGTTTTCAAAACTAGATTAACAACATCAGGAGTAAACAGAATGTCTACACCATTAACACGTGAGATAAGTTCAGTATGAGAACTACCCTTTCTAAGATTGACAAAAAACTGATATAACATTTCAAGGTAGTATGTGTTGGGCAGAGACAGAATATAAGACTATTTTTGGAATTTGAAAAGTTTAAGAATAGGGTCTAAATTAAGCTTACGGAATTCAGAGAGAATGATGGTTCTTTGAGTGATGAAATCTTTTTGTGAAATCCACTCAAATTTGTCTCTGACACCATCATCGATGAATCTGGGCAATGTGGTGGTTGTGGCTCGATTTGATCAGTTTGTTTCCTTTTACCACCACGTTTCTCAGACCGACGAGTCGATTTTCTTGGTGATGGCACCACAGTTTCTTTATCTCTAAGTGAGGTTGTGCGTCCGGTACCAGAAGATCCACCTCTCAATCGTACCATAGTGAAATGTGGAGTGGTTTTCTTTCAGAATGTGACGGAAATGTGGATGAAAATGCCTTGACTTGCTATATAGATTAAAATGAATGCTCGAATCTGTCAAAAGTGGGTGAGTTTTTAGAAACTAAATTTTTTGATGAAATTTGGGATCGGGTGAATGTTTGAGAGTTAGAAGAGGGTTTAGATGCTGAGCAGTTGCAAAGAGGCAGTGAGGTTATTTGCGAAGTCATTTTTTGAAATTTGTTTTGAGAAGAAACGAATTTGAATTTTTGAAGGTAGAGGAAAGGGAAGGGGTGCGTCCGAAACAACGATTACTTCAGAACCAAATGAAGGGAAAATCTTCTTTATAACACACCCCTTTGGAGTGTCGGACGGCCGAACGAAGAGAATCGTTCGAAACAACCGTCCAATGTAAACTTTTTTGAGAAACAACTTAGAACACTGTCGGACGTTCGTTAATCTATTATCGGACATCCGATAATGTTTGACCAGAAAATTTTTAGAAAGTCTTTTTCAAAACACCCAATTTTGTCCTCAAAAATATAAACTGATCCAAAGGTAAAGCTTTTGTAAGAATATCAGCAATTTGGTCTTTTGAACAAACAAATTTTACACAAATTTCATCATTTTGGACAAGATCACGAATGAAATGATGCTTTATGTCGATGTGTTTTGTCCTAGAATGTTGAATGGGATTCTTTGTCAAATTTATGGCACTCGTGTTATCACAATACATAGGCACGCAGTCATACACCAGACCAAAGTCATTCAAAATATTTTTCATCCATAACAATTGAGCATAACATGCATCGGCGGCTACATATTCCGCTTCCGCTGTAGACAAAGAGATAGTACTTTGTTTCTTGCTAAACCATGATACCAAACAATTACTATGAAAATGGCATGTACCACTAGTACTTTTTCTATCTATCCTACACCCATCAAAATCAGCATCCGAAAAATCACATAAGGCAAATTTATGACATTTTGGATACCAAAATCATAATTCAAGGTTCCCTTTAAATATCTTAAAAAAATTTTAACGGCAATTAAATGAGATTCTTTAGGGTAAGATTGGAAACGAGCACCCAACCAAACAGCAAACATAATATCGGGCCTACTTGCGGTTAAATAAAGTAAACTACCAATCATACCTCTATACTTTTTCTCATCAATCTTCATACCTTTTTCACCTTTGTCAAGTTTGGTAGATGTACACATAGGCGTTCCAACTTGCTTTGAATCCTTCATTCCGAATCTTTTGAGAAATTCCTTTATATACTTAGCTTGATTAATGAATGTATCCTCTTGAGTTTGAATCACTTGGAGTCCAAGGAAGAAATTTAACTCTCCCATCATACTCATCTCAAATTCAGTTTGCATAATAGTGGAAAAATCCTTGCATAAACACTCGTTAGTAGCACCAAAAATAATATCATCCACATATATTTGCACAATTAGAAAATCATTAGAACTTTGTTTAGTGAAAATAGTGGTATCCACAATATCCCTTTTAAAATCATTCTCAACCAAAAAATCACTTAAACGTTCATACCAAACTCTTGGGGCTTGTTTTAACCCATACGAAGCCATTTGGAACAATTTAAAATTCTTGAAACATGCAAATGTAAAAAACATTCTAATTGATTCTAGTCTAACTAAGGGAGCAAATGTTTCATCAAAATTTATTTTTTCTTTTTGAGCATACCCTTTAGCCACTAGTCTAACCGTATTTCTCACAATTTCACCTTTATCATTCAATTTATTTCTAAAGATCCATTTTGTACCAATAATAGAATGATTTTGAGACCTTTCAACTAGTGTCCAAACTTTATTTTTTTCAAATTGATTTAGTTCCTCTTGCATGGCTAAGATCCAATTTTCATCTTTCAAAATATCAACAACATTCTTAGGCTCAAAATGTGAGACTAAAGCAAAATTATTCATTAATTATTTAAATGAGGAGCGAGTTCTTATCTTTTCGGATGGATCACCAATAATAAGTTCTTTGGGATGATTTTGAACAAATTTTCAAATTCTTGGAAGATCTTTAGGTGTACCAACATCCTTGTCATTTTCTTCTAATGCTTGATTCTCTTGAAGATGATCTTCCTTTGATTTTTCTTCTAATGGAGTATTTTCTTGATCATGAATCGTGAGTTTCTTGAATCCTTTTTGAACACCTACATCATCATCTTCACAACAACTCTTGGAAATATCATCATTAGATTCATCAAATGTGACATGTGTGGCTTCTTGTATGACAAGAGTCCTTCTATTATAGACCCTATATCCTCTTTTGTTTTCACAATAATTCAAGAAAATACCTTCATCGGATTTCTTATCAAATTTTTCAAGATACTCCTTGATATTTAAAATAAAGCATTTGCAACCAAAAATTTTGAAATATTTAACAATTGACTTTTTATCAAAAATTAACTCATAAGAGGTTTTATTCAAAATTGGTTTCAAAAGAACTTTATTCATTGCATAGCAAGTCGTATTTAGGGCCTCGGCCCAAAAATATTTCTTGCAACTTCTTGAAGAGTTCTACTCTTTCTTTCAATAACACCGATTGTTAGGCCCGAAAACAATCTAAGAGGGGGTGAATTAGGTTGATTAAAAAATTAATCAAGTTCAAGGGTACTTTTTGTTCAATATGAAATTTACCCTCTTTTCTAAGTGATCACACAGTGAATTAATCAATAAAGAAGCAATATCACTTGAGAGTAGAAGAGATAACCAATTAAGGTTCACTAGATGATAAGTAAAAGGGGAAGAATTGCAAACCAATTGACTACCAAATTCCTCTTGAGCTTGAAGATCAATTCACAAAACAAACTTTTTCAAATTGATGAAATACGACAAATCTTGTGTACAAAGGAATGCTCACTTCCTCCTTGTCCCAAATTACACTCGGTCAAGTTAGAAAGTTTTACAATCCCTCATGATAACTCTCACAAATTTACACTATTGAAGTATTTTTTCACAAATGAAAAGGTTACACGAATCTTACACCACAAAGAGTACAAATATTCCTTGGAGAGTATTTTCTCACTAAAACTACTCTTAATCTTATGTATTCTCAGTGTGCAAAAGTTCTTTTTAAGTTTCTGACCATGCACTATTTATATGAGATCAAAAAGTGTTTCATTAATACTTCCAACGGATAGAAGGCAGATGAAGAGTCAACTAACCATTGGGAGTATTGGACGTTCAATACTTCTAATGCTTGCGTCCGAAAGTGGGCAGAGAGTTTGAAAAATCTTTTTCAATTCTTTCGGACGTCCAGTACCTCCGATGCTTGCGTCCGAAAGCAGACAGAGAGTTTGAAGGATTATCTCAATTCTTTCGGACGTCCGTTGATGGAGTTCTTCGTGCGTCCGAAGGGAGACAGAGAATTTGAAAAATTATTTCAAATCTTTCGGACGTCCAATGAAAATGTTCTGCGTCCGATATGATCTACACTGTTTATCGGACATCCGGTATTGTCTTTATGAGTGTCTGACAGCTTTCATCTTTCTTTATCTTCTTTCAATTGCTCTTGATCTTTGAATCAAGTTGCTTCAGAACTGAAAGGATTTCTTATTGAAAAGATATTAGTATTATCCAATTATTTTGTAAACATCAAAAGACAGGGACCAAGATTAACAAAATTCTTGCTTGAATCTTGAGTTTTAACCAACAATCTTGCAAACAACTCCATAGAAAGTGATAACTATGGAAGATTAAAGGCTTGAGTGGAGAGATTTTGGAGGAAGAAGCATTAAATTTTCATCTTTCTTGGGGTTTTAAGATATCTATGGCAAGAAACTTCTCTTTACTTCTAATACTTGCATACTAGTGGTTTAGAGTTGAATATTGGTAGTTTTATGAGAAATTTCATGGTTTGAAGTGGAGATTTGGAAATTTTCAACTTTTATGGTGAAATTTCAGCCCTTATATGATGCTTAAGATTGGCCATGATTTGATAGCTTTTCCATGTGAAATATCTAGCTTTTATATGTTAGTTTGGCTTGCTTAAGGAAAATTCCAACTTGTATGTGAAAATTTCAGTTTAGGGTTTCCAAAAAATCAGCTTGAGTATGGTTGGTTTTGAGCTATAAATTTGCTATATTTGGATGATTTTGTGGCCTTAATCATGTGTATATTATAGCTTATGACTTGTGGTTGTGGTTGAGGTTGATTTGAGATGAAATTTGGTATTGAGTTTGGATGGAAAAGTAAAGAAAATAAGGGGAGGTGCTGTCCAAATTTTGGGGCAACTTGTTTCCTTCAAGTTTGGGTTGATTTTGTGATAAACTTGCTTAAGATGCTTGGTAAACCTATAAGCTTTACTTATGTGTTGAATTTTGGTCGAAATGGAAGGATTTTTCATTGGTATTTTTCCCCAATTTGCTGGCTGAAATTTCGCTTGTTGGCCAAGTGATAGCAAAGTCTATTACCTTGTTGTTTTATAACCTTTTCATAATTGGTTTTGGCCAAAACTTATTCCAAACATTGGTTAAGCCTTTTGTGCGTGAAGTTGAGTGAAAATTATGGAGATTGGGAGGTGAAAAACCTCATGATTGTACTTGTTTCATGGCTGCAAAAAATCCTGGTTTAGATGATAGCTTTACACCTTGCTATTTTTTAGTCTCAAAGTCTTTAGTTTGGAAGTCTTTTAGACACACTCTCGTTGACTTCACTTGCAAAAACCTTGAACAACAATTGTATATTGAGGTGGAGTGAATATCCTAACTTAAAGAGGTGCAGTACCTTGTTTCTTTTCATTGTTTTGTTGCTGGAAATTTCCAGCAATGAATCGAAATGAAGAACTCTTTGGTTATTCATGTTTTTTGATCCCAATGTTTTCTTTTCACTCCAAAATCATATTTGCATTTTTGCACTAGTAGTCACTTGGATTTTCTTTGGTTCACCTAAATTTGGGATGGTTGAACCATAATATTTTCTCTTGGTTATTCTTAGGGTTCGTCGGTGATCAAGGGTATAATCCAAAAGGAAACTTTTGACGATACTTTTGCTTGAACTGGTGAGTGTATCACTCGCATGACTTGTTATTTAACTGATTTACTTGTGTTTGAAATTTATGACTTGAATGATTGTGACTTTCGTTTATTCTAGAGGAGACGCGAGCGTACTTTATCACACTCGTTTCTCTTGACTATTTGGCTGGTTTAATGTGCAAATTTGGATCTGTTACTTGTACATGAGTTGATGTCATTTGGAAGCTAGTATCCAACGACCTTACTGTCAAATTTGAGTTCAAACCTCATTGGTAGTTAATCGAATCGAGCCAGCAAGGGCTTGGTCGAGATAGATTGACGAACCATGAGGAAACTGTTACTGATTCACTGAATACTGAAACCTTCTGATATTTGGTATACTCAAGTATTACCACCACTGTTCCTGCTTGGTGTTCGGGTCCGGTAAGGGGTATGTTTAGTGGACGAAAATTGGTGTAAAGTGGGAATATACGGTCATGGTTTTACTTCTTTAATCGTTGACAGAGTGTCAACGGGTTTGGATCAAGTAATGCAACGGGAAATTTGGCTCTTGAGAGCCATCTGTATCCTTTTACCTGAACTACTCTGCTTAAACTTTGGTGTTTACTTATATCTTTATTTGATGCTTAAATTTGATCGATTAAAATTGTAATTGTGTGATTCTTAACTGCGTGACCTTTTTGGTACCTCATTGGGCGAAAGCTCATCCTGTTGCCTTTGTTTTCCTTACAGGGGCAAATTTTGGGGAACGTGAATTTTTGGAAAAGAGCTGAGCTAGTTGAGCTTGTTTTTTTTAAACTCCTCTGTATTAGAAACTTCGCATGTATTTGTATAGGTTTGGATACTCTGACTTGTAATTTAAGTTGAATATTTAGAGATTCTATTGTGCATAGTATGGATTGATTAATTGAAATTCAATTGCCCGTTTTAGTATGGTAAATGTGCATTTTGGCTCAATAGTCTTGGCGAGAGTTGGGTAGGCAATTCGCTGCCTCTTGGGGTACGCCCTAAGGGAAGGTGGAGCTGTCACAATTTCAGCTTAGGGTTAACATTTTTCAGGATTGGTATGATAGTATAAGAGCTGGTTTTATGTCCAATTTGGTTAGCTTTGTGGCCTGGAAAAAGTACCTCTTATAGCTTTAACTTCAGGTCTAGTTTAAGGTTGATTTGCCATGAAGTTAAGTGTTGAATTTGGAGAAAAAATAGGGAGAAATGTTGTCCGATTTGGAGTCATCTTGGTTTCCTTTGATTGTGGAGCGATTTTGTGGTAAATTTGGATAAGATAGTCGGTAAACATTTAAGCTTTACTTATATATTGAATTTTAGATGAAATGGAGGGTTTTCGTTGGTGATTTTCTCTAATTTTTAGGGCTGCGATTTGCTTGTTGTCCGAGTTGATAGTGATGCCATATTACCTTGTTTTTCCTCAACCTTTTCATGACGAGTTTTGGCCAAACATTGGTTAAGACTTTTATGTGTTGAACTTGGGTGAAAACCATGCATTTTGGAAGGTGAAAACCTCATGATTGTGCTTGTTTCATTGCTGGAAATTTCTGGTAGGCAGGGCAGTTGTGTACCCCACTGTCTTTTAGCCTTAAAGTCCTTTGGTTTGGTGGTCTTTTGGACTCAATCTTGCTCATTTCACTTTCTAAAACCTTGAACTACAATGGGGGGTTGAATTGGAGTGAATATCATAAGTTAAAGAGGTGAACTACCTTGTTTTTTCACTGTTTTACTGCTGGAATTTTCCAGCCATGAATTAAAATGAGGAACTCTTTGGTTACTCATGTTTCTTGGGTCCAAATGCTCTATTTTCACTCCAAAATCATACTTGAATCATTGCTCTAGTATCTACTTGGATTTTTCTTGGTTCACCTGAGCTTTTGATGGTTAGACCATAATACTTTTATGTTGGTTATTTATAGGGTTTGTCAGTGAACACGAGCATAACCCGGAGACGAACTTTTAACGTTGATCTACTTGAACTGGTGAGTGTACCACCTGCATGACTTATTGCTTATGTGAACCACTATGTGACTGAAATTTATAAATATATGACTATGGTTGGTTTACTCTGGGCTGGACAAGAGTGTACTTTATCACACTCGGTCCCACTTGATTGTTTGACTACTCTGCTATTCGCTTGAAGTATGTTACTTGTGTTTAAATTGTATGTCGTTTGGAACTTACTATCCAATGACCACTCCGTGAACCTGGGCTCAAACCCCATTGGTTAATTAATCGACTCGATCCAATGAGGGATTGGTTGAGATAGATTGATGGACCATGGGAAATCTGTCTCTGAATCTCTGAATACTGTTTATTCTGGAATTTGGTATATTCAAGTATTACCCCTTCTGTTTGGTGTTCAGACTTGGTAAGGGGCATGAATGGTGAATGGGGATTGGTGTAAAGTGGAGGTCTATGGACAATATTATTTGTTCTTTAACCATTGACGGAGTGTCAGTGGGTTTAGATCAAACTACTGTGACTGAAAATTTGGCTCCTGAGAGCTAATTGTATCCTTTTACAATGTAAATTGTGGTACTTGTTTATCTCTCAAAGTGTTACTCACATGTGATTTTGCCTTCCATTGTATTGCTCGCTATATGTCTCTATGGTATCTCATTGGGCGAAAACTCAATTCATTATCCTTGTTTTCCTTTCAGGGGTGGAGACTTGGGCTGGTGATTTTGGGAAAGAGTTGAGTTAGGTTTAGACCTTAGGCATTTTGTTTAAATTCCTCTATATTTGTAAACTTTATATGTATTTGTATAAGGTTGAATACTTTGACTTGTACTTTAACGTTGAATTGTTAATGACTCCATTGTATATAACTTTGGGTTGCGGTGTTTTGGAGTTATGTTATTCATTTTTGTGCCTATTGGAAATTTTGGATTAGTTAGTCCGGACTGGAGTTGAGCAGGCGGTCTGCTAACCCTTGGGGTACGCCCTAAGGGAAAGGTAGGGCTGTGAGAACGCGAATTTTTTCTTATTTTTATTTTATTTTATTTGTTTATTTAATTATTTATTCACCCGTTTACCCTAAATAATTTATTTCATCCGTTTCAAGTCCAGTTGTATGCAAAAATGTCCCTTTTATAATTTTAAAATGTTTCGTTAGCAAATTTAATTTTTCTACGGCTCGTTGAGCGAGAAATAACAAATACACGTTTTGCAAGGTAAATTCGATCCGAGAGTACATTAGTCTTGGAGAACTAAGAATGTTCAATAGTAAACTAAGAAAAGTTAATTGAGGGATTAGAGGTGAGTGAGTTCAAATTAAACTTTTACAAGCGCGCGTTGATAGTTTCCTAAAAGTCGCGCCGGTACAACTAATTAGAGACTTGAGGAATTAATACTAGACTCGTAAGTGTGAGTAATTACAATGTTATAGGAAGTACCTTGGAGAATTAGTGCATGAGTGTATCAAACCCGAGAAAAATTGGTGGTACGAAACACTAGCGCGACACTATTGAAGGTTGACTTTTTTGCACCACACTTAAAGCTACCTTTTTCATTCTTTTTCTCCAAGAAATCACAACACAAAACCCTCACCATCTCTCTCACTCATTCGGCTGACCAAGAGAAAAGAAAAGGGGGAAAGAAAGCTTCATCCTCTAGCTCCAAGCTTACTTGTTCTTCATCATCCAACTCACAAATTCGTTGGGTTCTTGTTCTAGCTTGAAGGGAAGAGAGGGCCGGCTGGTTAGGGACTGTTTTAAGGAGTTTCTCACACCAAAAATCTAGGATTTCTTCTTGGGTTTGGAAGGTATAAACATCTCTCACCAAAACTCTTACTTTCTTGTTTCATTTCTTGGCTTTGAAGCTTGTAGCTTCCTTCTTGTTGTTGTTGGTTAGATTTGGTTCGTTGAAGTGGGCTCTACGAACTCCCACCTTGGTTATATAAGGGCTGCCATGATATTCATATGTGTGTTAGTGTGTCGTGATGAGTTTTAAGGGTAGAAACTAGAAGAGGAAAAAGAAAGAGAGAAACCGAGAGAAGAGGAAGAAGTGCTGGCCGAAACTGCTGTACTGTTATCTTGCTTGTATTTCGAACTTTTGTTGGGTATTTGTAAGGATCGAAGACAACCTAAGAGGGGGTGAATTAAGTTGATTAAAAACCTAATCAAGTTAAAGACACTTTTTGCTCAATATGAAATTTACCCTCTTTTCTAAGTGATCACACAATGAATCAATCAATGAATGAACAATATCACTTGAGAGAAGTAGAAGAGATAAGCAATTTAAGGATTACAACATAACAATAAGTAAATAAGAAGGGAAGAATTGCAAACCAATTGACTACCAAGCTCCTCTTGAACTTGTAGATCAATTCAAACAAGCTTCTTCAAATTGATGAAATACAACCAATCTTGTGTACAAAGGAAGGTTCACTTCCTCCTTGCCCCAATCTCCACTTGGTCAAGTTAGGAAGTTTTACTATCCCTCAAGACAACCCTCACAGAGTTACACTATTGAAGTATTCACTCACAAATGAAAAGCTTACAATGAACTTCACATCACCAAGACTACAAATCTTCCTTGGAGAGTGTTTTCTCACTAAAACTACTCTATATCTTTTGTATCTTCAGTGTGCAAAAGTTATTTGAAGTTTCTGACCATACTTTATTTGTAGGAGACCAAGAAAGTGCTTCATTAATACTTCCAACGGATAGAAAGTAGCTGAAGAGTCAACTAGCCGTTGGGAGTATCGGACGTCCGGTACATCTGAAGCATGCGTCCGACAGCAGGCAGTGAGTTTGAAAAATCTTTTTCAATTCTATCGGACGTCCGGTACTTGCGTCCGAAAGCAGACAATGAGTCAGAAGAAATATCTCAATTCTATCGGACGTCCGGTATTGTCTTTGTGAGCGTCCGACAACTTTCGTCGAATTTGAAGGATCCTATCGGACGTCCGATGCTTGCGTCCAATCGAGGTCAGTGAGTTAGTGGGAATGTCTTATTTTCTTCGGACGTCCGGTGATGGAGTTCTTCATGCGTCCGAAGTTGCGCAATGATTATCGGACGTCCGATCCTGTCTTCACAAGCGTCCGATAGCTTTCAGCAACCTTTGTTTCTTTCAATTGCATTTGATCTTTGAATCTGATTTGCTTCATAACTGAAAGTATATCTTGAAGAGATATTAGTATCATCCATTGTTTTGTAAACATCAAAACCTAGGGACTAAGATCAACAGTATTTGGCTATTAAATTGAGTGATATATGTTGTATATTGTGTGTACAAAGTGTCTTTCAAAAATCGTTTCATTTGGTTGCATAAAACTTGAGCTTTGGCAAGATTCAAATCTGGAAATCGTATAGCAGGGGTACTCGGACAGTGCTCCTTTATCCAAACATAACTCTTTGTAAGAAAGTCAAAATTAAATGCCATTAGTGGAATTCAAAACTAGACATTTATAGCTTTCCAACTGTATAAAAATCTCTTGCTGGTTCATTTTGAGTGAACCACAGTGAGTCGGCAAAGTTGGCTGTTCTGTTTTGACTGTTCATACGAATGAAACTGAAAGCAGAGTTTTGTGGCTTGATTTTGTCCCACTTGTGAAACGATTTTCAAAATGATGTCTTCTGATGAATTGTGGCATTTGGAACCTAGTTTCCAATGCCATCAACCATTCTCAATTTGAGTTTGTATAGAGTTAAATATGGTTTGATTTCGAAAATGTGACAAAGATGGAAACTGGAAACTTTTCCCTTTCTTGTTGGCCGAATGGTCAAATCTATTTCTGGGATGTTATACTTCAAAATTTTTGTGTCAATTACCCATCAATTGCTCATTAAATGTTTCTGGAACCTTGGTTTCAAAAATGGAGTGAATTGAGGTTGATTTCATTGGACAAAACCTTTGGAAAGAAAGAAAGAGTGGGTTGGCAGATTTGCTTTGAAAATTTCACAAACGTTAGTCGTTTTGTTAACTACCTTCCCGTGCAAAATTTTATCTAAATTTTGATAGAGGGGTAGTCCACATATGGAAGTTTAAGTGTGTCAAATTTGGTGTAATTTCAATACCAATTCGATACCCAAATGATGCTCCAAAGATTGCTCTTCAAATCTGGAAATTCACTGTTCAAGTAGTGAAAATCAACCGACTTTAAGTTGTTATATCTTGTTGATCAAAACTCCGAATTTAGTTCAATTTGTTGTGTTTGAAACCTTGTTTGGAACTCTTATTGTGTTACGGATTTCAGAGACTGATTCATTTTCTGTGAATTTTGCCGAATTTCCAAACATCGCCGAAAAACCAAGGCTGGTTCTGTCTTGCTTTCTTGAATCAGCAACTTTGAGCTGAAAAATGAATGCTTTCCGTTTAGAATCTTGGAAAAGTATCTTCTAATAACTTTTAGTACTTTGGATCTAGTTCCAACGGTATAAATTTTCCATTTTTGAAAGTACCAAACTCAAGATCTGATTTTCCAAGTTTTGTCGCATAAAGCAGAAAATTTCCGATTCCGTAAGAAATGAGTTTTAAAAACTTTTCATTTCCTTTTGATATTGATAGTTCGTTGTAAACCCGATTTCATGGTGGATACGAGTTTTTCCTTGTGACTTTAAATCCTCACTTTTAAATCTTGAATTTCAATAGAATGAAGCTCTTTTGAGGCATTGTTCTAAGTTTAAGCAAATACATTTCCTTCCTGGTATGTTAAGTGATTGTGAGTATATGTGAGTGATAATTGGTCACTATTTCTTCAAGTGCTCAAGAGGATTGAAGGAAACCTCGGAGCGGAACACTAAAGGACTTATTTACTCACTTATTTTGAATTGGTGAGTGTTCCTCGCGTGTGTGGGTGATTTGAATAGTCTTACTACATGTTTACTTCATATTTATTGTGTGTTTAAGTGTTAAATGCTCCCTACAATTGCTCCTATATAATTGTTCACCGTTTAAGGCGAGTGCGTACTTTATCACACTTGACCTACTAAAATAACAAATTTCTACCGTTTACCGGTATATTTGATTACTTGCGCATGTTGTAAGCTCTTGGCTGAACTGGGCCATTCCCTTGATTACTAACCTGCTCGAGCCAGTACTGGGCTCGGTCGGGTAGGTTGGAAGTCTGGACCACCGTATCGATATACTCGAGTATTACCACTGGAGGAATAAGGCGATGGCCAGACAAACTTGGGGATTATTGGAGTTATAAGGTGAAACTGACCGAAACAGTTCCACGTGAACACCATATCCTTTTAATGTGTGCTTATTTCTGTCAAATGATAAATGTCTCATTTTAATGTGCCAATGTGAAATCTTGAACCATATATGTGTTATGCTTAATTTACTTGATTTATTAGAACTACTTATGTGTTTTGGAACCTCACTGGGCTGTTTAGCTCATTCCATGCTTTTGTTTTCCTTAACAGGGTTCAAGACCGTGAGTGCTCGCGAATAGTATTAAGTTGTTTTCTTTGGAGACTTTAAGTTGTATTATAGCAATGACTGTAGTACATATTCTTTTGGGTTGTATTTAAGTTTGAAAATTAACCAATGGTAAGTATGAAATATTTTGGAGTACTTTAAATGTATATTGAAAATATTTGAAGTATTTCTAGTTTTTGAATTATGGATTGTAGTGAGCGCCGACAAGAGTTGGGCAGGTGTTCCGCGGATACCCTAGGGTTCGCCCTAGGGAGAAGTAGGGGCATCACAAGAGCTGTCACAGGTAGTATCAGAACCTAGGTTAGAAATGGCCTGGGCAAAATAGAAGTTTGATTTTGAGAAAGTCTAGTGAGTTATGTTAGAATGTCATTTGCTACGATTAAACTTACGTAAGTTATAAATTGTGTTTATATTTGTAGGTCATGGAAAGAACCAGTGAAAATGGTGGAAATGAGTCGCCTCGGAGGCGCCTTCGGATTATTGACTATCAGGAGAGACTAGGGGGATGGATCCGAAGTTGGAGTCCCGCATACCGGACTAGAAGATGTAACAAATTATAGGACTTATTCCTACCCTGATCATGTGATTTTGGCGGTACTAGACGAGAGGTGAAGACTTACTAATGCCGGTTTTAGGGACCGAACTGAGATGGAAAGGATGGGAGGAATATTGGAAATACAAAGGGATAGGATCCAAGAATTGTAGGAGGCTAATAGCCAGGAGCAAGAACAGACAGATGCTATGCATCAGTAGGTGCAAGTGGTCAATGAATGCCTTACTAGGGTGTTAAGGAAAGTAGGAGACTGAACTGAGGGTATTTTGCAAGAATGTAGGGCTTTACTTGGAAAGGCGATGGATGCAAATTTGACTGACGTAGGCCATAGTAATGAAGTCCCTAGAAATGAAACATCTACTAGCTCTGTTGGGAACTAGGTTAGAGCTCCTATGAGCTATGTTTTGACCCTGTGTGAGGGGTAGTTAGGAAAGACCCTAGTTCGATGTTTTCTGTACTTTTGATATCGTTTTGTTCTTTGTACTTTTGTTATGATCTTGCCACTTTTGTAAATGGGATTTTTTTTGCTTGTACCCTACTTTTATTGTGTGGTATGTATGAAAAACGTTGTGTTTAGATATACTTGACTTTCTGGCTTGTTTATATTCTTACGTCTTGTCCATGCATCGAGGTATCTTTAATTTTTGCATCTGCATTTCGACCCTAGACTTGTTAAAAGCCAATGAAGGGTAGACGTAGTGGACGAGACTATGGGCGTAGACCCAGGCAACCCCTGGATCAAGGGGGGATCGTGAATCGGCAGCCGAGCAGAATCGTGAGCCAAGTGTCGATCCCAACGAACAAGTAACTATAGCCATACAACGTATGATTGATTTGTTAGCATAGACCTGAAAACCCTGAGAATCATGAGGAAGAGGAAGATAGAGCTCTCGAACAATTTCAAAATTTCTCCCCACCAAAGTTGCTTGAAGGACCCGACCCTAATGTGGCGGAGATGTGGCTAGAGAAAATAATTGATATTTTTGCAGTTTTGCATTATATTGAAGAAATGCAGATGACTTTTGCTATTTTTCAGTTAGAGGGAGCCGCCCGTTCTTGGTGGAATGTGATACGAATGAAATGAGAGAGAGAACAAATCCCAAGGATTTGGGTAAATTTCATGAGGGAGTATAATGCAAACTATTTTTCACCTTTGATTCAGGAGAAAAGGAAGGATGAATTTATTAAACTTCGTCAGGGCACTCAAGCATTGCGGAATATGAAATTCAATTCACCAAACTATCTAAGTTTGCTCTTGAGTTAGTAGTAACGGAGCAAAAGCATATAAGGCACTTTGTACAAAGGCTAAATGTCGAACTTCAGAAAGATTTAGCCGTAGCTCAAATAAATACGATTGGTTATGCTGTCGAGAAATCCCAACGGGTTGAAAGTGCCAGGCTCTAAGTCAGAGCTTTTCAAGTAAAAGAAATGAGGTGTGCCTAGTAATAGCCTTGGGCAAGTTGATAGGAATGTACCTCTTAAGTTTGAAAGGGGGACAGGTGGTATAAGACTTCCAGGGATGCCAAGAGAAGCCCTATCAAGAGGAGCTCAAGGCGGAAGAGGACAACAAAGAAATGCCTCAAAAAGAGGCTCTGCATCAGCTCCTTGTGTCACCTATGGGTACTGTGGAAAGCCAAGCCATATCGAGGAAAGTTGTTAGAGGAAGGAAAGAAAGTGTTTGCATTATGGAAGCGTCGACCATCAGATTGCCAACTGTCCATTTTCATCTCCAGAAGGGAGTAGGACCTAGCAGCCAAATAAGATAAACCCTGGACAGACAAAGGTGGAAGGAGATAGACCGAAAGTGTTGGCTTAGGTATATGCAATAGAGCAACATCAGGTTCCTGATTCATCTGAGGTTATAGAAGGTATGATCCCTATGTTCCATCGTCTAGCTAAGATTTTAATAGACTCTGGTGCTACCCATTCCTTTGTCAACCCTAATTTTATGTGTGAAATTGATGTGAAACCTGCTAGATTAGCATATGATTTGAAAGTTAGAACACCTACGGGTGACCAATGTTTAATCACTAGTACAGTTTATAAGAATTGCGAAATTTGGGTTGAAGAGCGAAAACTATTGGGGGATCTGATAAGTTTAGCCATTAAGGGATATGATACCATCTTAGGCATGGATTGCTTAGTTCAATATAATATTCAGTTAGATTGTAAGAGGAAAATGGTTAAATTTCTCATACCGAGGAAGGAAACTTTAAGGCTAGATGTGAGGGGTAAATTAGATTTATCTGCCCTCATTTCGGGTATTCGGGTCAGGAAATTGTTGAATAAAGGAGTGCAGGGTTTCCTAACTTTTCTAATAAATACTCCGATAAATAAGGTGAAGATAGAAAATGTACCAGTAGTAAAGGAGTATCCGGATGTGTTTCCTGATGAATTAATGACTTTGCCTCCAAAAAGAAAGATAGAATTTAAGATCGATTTGTCACTCGGGACAACACCTATTTCTAAAACTCCATATCAGATGGCACCTGTTAAACTTAAAGAATTGAAGTTGCGTTGCAAAATTTGTTAGAACGAGGGTTTATTTGAGAAAGAGAATTTCCGTGGGGAGTTTCGGTACTTTTGTTAAAAGAAAGATGGAAGTTAAAATTATGTATAGATTACCGGAGGTTGAATGATGTTACAATTAAGAATAAATACCCTCTACCACATATTGATAAATTGTTTGACCAGTTGCAAGAAGTTGTGGTGTTTTCTAAACTAGACCTTCGACAAGGGTATTATCAATTGCGAATTAGGAAGGAGGATGTACCAAAAATTGCATTTAATTCTAGATATAGACATTTTGAATTTGCAGTAATGGCCTTTGGACTAACTAATGCCCCTGCAGCATTTATGGACTTGATGCTTCGGGTTTTTAAACTCTACTTGGATCGGTTTGTAGTCATGTTTATAAATGATATCCTCATTTACTCTAAAATCTGGGAAGAGCATGAGCAGCAGTTGAGGATCATCTTGCAGATTTTGAGAAAACACCAGTTATATGTTAAGTTTAGTAAATGTGAATTTTGGTTGGAGAAAATCTCTTTTCTAGGGCATGTGATTTCGAAAGATGGCATCACTGTAGATACGGCCAAAGTAGAAGCTGTCGTTGGATGGAAACGGCCAGAAAAGCCTACTGAGATTCGTAGCTTTCTAGATCTGGCAGGGTATTATTGTCGGTTTATTAAGGACTTCTCAAAACTTGCCGGTCCTTTAACTGATCTGACAAAGAAACATGGTAACTTATTCGGGATACTAGATGTGAAATTAGTTTTCGAAAATTGAAGAGAAAGTTAACCATGGCGCCAGTTTTGGTTTTGTCAAATGAAAAGGATAGTTTCACTGTATATACTGATGCCTCAAGAGAAGGATTAGGGTGTGTATTAATGCAAAATGGAAATGTGATTGCCTTTGTTTCTAGGAAATTGAAGCCTCACGAGCAAAATTATCCGACCTATGATTTGGAATTAGCAACTGTTGACTTTGTTCTGAAAAAGTAGAGACATTATTTATATGGAGTAACTTTTGAGATCTATATGGATTATAAGAGTTTTAAGTATTTATTTTCTCAGAAGAAGCTAAACTGAGGCAATGTCAATGGATGAAATTTTTAGAAGATTGTAACTGTACGATTAACTATCATTCTGAAAAGGCCAATGTAGTAGCGGATGCTCTAAATCGAAAGGTTCAAGTGGCCGGGTTAATAATTAAGGAGTGGAATATGTTAGAAAAGGTTGGTGAGTAGAATCCTCATTTTGAACGCCAAAAGATGATTTTCGGAAATATCACGGTGAGATCCACTCTACTAGATCTAATTAAAGAGACTCAGAAAAAATATTTACAGTATAGAAGTGGATGAAAAATGTGCAAAAAGGGGAATTACCTGATTTCAATATGAGTCTCCAAGGGATCTTGAGATACTGAAAACGAATGGTTGTGCCTAAGGATGAAACATTGAAAAATGAAATTTTGGAGAAAACTCACCGGTCTAAGTATACAGTGCATCCTGATAGTAATAAAATGTATCAGGATCAAAAAGGGTTATATTGATGGGATAACATGAAGAAGGAGATTGCTCAGTATGTTCATATCTGTCTCACTTGTCAATAAGTCAAAACCGAACATAAAAAACCCTCAGACTTGTTATAACCCCTTGAGATATCTGAATGGAAATGGAAGTGCATTACGATAGATTTCATCTCAGGTTTGCCACAGACGCAAAGAGGTCATGATGCCGTTTGGATAATCGTTGATCGGTTAATCAAATCGGCCCATCTCTTTCCAGTAAACATGAAGTATTTCATGAAAATATTGGCTCAACTGTATATGGATGAAATTGTGAGGTTGCATGGAGTACCAATAAATATAGTCTCAGATAGAGATCCCCAATTCGTATCTCGGTTTTAACAAAAGTTGCAAGAAACCTTAGGGACCAGACTAAACCTCAGTACCACATACCACCCTCGGACAAATGGACAATCCGAAAGAACCAATCAAACCCTTAAAGATATGTTAAGGGCATGTATTATGAATTTTGGAGGTAGTTGGGGCCAACACATGATGTTGGTGAAATTCGCTTATAATAACAACTGTCATTCATCTATTCAAATGGCGCCATACGAAACTCTCTACAGAAGAAAGTGCCGATCACCAATTTACTGGGATGAAGTAAGGGAAAAGAAGATTTTAAAATCTAACGACAGTGCCATGGATGGAGGATGCGTATGAAAAGGTTAAATTAATATGTCAAAAACTCCAAACAACCCAAAGTCGAAAAAAAAGCTACATAGACAATCGAAGGAAGGATTTGAAAGTCGAAGTTGGAGATCTCGTGTTTCTTAAGATTACTCCATTGCGAAGTGCCACAGCGGGTAAAGGAAAGAAGTTTCAACCAAGATATGTGGGACCCTTTAAAATTTTTCTACGAGTCGAAAAAGTGGCATACCGACTCAAACTACACCGAATTTATCCAGGATTCATGATATTTTTCATGTCTCGATGCTAAAAAAATACCATCCTGATTTGACTCATGTATTACAGTCAGAAGAAATTGAAATAGACGAGTCTCTAACTTATGAGGAGAAACCTATGCAGTTGCTCGATCGAAAAGTTAAGGAACTAAGAAATAAGCAGATTTTCTTAGTAAAACTCCTATGGAGAAATCATGGTGTAGAAGAGGTAACCTGGAAAGTGGAGGAAAAAATGCAAAAGAAATATCCTGAACTGTTTATTAATTAAGGTGAGAATTTCGAGAATGAAATTCTTTTAAGGGGAAGAGAATGTGAGGACTCGAAAATTATTTTATATTTTATTTTATTTCTTTGAATAAATTTTCTTTGCTCTACTTTATTGTCTTAATTTCAAGATATTTTATAAGTGAATCAAGATTTTTTTATTATTTTTCTTCTATATGTTAGTGCATGTTAAGTTCCTAGTGCGTTTTGAAAGTGGGACCCACTAGTGAGATGTGTATTAAATTTAGTGGACAAACAGGTATTTTTAGATGATGGTTTATATAATTAGAAGTGCTTAGAGTGAATTAGAGGAAAATAATATAGATTAGCCATTAGAAACAAGGAAAGACAAAGGGATAAGTTTAAACCCTAAACCGACACTTGTTGACAACCTAACCATTCCTTTGACCAAGACTTTTCTTGATCTTGATCTTACAAAACTGGACAAAATTCCTTCACTTTCTTCCTCTCTCTTGGCCGAACTCCGTAGCAAGAAAAGAGAGTAAAGAAACTCCAAAATTCACCTTGATTCCTGGCTTGAATCCTTGATAAATTCATCCTACAATCCAAATCCAATTCATAGAAAGTTGTATCAAGGTAGAAAGAAAGACTTTTGTGAAGAAATTTGGGAGAAGAGAAACTCTTGGTTGCATTTCTTCATAGGGTTTAAAGGTATTTATGTCTAGAAACCAACTTTTCTCTTTTATCTTGCATTTGAGTAGATTTATGACTTGATTATGGTAGATTTCATGGAAAATTACATAATTTGTGTGGTGGTTCGAAATTTCCAGTTTTGATTGAGAAATTTCAGCTTTGATATGTTAATTCAAGCTTGGCTATGATCTATTAGTTTTGTCATGTGGATTTTTCAGCTTTTATATGTTCCTTTGGCTTCATTATAGAAATTTCCAACTTGTAGTGGTGAATTTCAGTTTAGGGTTAACATTTTTAAGCATTGGTATGATAGTATAAGAGCTAGTTTTATGTCCAATTTAGTTAGGTTTGTGGTCTAGATAAAGTACCTCTTATAGCTTATAACTTGAAGTCTTGTTTAAGGTGGATTTGCCATGAAGTTAAGTGTTGAATTCGGAGGAAAAATAGGGGGAAATGCTGTCTGATTTGGAATCATCTTGGTTTCTTTTGATTGTGGAATGATTTTGTGGTAAATTTGGCTAAAATACTTGGTAAACCTTTAAGTTTTACTCATGTGTTGAATTTTAGATGAAATGAAGGGTTTTGGTTGGTGATTTTCTCTAATTTTTAGGGCTGCGATTTTGCTTGTTGGCCAAGTTGATAGTAAGTGATGCATATTACCTTGTTTTTCCTCAACTTTTTCATGATGAGTTTTGGCCAAATTTTGTACCAAACACTAGTTAAGACTTTTATGTGTTGAACTTGGGTTAAAACCTTGCATTTTGGAAGGTAAAAACCTCGTGATTTTGCTTGTTTCATTGCTGGAAATTTCTGGTAGGCAAGGCAACTATGTACCCTGCTATCTTTTAGCCTTAAAGTCCTTTGGTATGGTGGTCTTTTGGACTCAATCTTGCCCATTTCACTTGCTAAAACCTTGAACTACAATGGGGGTTTGAATTGGAGTGAATATCATAAGTTAAAGAGGTGAACTTGTGACTCCCCCACTTCTCCCTGAGGCGAACCAAAGGGTGTCCGTGGGACGCCTGCCCAACTCTCGCCAGGACTCAGGACAATTCGATTCAACCTTAACTATAATAACCAATAATACAAGTCTAATGAAGAAAAGTTGCTTCCATACTTATATATATAAATATCCAATCTTACACCACGAATACAAAATACATCAATATTCAAAAGTCATACAACTGCCAAAAGATGTCCATTCGATTACACAATCGAATCCCTATTACAAAAGTTCATTCCAAAGATTCCTCCGAGTTTCACCTCAGTTCCATTCCTGTTAAGGAAAACAAATCCACAGGGTGAGCAATTGCTCGTGAGGCCAAAAAACACACATGCAAGCACGTTGTTCAAGTAACAATCCCATATAGCGAATAAACGATTATATTCGAGTAAATAACAATTCGAGCAAGAAAAGTAAACAGAAACAATTCAAGGATATAAGAGCTCTCAGGATCTAAGTTCCACTTGCTTTGCCAACCTCGATCGAATACCTTCCGCGATGACACTCCATCAACCGAGTCGGTATGTTTAAGTCCGTAGATCTCCACTAACTACACAGGTCCTTCCACCTTACAACCGCCCACCGGGCCCAAACTGCAATAAAGGCGCTACTGCACGAGTAGGCCAAGTAAGATCTCTCCAATAGATCGTGCTTATACAGGTTGTCTTATGGCTCACCAAGGATCCCGACCAAGCCCATGCCGGCTCGAGTCCAAGGTCAGCCGATGAGTTTGGGCGTCCTCAGTTCAGTTCAATTCAGTGATGTGTTGAGGAGATTCACTCCAACGACGTATGCAGCCATAGCATATCATTTCATTTCATTCAATCATTCAATACATTCCAATCATTCATTGCATTTCAATCAATTCAATCATGATTCATTTAAATGAGAACGAGTGCGATAAAGTACACACTCGACTCAACGTTTATGGTCATGCTATACATAACTTGCAAATTCACATAATTTCAATTAGTCATGAACTTGACACTCGCCTAGTCAAAAGGAGTGTAGGTTGCACAATTCAAGTACTTAGGCATCCGTTGTGAGGTCCTCTTGAAGGTCCCCTTGAATTTCTGAGCAAACAATAGGTATCTATTACACACTATCATATGGAATTTCCCATTTATCAAGAAAGAGATTGTACACTTGT
This sequence comes from Coffea humblotiana, assembly GCA_023065735.1. NCBI lineage: Eukaryota > Viridiplantae > Streptophyta > Magnoliopsida > Gentianales > Rubiaceae > Coffea > Coffea humblotiana. The sequence goes on along the minus strand of JACYVW010000061.1, from coordinate 87,772 downwards.
ACAATCTAAGAAAATCTCATGAAAATGAGCCTTAGTCGCTCAAAATTCAAGATTCAAAAGTAGTGTTTAATAGCACAAGGAAAAACTAATTTCCTTCGTGAAAACAAGTCCAAAATGGTCAATTGGTATTGAAGGATAAGGAAGAGTCTCAAAAACTCAATTCCCGTCAAGTTTGAAAATTTTAGATTTGAGGTACATTCTTGAAAAAATCATATCTCACTCTTCGTAGGTTCAAAATTTGAAAACTTGGTTCCACTGGAAACTAGTTCCAAAGTACTAAAAGTTCCTAGAAGGCACTTTTCCATGATTCAAAACGGACGACACTCAAATTTAGGTTTCAAGTTGCTGATTTGGACTCCTAAGACAGATTCGAGGTTGGTTTTTGGCGAACTTTGGAAATTCGGAAACATTCACAGATTATGAACTAGCCTCTCAAATTTGAAACTCAATCAGAGTTACAATCAAAGTTTAAAACACAACAAACGGAACAAGAATCAGAGTTTTGAGCGCCAAGATATGGCAGCTCAAAGTTGGCTCAAAATGAAGGCCACTGGGGAATTTTCCAGATTTGAAACATAGATTTTAGGATTCTAGTTGGGCATCGAGATAGACTTGGAATGGCACCAAATTTGGTATGATTATACTACCATATAAGTCTATTCCTCTGTCAAATTTCATGCAAAAATTCGTACGGAAAGTCAGCTAACAAGATCACTAAAGTTCCAAGAATTTCCAAGGGCAATTCTGCCTTAGGCTTTCATTTTCCTTTTTTTTTCGAACCTTTGGCCAATGAAATCATCTCAAACATGGTTCATTTATGAAGAAAAGGTCCAAGAAACATTCAAGATACATTTTGTAGGTGATTAACACCAAGAGTTTCAAAATAACAAGTCCCAATTCGAAATAAGCCTTTGACTAGCCCAAAACTAGGGTTTTCTTTCTCTGGTGCAGGTCTGTAATTAGACCATAACTCACTCAGTTCAACTTGGAATTAAACATGGTTGGTGGCGTTGGAAACTAAACCCATAGGGCTACATTTTCTCAGAAGAACTCATTTTAAAATTCTGTCCATAGCTAGCTCAAATTTAAGCCACAAGTTCCAGCATCTCAATGACTCTTTGACTTTGAACAATTGGTACGGTTCACTCAGGTCGAATCAGGGGATGAATTTTATACTGTTGGAAACCTGAAAGTTTCTAGTTTCCAATGCAGTAAACGGCACTCGATTTTGACTTTGGAGTCAAGAGTTATGGTCATTTAAAATTCGCTGCCAGAGCACCTCTGGACACGTTTTCCAGATTTGAACATATTTCGAAAATGCAACTTTTACCCAGCCAAATCAAGTGATTTTTGGTAGAAACTTTCTACACAACCTATAAAACATATATACATCAAAATCAAGGTAATTTAACCACAAAAATTTCGAACTAAAGCCTCTGCACAAACAGGGCAGATTCAGCCCTTTCTCTTTCAAATTTTCCTTTGGTTTTCTTTCCACTTTCTCAACTTAGATCCACTAGTTTAACACTAAAACAACACATATAACATCTAAAATCATCATATCAGACCATCAAGTCCAATGTGGGATTTCATAGATCCCACTCACATGATTACAGCCAACCAAAGTTACCCACATGAAGCTACAAGCTTCCAAGCCCAATCTAACTCATAAATAACAAGTTTCAAAGGTTAGATGATTTGATACCTTCTTTGATGCTAAAGGTCAGATTTTTGGCCACTAGAAAGCTCCAAGAAACCGTGGAAATGAAGCTCTTCTCCTTGCCTAAGTGAAGCTCCAAGTGGTTTTGAGTTTGAGTAGCAAGTTTGAAGTGAAATGGATGGAGGATTTGAGAGAAATGAAGAAGAAATCTTTGCTCCTTCTTGGCTTGAAGAGTTTGGCTGTCTTGAGGGAGAAAAGAGAGTGAAATGGCTGGTGCAAAAGCTTCTTGGAGAAGCTTGGTAGGTAGAGGTTCAAGTGCAAAAGTCAACTCTCCAATAGTGCGCGTACGCGCGCGTTTTGTGCCCGTTTCCTCTCGGGTTTGTTTCACTTGTGCACTACCTCTAATGCATTTCCTTTAACACTATTATTATTCACTCTTAGTAGTCTATCAATAATTTCTAAAATCCTCCAATTAGTCGCGCGCGCGAAAATGCGAACTTCCGACTTGTGCGCGATAAAGCGAAATTTCTAAGAAATTTTTATAACGATAGTATAACTAACTAATACTTGAGTATTTAATCATAAAAATAACCATTTTAGAGTAAACCAATAATAAGTGAATAATTCGATAAAATAAATAAATATAAAAATTACGAATCCTCACAGAACTATCTTGTTTTTCTTCACTGTTTTGCTGTTGAAATTTTTCAGCCATAAATTAAAATGAGGAACTCTTTGGTTACTCATGTTTCTTGGATCCAAATGCTCTCTTTTCACTTTGAAACCATACTTGACTCATTACCCTAGTATCTACTTGGATTTTCCCCGGTTCACCTAAGTTTTTGATGGTTGGACCATAATACTTTTATCTTTATTATTCTTAGGGTTTGTCAGTGAACACGAGCATAACCCGGGGACGAACTTTTAACGTTGCTCTGCTTGACCTGGTAAGTGTACCACCTACATAACTTATTGCTTATGTGAACCACTATGACTAAAATTTATGAATATATGACTATGGTTGGTTACTCTGGGTTGGACGATAGTGTACTTTAGCACACTCGGTTCCACTTGATTGTTTGACTGCTCTGCTATTCGCCTGAAGTATGTTACTTGTGCTTGAATTGCATGTCGTTTGGAACTTACAATCCAACGACCACTCTGTGAACTTAGCCTCAAACCCCATTGGTTAATTAATTGACTTGATCCAGCAAGGGCTTGGTCGAGATAGATTGACGGACCATGGGGAATCTGTCTCTGAATCGCTGAATACTGTTTATTCTGGAAATCGGTATACTTGAGTATTACCCCCTCTGTTTGGTGTTCGGACCCGGTAAGGGGTGTGAGGACTTGCAAAATTCTTCATATTTTCCTAAAATTCCCTTTTATTTTGAATAAGTTACTCTATAATTTCTTTACTACTAAATTACTCCCTCAATAGTTGTACTAAATAATAGAATCGAGAGTTTTACCTTTACTTTTATAGTTAGGGTTAATCAGGGTTTTTGCGTATTTTGGTAGTGTGATTAATTGGTGAGGTGTGTGTGCTAAATTCGGTGGTTAAGAGTGAGTTTTAGATAAGAGGAAGTGTGTGATTAGAAGTGCTATTAATAAGTTAGTGAATCATAAGTTAAAACACAAGTACGCGAGAGTTAAGGAAAATAGGCTTAAACTGACGTGCACCGTTTGCTACCGATCGAATATACCACTTGACCACCACTTTTTTACCCTAATTTCCTTACTTTTATTTCAGCTAAAAAATATTGACCAAGGAAAAGGGAGAAAAGAAAAAAAATAAGAAGTCATCTTGATGCGACAAGTGTCGGCCATTCAAAGGATGTTTGACCAAGCTAATTTCTTTCCTTCTTATCTTCCATTTTGGTTCATCTTCCTCATTATTTCTTCATGCTGGCCGAGACTCAAGAGAGGGAAAAGAGAGAAGAAAGCTTGCAACTCCAACCTTGATTCTTCCTTGTTTGAGTTGAATCACACAAACCAAACCGATTAAACTTACATCTTGGTGCTTAGGAAGCTAGGGATGGTGAAAATCTTGGGAGAAAGTTCTTGGTTCCTCACTTTCAAGAAGGCTTTTGGAAGGTATAAGTTCATCCACTCCTTGTTTCTACCTTAATCTTGCTAAAAATGCTATAGAAGTTTTGAATCTTGGACTATATTGGATGATACTCTAGTTTGGTGGTGATTCATGAAATTTCAGCTAGGGCTTGATAATTCTTAGCCTCGATTATGTTGTTTAACTATCAAATGTTGGTATTGAGCTTGAATATGGAATTTGTGAGGTGGTTAGGAGCTTGATTGTGATTTTTAGCCTTAAAGGATGAAATTTCAGTTTTGGTGAGAAAATTTCAGCTTTGCTATTGGTTGATTAATTGCTAGAAATGAGGTATATTTGGATGGTTTTTAGCTTAGATGAAGAGCTATATTGATATGCTTACTTGTGGTGGTTGAATTGGGTTGATTTGAGGAAAAATTGAAGCCTTTCATGGCTGGAAAATGAGTAAAAACAAAGGGTATGCTGCCAAATTTTTCTTCCGTAGGTTAAGCGAGTGAAATTGGAACTTGAGCCGCGATTCGTGATTGAATGGAACTTGAATTGGTTAGAGTACTCAAGTTTCCTTTAGTAGAGGTATATAAGCTGAAATTTTGCCAAAACTCGTACCCTTTAAAAGGCGAAAGTAGTGACCGATATAAATACGTTTTTCTTGTCTTTTCGACCAAGTTGCGAATTTAAAGTTTTAATTGCTTCTTTATCAAAACCAAAAGAGCGAGCATGAGTTTTCTAGGTTTGATAAGTAAAATGAATACTACTTGAATGAGTTTCATTTACTTGACTTTCTTTAAACGAAACTCCTATATTTTGAACCCTAATCGATTTTAAACCGTTAAATGGCATTTTATCGCAGATTTGGACTCCAATTAGGGAGTTGCACCTGAACGAGGTTTGAAAAAGCCATAAGTCATTGGTGAGTGCTTCCAAGTGCATGATTGAACTTGATACTTGATTTAAATGCTTCACCAATGTGGTCGGATGATATTTGATTGGTTTGGTCGGGTAAGGGTGTACTTTATCGCACTTGCCCTAATGTGATATATTCTTGTTTATTGGTTGCAATTGATTTGATATACATGTATATGATTTGAATACTGTCTGGAATTCCAGAAACCCTATGGCTAATTAATCGAGTCGAGCCGGCAAGGGCTTGGTCGATTAGATAACGAACCATGGGTCTCTAGTTTTGTTGAGTGGAGTTTTATCTTCTCGACTAATTGGTATGCTCAAGTATTACCACCAGTGTTTATCTTGGAGTTCGGGTCCGGTAAGGGATTGATTGGTGGACGGAGATTGGAGTTAAGTGGTGTACCACTGGACGGGTTACTTTACTTGAAAGTTGACGGAGTGTCAACTACTACTTGATCAATCTATGGCGGAACTAGTTTGCATAAGCAACTGTATCCTTTTACTTAAAATATTGAATACTTAACGATTGGCTATACGAAGTGTTATTGCTCATTTTCTTGACTTGTTATGCTCGCTACTTTGACACTGTCACTTTTAAATAATAGTCAACTTGCTACTTGGGTCTGCATGATGTTTTGGAATCTCACTGAGCTTTAACTCACTCTATTAGCTTTGTTTTCCTTACAGGTGGTACGAGCGAGGACGTGAGGCTGGTATAGGCTAGCATAGTCTAGTTTTTGAATTTTTGGCGATTGTACTCGCGCTAGTGCTCGATTAACTCAAATTTTTTGTTATATTTGGGATTGTATGAATGTTTGAGATAGAAATGAATGTAAATATACGTTCCAAGTTTGGGAACTTTTATTTCATTTAGTCTTGGGATTGTACCTTATTTTATTTGAAATAAATGAGCGAGTTCTGGCGAGAGTTGGACAGGCAGTCCACTAAACCCTGGGGTACGCCCTAGGGGGAGGTGGGTCATCACAAGGGGTATGAATTGTGAATGGGGATTGGTGTAAAATGGAGGTCTACGGACAATATTATTTGTTCTTTAACCATTGATGGAGTGTCAATGGGTTTGGATCAAGCTACTGCGACTGGGAATTTGGCTCCTAAGAGCCAACTGTATCTTTTTACTCTGTAAATTGTGGTACTTGTTTATCTCTCAAAGTGTTACTCACATGTGATTTTGCATTCCATTTTATTGCTAACTACATGTCTCTGTGGTATCTCATTGGGTGAAAACTCATTTCGTTATCCTTGTTTTCCTTTCAGGAGCGAAGACTTGGGCTGGTGATTTTGGGAAAGAGTTGAGCTAGGTTTAGACTTTAGTCATTTTGTTTAAGCTCCTCTGTACTAGTAAACCTTATATGTATTTGTATAAGGTTGAATACTTTGACTTGTACCTTAAGTTTGAATTGTTAATGACTCCATTATATATAACTTTGAATTGTGGTGTTTTGAAGTTATGTTATTCATTTTTGTGCCTATTGGGAATTTTGGATCAGTTAGTCCTGACGGGAGTTGGGCAAACGGTTTGCTAACCCTTGGGGTATGCCCTAAGGGAAAGGTGGGGCTGTCACACGTACTAGTCTTGCTCTTGTAATGGATGCCGAACCAGTTGTCAAAGTGTCATGTGGCCCATGTTCTTTTTTCCATCTTTCCCTTGAGCTATCAAACAATTCAAACCCCCAACCTTTACAAATAATGAAATAAAAGCCCCAATTTCAGAACTTAGGGTTTGACAAAATTCAGAAAATGTTTGAAGGGATGGAAATGATAGCAAATAATTATCTCAATACCTTTTTCCAGTTGACGACCAAAGCTGCAGAGAGAAAGTGTTGCAATGGCTTATGGCAGATGGAAAGAAATGAAGGCAACCCTCTCAGCAAATACAACAACAGCAATGACAGTGTGGTAAAATTGTACTGGTATGGACCGTGTGGTAAGATGCAGTCATACAGATGAGTGGTAGGAAGCGGAAATCGAGCTTCTAATCTCGTCGAAGACCCGGACTTTCGGAAGTTCAGACAAGGAGGAGGAAAGTAGATCAGTAGTAGTCTTGGAAGAAATTAGGGATCAATTGAGGAGGAAAAAGGAATTAGGAAAAGCCATTTTTGTTTTTTACCTCTCAAATTATTTTTTTCCTTGAGAAATAACTATATGACCTATAAATATTTTAAACTTATAGCCAACATTTTGATAATTTAGACAACTCCCAGCCTAAGAGAGTAAAATTGTAATAACTAAATATATAACTTTTAATTAATTAATTTGTACTAGGTAAGACTCGACAAGCCACCGAACTTGACAAATTAATACTCGAACTCAACTTGATATATTAACGAGCTACTCTAGCTCGACTCGCACTCGGTGCAAGTCAAGCTTTTGACCGAACTCATCGCGAGCAGCTCGCAAGTAGCTCGATTCAATTACATCCCTAGAAATATGTTGTTTGAAAAGTGGAATTAAAACCAAACTTCCGCTTTCCGTGCTAACAAAGATTGTAAACAGGTCGCGTCGTGCATAACTGTTTTGCATTAGGAATTAGGGTGTCAATCGAACTTGTTGAGCTGAGTTTCAGTAAACCCAAATTCAGCCACAAGTTATATGCATTTTTGGATTTCGAACATTTGGACTTCGAGCTCATATTAAAAAGGTTCAAACTCAACTCATACTATTATATGAGTTTCAAGTTCAAATTGGACTTGACCTAAACGCATAATTAAATACATAATTATATATAATATATATTTTATAATTATGAATTAATACAAATTTACATATAAATTATTAAAAGACACACACTAATGTGTGTGTATCTAATAGAAAAAATTTATGTGAAATATTTTGAGTATATATTGAAATCATTTTCAAGAAAATTGGTTTTATATTTGAAAATACGTATGTAAAAATTTCACCAAAATAAAAAGTTATAAAAAGTAGTTATTTGGTAGTCATTCATAAGTATAATTGGTAGTTGCTAATTAAAATTAAAATTTAATAAATAAGTTGAAAAATAAAATATGAAAAAAATACATGTTACTTGATAAAAAAATCATATTGGTTGTGGGTAATTATAAAAAAATAGATAGATTTTTGTATATACCGTAGTTTAAGAAATATATAAAGTAACAAATTTTTGTTTAGCCCAAACCCGTTCCCCTCCTTTTATATATAGTATAGATTATTAAACATTATAAATATTATTACATATATTTTGCATATATAATTATACTCATAAATGAGTTAGGGTTTAATTGAGTCTGAGCCTAATATGGCCCAAGTTTGATTTGCATTTAGTTCGAACCTAATATTTAGGCCTAATTAAAGTTTAATCTCACTAAGCATTTTTCAAGCCGAACGTGCTAAATTCAAACTAGTCCAGCCCCATTGAGAGTCTTAATTAGAAAACATTTAAAACCAAACATGCAAGTTCACAGATTAAAACAGATGATTTAGAAGACGAAGGACGAAATAGAACCTTTGCCCAATGTATGGGGGTGATTGGGGTAATTTGCACAAAATTAAAACTCTAAAAACTTTTATTATTATTATTATTATTATTATTATTGTTGTTGTTGTTGTTGTTATTGTTATTGTTGTTATTATTATTATTATTATTTACTCTCTCATCCCTGCACCTTTTTCACCCTCAACTACCAGATAGAATTCCAAGTCTAGAAACTTCTTTTAACAAAACTCACAGTGATTTTTAATTTATTTTTGGATAAAAACAAAAATACCCCTTATGTTAAATCTAATATACAAAAAGTCTCCCGTGGTTTTAAAATGTACAAAAATCTCATGTTTTGAACTAAATTGTAAAGGTGACGGAATCTGTTAAAATTAACGAAAATGACTTATTGGAACCCAAAAACAAATTTTTTATACCTAATTTTTAACAAATATACATGTTCTACCCATTAACCCCTAATTCTCTCTCTTTAGAAAATGAAATAAATGATTTTGTTGAGTTACTTTTTACTTAGTTACATCAGGGCATTTTTATCATTTTGTCCGTCTCCATTAATTTTGGGTTAAATACCAAAAACCCCCCTGTGATTTGACTAATGTTCACTTTACCTCCCTATGGTTTAGAAACCTACAATTTAACTCCCTGTCATTTCAACTAAAGTGAAAGTCTAACAGAAAACATCTACAATAACGGTATTTCTGTCAGATTTTCACTTTAGGTGAAACGACAGGGAGTTAAATTGTAGGTTTTCAAACTATAAAGAGGTAAAGTGTACATTTGGCAAACCACATAGGAGTTTTTGGTACTTTACCCATTCTCAAATGCACGAAACATTCTTCCAAGGGTTTGACTTATAGAGGGGCAATTTTGACATTTTCATTTCAGACGTTAGTTTAGATGTTTTCCGTCAAACTCTTACTTTAGTTGAAACTACGGGGAGTCAAATTGTAGGTTTCCAAACCATAGGGAGGTAAAGTGAACATTAGTCAAATCACAGGGGGGTTTTTGGTATTTAACCCATTAATTTTAATGGATTCCGTTACCTTTATAATTTAGTTCAAAACATAATGTGTTGTGTTGTACGTTTTGAAATAATGAGGAATATTCTGTATATTTTAGGTTTACCACAGGACTTTTTGTTTTTTATCCCTTATTTTATTATGAATTTAAAGGTAATCTATTTGATTTCATTTTCTTTTTTATTTTATGTCGTACTTGATTGTCCTTTATAAGAGGACAAGTCCACTTTCTACCACTTTCTACAAGGTTCTTGCTGCCTCTAAATTATATGGATAACAACTTTCTTGGCCTCCCCATCCCGAAAAGATTCTTCAACTTTTAGTTTGGTAGTCATAGTCGGTGGTAGGAATAGTTGGTAAAGAAGAAGTAATGGCGGACGAATTCGCATTGGATTTGGAGGAACTGAGACATCTGCAAAGCATTGCAAAGAGGCCTAGGGTTGTCTCTCTGATCTCTGCTGAAATTAACAACTTGGAAAAGGTATCATCGCTCACACTTGTTTCACAGCATTTTTAGTTCCATTTCTATCCCAGAATACTTAGGAAAAACTTGGTTTGTTTTCATATTCTTGTAAGATTTCATTGATGATTTAATTACATGTTTTTTTAAGTATAATCTTTATTTGTGTGTTTTGATTTTGTATTGAAATTACTTATTGTGAGGACTGGCTTTGTTTATGGCTGGGTGATTTGATGATACTTGGCTCAATAGTAAGTTAATGTTTTCAAGAATGGAACTTTCTTCTGTATTTATATTTGCTTGTTCTAATTGCTTTATGAGTTTAGATTATTTTGTACTGTTATGTGGCTAGTTGTTGAATACTGTTGTGTTTACGGAAGATACAGAGATTGAATAACTTACACCCCTGGCTTACAAATCTTATTAAAGTTTTGTTGTTTAAGTTTTCGAAATTGATTGTTTCCATACTTGAATGACTGGAGGGAGTGAAAAGGTGGAGTGAGTTTCTTGAACTCCCAGATTTTTCAAAGAAGATAAAGCACTTGATTATGTGGCAGGCAGTAAAACTGATGCGTAACTGTCTGAATCTATCCCTAAAGAAGGCTTAACCTATAACCGGATGTTGGAATTAAACTATTGCAGGCGAGCTAGAAATCTGATGCTGAATCAGGAAATAAGATCACAAAGCTTTAGTACATGAAGAATGACATATTAAAGCTGGTTTCAGTTTTCCAATGTGTTGTCTGTGTCTCCTGGCTGAAAATCAATTTAGACTGGTTTGTTCTATTATCTGCTCTGGTTAGAAACGCAGGTTTAGAATGGCGAAGTGATTAGTGAGAGCATATTAGTTTCCATGTTAGAAGCTGGTTTTTGAATTTTGCCTTTGGGAGACAGATTGAGATCATGATATTGTAGTTGCTCATATGAGTCCCATTTCTCCTTTTTGTTGAGAACATAAGTACGTTTGCATTTATACTTTTCTGCCAATTCACACAAGTCATTAAGGTGAGTATATTCTCATTCTTTTCTTGAGGAAGATTATTAAATGAATCATCTCTTATTCACTGATATATATTCTAAATGAATTTTCTTTCTAATCTTAAATGACGGCATTGATTTGATTTTGGAGTGAGCTTTGTTGGTTTGGATTCCTTATAGTTGGTCTTATGATTTCTGAATGTTCAAAGATTGGGGATCACTTGACTCATGCTTATTTAGATAGACAGCATTCCAGAAGCCAATATCTTAAAGTATGAAGACTGTTATCCATAAATTTGACGAGATGCTATTGATTGAGAAACAAAAGGATTTGCAAGAGAACGGCTTGAATTATGTAGAATTCTGAAGATGCTCGTAAGTCTCAAAACTTCTGGGCTGTTTTGCAACTCAGTACTTGATGCAGACACCTAGAAGCTATAGTGCATATAAGTGTCCTTAAACGTCTTGATACAATAGTTTCTTTTATCTAGTTGAATGTTTTCATAAAACTGGACCTTGAGATGGAAACAGTGTGTGAGTTTTAGGAGAAAGAAAAAGAGCAAGGTGGAGGCTTTTGAAACTTTAGGACATCCACCAAGATTTCCGTATGATTGACGTCCTATGGTGAGCCAAAACAGGATTATGTTACCATCTCAAATGTCAGTGGATAATCCAAGTTCTAAATCACTTGCAATCTTTCATCTGAGATTGCTCTATTCATTATAGTTTATGGTAATTTTTGTGCTGTGGTTCGAACATGGTTCGAAGTCATGGTATCCATCATAATTGCCTACACAGCTACACTATCATTTCCCATCAATATAAGATTATGGCTATATGGAGTGCATGAAAAAAATTGTGAAAAAAAGAGAACTGATTAAACAATTTTGAATAATAAGATTGAAGAAATGAAATAAAGAAAAGACGACATCACAATGAACAAATTAAATAACCCAAAATAGAGATATTTGATACAGTTTAATGGTGTCATGTTGTGTATGGATAAACAGTAAGAGACAAACTGGTTGGACTACATGTCTAAGTATTCTGGTTTAGTTGTCAGGTTTGTTGACTTAGACTTCATAACTATTCACCTAGACATTTTGAGCTTGATCCCATGTAGCGGATTTAGTTCTTGGATTGTCCACTTGTTCCTAGGGTATGTTCAATAAATCTTTTTTTAGGTTAGCTTTCATTCGGCTAAAATATTATTAATTGGGTCTGCCTGCTGTCATGACAAATAACTATAATTTTCTCGTGTGCCACAATTCAAAAATTGTTAAGCATTTCTGTGACTAATAAGCTATAATTTTCTTGTGTGGCCACACTTCAAAGATTGTTAAGCTCATAATTTTGGCTTAACCCATGGTAACATCATCTTCAGAATCCAGATGCTTGCAACTCTGCAATGCCTGGGTGGATGATATTTTGTTGGCATTAGCAAGCAGTAGTAGTAGATATTTACCTGGCCTGGAAAGGAGTAGAGAAATATTTCTTTCGTTGTACATTAAAGTTCTGATGGGAGGAATAATGATAGAGGGGAGAGGTACAAAAAGGCTTGTGGGTGGTTCAGTGGTATGGTTTACCATGGCAGGGTGTTGTGTACGGGACAAGAGGCAGAGGATTGAGATCCATCAGTATGAATGGAAGCTAGTTGTTAGAAGCTCGAGTTTTTGGTTTCCATGGTAAAACAGATCATGCTATCTTTGTTTCCATAAAGGACACGCATAACATTCTTGGCAATATAATTAGTTTTCAAATCTAATTAATTCTGGGCCCATGTCGATGATTTCTATTGATTTTCCCATGTGATAAGGGTTGAAACGGTTTAGCTGAAAGGACACAAGTCTTGTCAGATGAAAGAAAGCTAGTTGTTGGTTGCTTTATGGATTACTAAGAAAAGGATCCTGTTATCGAGGTTTCCATAACTGAATTGAGGTTAAAATAACATTCTTGGTTGGAAATAATTTTTCACTCTAATTTATGCTGGCCTGTGTGTTGATTTTCTCGTTTATATGGTTTCAAACTGTGTTTTATTAACGCCTATATGGGAGTTCATTTGTATCTTACAGATGAAGTCGCTTGAGCTGTGAACATTCTTATCCAATTCACCAGAATCCAAGTTGTAACTAATTTATCTGTTTATTAATGATGCTTTGTACGGTTGGATTATGGGTAGTCTGTGTCGTCATTGGTGCAAATGAGGCGGTGATAGTTTAATGCTTCATCTTATTTACTGCACTATAGTTTTATCTTTTAAATATTATGAGAACTGTTAACAATTTTGTCAATGCAATGCCAATGCTTTTAAATTGTATGGGACAACCTGCAGTCTTTAATTGCCCTTTGTTTGTACAGCTGTCAAAAAATGCTGCTCTAACTAAATCTTTACAAGTCCCTACTCCAATCTGTACTGCACCAAAGGGGCTTTCAAGCCCAGCTCTAAACTATGTGACGCTGGGATCTTTCAGCTGGGATCAGGACAATGAGAAAGTGAAGGTAAAGTAGATTTTTGGTGTTCTTAATATGCGAACCTTTATGTTTGAGAACATTAGACCATAATTTAGATGCTTAGATGGTTGGATCTTGAACATGCATTGGAATATCTGGCATTCCTTGGTATGTTGAATTGGTAATAACATAGTTAATGAAATTTTGATCCTGATGGTTTTATCTCACTGTGAACCCTTGCAAACTGGCTGACCCTTCATGCCTTGCAATCTGTGTCTGTGTGTGTATCTGGGCAACTCCCTTGCCTCTCTTGTTCATTGTTTTTCAAGTGTAATCTGCCTGTGTTTTCCAAGGGGAGTGGGTGTGTGTTTGGGTGCTGTGGAGGGGAAAACTGATTTCATTAGTTTTACCGTTTGCTTGGAAAAGAATTATGGCAAATGACTTTGTGTATCTATTTCTAGATTTATGCCTCTTTAGAGGGAGTTGACCAGGAGAAAATTGAGGCTGACTTTAAGCCGATGTCATTTGACCTCAAATTCCATGATGTCCAAGGAAAGAACTATCGCTGCGCCATACCGAAATTGAACAAGGAGATAGTAACTGAAAAATGCAAGGTGGTAGTGAAGCCAACAAAAGTCATCATCACCTTGGTCAAAGCTTCCAACGGAAACTGGTCGGACTTGCACTTTAAAGAGGATAAGGTGATTATTTCTCTATGGAATTTAAATTCAATTTAGATTCTTTGTAAAGTGAGTGCTTAGTTTTGTAAGAATTGTGCCTTGTGATGTACAGCTCAAGCCAAATTTGGATAAGGACCGTGACCCTATGGCTGGAATAATGGATTTGATGAAGGTATATACACGTATTTATTATCATGTAATTGCTTTGTTATCATTTTGCAGTTTTTCCTGATGTATTGGACATTCCTTCATGTGTACAGAATATGTACGAGGAAGGTGATGAGGAGATGAAGCGAACAATTGCGAAAGCATGGACAGATGCTAGATCTGGCAAAGCTGCTGACCCTTTGAAGAGTTTCCAGTAACTATGATCAGTTATAGAAAAGATTGGAATTGGTTCTTTTTCAGGCAGGGTGCGTTAAGAGACCTCAAACATCTTTCAAGGAGTTTTGTTTTAACTATAATGGCATGATTGATATGGACCTTTTGGTTTTAATTGTGCGCCCAGATATTTGAATGCATTGTAGACCGTTTCATTTGCATGGCTTCTATCTACTATTAGATAGTCGTTTGCTATTTCTCCTGTTGGCACCTTTACAGAATACGATGATCAGATCCAAACTTGAGCTCCTACAAAATCTGCTATCTTCATGGTTCCTGGTGTTCATTCATCTTTAATGGAACCCGAAAATTCGTCAGTTGTGCTTCCTGGCCTACGCATTTTTTTTAGGGTAAAAAACGTCTACTTGTAGACTCACAGATTGTACAGTCTATCTGGACGGTTGCTCAGCGCCACTTTCTGATATACTGTACAGATCAGCACGGTTACACAACTCTTCCTCCTCCAATGGTTTGATCATTGCCAGTTTAATAGTTTCCGCTTCATCTTGAATTGTACGTCCTGATCTCCTTCTTAAAGTGCGCATGCCACCTTAATCTGACCTGTGTTAGATGATGCAGTGACAGCAATTCCTAAGTTTCACCGTTGAGGTGATCGTTGTACTGCTATCCTCCCATTGATACAATTCATATTTGAAGCTAAACATGTCCTTGGACTGAATCTATTCTCTGTATCTTTTGTGCTTCTGCTTTGAATTAGACCAAGCCATGTTATTAGACTCCATCGGTTCCTTTCAAGCTTTCCGAAGTGTAAGCATATGGTTCCTTTGTTCCCCATTGAACTCTATCGTTTCTATTTGACACGAGCTCGCCTCCCCAAACACCTGCTTTTTGAAGAGACGATCCGATCAAGCAATGAAAGAACTATCTTGATCAGGTTATGGATAGTATTGGAATGGAAAATAGGATAGGTCGGCCACAATTTGGGTGAATACCAAGTTAATACGACACTCAATTCACTCAAGAATCCTCAATTAAGATGAACCAAGATTTGAAAGTCAAGAATTTCCACACAAGTATAAAGAAACAATGAAGTTTCAATTTTCATTCATCTGAGTTGACCCCTATTACAATGAAGTTTAAAACTTTATATAGGCAAAACCCTAACCTAAACTAAAATCCAAATTGGACTTGGATTGACTTCACTTATCTAATAACTAAACTATTGGACTCAACTAATTAGCAGCCCATTAAGCTCATGGCTTAATACAAGATTGGCCCATTTATCGACTAAACACATCTAACCAAACAACTTAATGAAAAAGTCAAACAATAATTACTTAAAGCAAACAAAATAGGAAAAATCCTAAAAAAATTAATGGCATAGAAACTACGGATAGATTGCACATAAACTCCACCGGTTTGTCGGTAGTAACTTAATTTTCTTTCTCGAGCTTGACCAATGTCTTCCAAGTTTCTGGCTTGAACCTCCTTGGCAGTTTGAAAAGGCTTCTTAATCCATTTAGCATAAACTTTGACGTCCGCATCATTCTCTCCCTTTGGAAAAGGATTTGTCCTCACATCCAAGATGATACCTATAGCAAAGGTCTCCAAATCAACGCCATCATGTAGTTCCCCAATTTTCTTTCTCGAGCTTGGCCAACGTCTTCCAAGTTTCTGGCCTGAACCTCCTTGGAAGTTTGAAAAGGCTTCTTAATCCATTTAGCATAAACTTTGATGTCCGCATCATTCTCTCCCTCTGGAAAAGGATTTGTCCTCATATCCAAGATGATACCTGTAGCAAAGGTCTTCAAATCAACGCCACCATGTCGTTCCCCAATTTGCAATAGTGTACTCCATAGGTAGCAACTTTGGTTGAACACTTGTTAGAATCACATCTCCACTTCCTTGCAAATCAACCACCAAATCCATTTGATTAGTAGGAGGATGTTCCTCTTTTTCAACCAAATTCTCTAGTTCATTGATAAGCGATTCCTTCTCAGAGTATTCATCAATCAACATTAACAAGGACTCACATTTGACCTCCTTAGACTTCTCATTAATCGGCGGTGGAATAGAATTAGGTCCCTCTTGAGGAAATTCACTTTGATTGTAACTCTCTGAATTTTCCATTCGCTTACATTGTAGAAGGCATTGATAGGCTTTCCATAATGACTCCTCTGTGTCAATTCAACTCCGGATTTAGATTGGGAAAAAATTGACGAATGAACCTTCTCCTCCTTCCTTGAATAGGTCGGTCTTGAAGATGTAGAGTGTATAGAACTCTTCCTCTTGACATCCTTGCTCATCATTCGATCAAGTTATCTATGGAGTGATTCAAAGGCTTCAGCAACGATCTGCTTAAGTGCTCCTTTTAGTGCATCCATCATCAAATGAAGATCAACTTTTCATGAACTCCATCTAGTAAACATCTTTAACCTAGATTAAGAACCGAAACTCTGATATCAACTAATACAAATCCAACTCTCCAAACTCCCGCTTTTTGAAGAGATGATCCGACCAGGCAGTGAAAGGACCTATTTTGACCAGATTATAAGTAGTATTGGGATGGAAAATAGGATAGGCTAGCCACAACTTGGGTGAATTCCAAACTGATACAACACTCAATCCACTCAAGAATCCTCACTTGAGAAGGACCAATATTTGAAAGACAAGAGTTTCCACTCAAACTTAAAGAAAAAACTAAAAAACTAAGTTTCAATTTTCATTCATCTAAGGCGACCCCCTATTATAATGAAGTTTAAAACCTTATATAGGCAAAACCCTAACCAAAACCAAAATCCAAACTGGACTTGGATTGACATCACTTATCTAATAACTAAACTGTGAGGACTCGCACTTTTATTCTTAATTTCACCTACTTTAAATTATTTGCATTGGCATGTCATTTAATTTTATCATTTGAGCATGAACTTTACTTAAATCATATCTTTATTACTTATGCGTCAAATTTTGCAAAAAGTCACACCGGCGCGATTAATTAGTGAATTGGGGAGTTAACATCGGACTAGTAAGAGTGAGTATTAGTGGAGTAAAAGAAATTATCTTGGGAGATTAGTATTTAAGAATAAGAAACAAGAGAAAAACTAGTGAGTGCATGACAATATTTGCAACTACTCCTAGTTGACTTCCTAAACAATTAAAAGGCCATCTTTCACTTCATTTCAAATCATCAACCAAACCTCCATCTTCTCTCCCTTTCTCTCTTTATGGCTGAACCTTGAGGCTGCAAAAGAGGGGAAGAAAACTCCTTCTCCAACTACAAAATCTTGCTCCAAAATCTCCCCAAAAATCTTCACACCTTTGGAAGTTGTCCAAACTTGAAGAAAGGTCTTGTCTTGTGGTGGTTCTTGGTGGATTTGGTGGTGCAAAGCTTGGACTTAGCTAGGGTTGAAGAAGCTTGGAAGAGGTAATTAACTCCACTCTACTTGATCTTTGATTCCATGCAAGTATTAGTAGTAGATGTTGGGTTGCTATGAAAGGGTCTCTTGAACCCTAAAAGTTTAGGCTGGATGACTTGAGGATCTTTCATGTTTTGTGATGGAATCTATGGTAGATTTTGATGCTAAAAGACTTGATGTATGTTGGTTTATGTTTATTGTAGAAATCTTATGCATTGGATGAATTTTGGATGTAATTTGTTGGAGGACAAGATTCCAGAAATTTTCCCTGTGTGCTGGCCGATCTGACCAGCTGGGTTCCAACCTTGATTTTTGAAATTTTGGGATGAAATCTAACTCAATAACCTTTGTTAGATGTTAAACTACGAATGTGTGAGTAGGTTGAGCAAAAATTTTGGACTTAAGAAGTCAAGAAAGAGAAGTTCACACTGCCCTGTTTTCTAAAAAATTTTCGCAGGTGTGGCTGACCAATTTTAGAAAAATCTCGATATCTTCGTGTAGAAAAATCCAAATCAAGTTCCGTTTATGGCGTTTGAAACTAGACATAGAATTATTTCAACCTTGTAATTTTCAGATTTTTACTCAACTTCTACAAGCGCCAGGAGTTTCACAAAAATGACTGAAATTCAAAACCTGATTTGCTCTTAAACCTGGTAAAGCTGTAACTTGAGGCCAAAATTTGACCTATTTGTAGATTTAATCTTACAAAATTATCTTCGAGACAATTGTAGTTCTTTGAATCTAGTTTCCAATGGTATAAATTTTGCGATTTTTGAACTTACGAAACTCAAGATATGATTTTTCACGTAGCGTCGCGCAAAGTTGAATTTTCTGGTTTGGATAAAAAATGTTCTTTTAAGAACTTACAATTTTCCTTTGATATTGTTGGTCCGTTTAAATTTGATTTCATGGATGGATACAAGGTCTCTTGTGACTTTAACACCTCATTTTGAATGGTGGTTTTCGAAGGATTTAGACCTCTCTTGATGTATTGTCTTAGTTGATTAAACAAATGAATTTTCCCTCCTTGTGTGCTAAGTAACTTAGGGAGTACGTGAGTGATGGTTTAAGGGGAGGATTTGGCTAAAGATGATTTGCATTTAGTGATGCTTGGTTGATATTGTTTCAGGTGTCCAAGAGGATTTCGAAAGGAATCCCGGCGCGGAATAGTAAAGGACTTGCTTGCTCGTTTGCTTTTGACTTTGGTGAGTGTCAAGTGTATGTCTTATTGCACACTACTTGGATTGCTTCTTGATGATACTTGTTGATTATGTGAATTAAACTTGTCAAGGCGAGTGTGTACTTTATCTAACTCGTCCTCTCCTGTTTGATTTGATAATTTACTTGCTCGTACTTGACAATTATACTTGTGCTTGTGCTTGATTTGGCGTCGATTTGAGAGCAATCTCATCGACTTATACTTGATCTTGGGGGGCCCCAAAAATCCAATGGCTAGCCATTCAACTCGAGCCAGCAAGGGTTTGGTTGAGGAATTTGGTGAATTTTGGGCTCGTGTACTTGACTTGTTTGGATATACTCGAGTAATATCACATCTTGTTTGACGTGCGGGCTCGGCAGGGGGTGTAACGGTGGACAAAAATTGATGAAACATGGGGTTCTACGGACTTATTACTTGCTTGGTTGACGGAGTGTCAACATTTGGAAATCGTGGTTCAATGCTTTTATTTTCTCTTGTGAATTTACGTAAAACATTATGGCTGCCCATCTCGATTTACATATTCTTAATGCTAGTTGTACTCGTTTGCTTGCCTGCTTTTCTTGGCCTCACTAAGCTTTAATTCACCCCTTTAAGTTTGATTTCCTTAACAGGATTTTTGAAGTGGAGAGATTTGTTTGAAGACGCTGGCTTTGACTATATTTTGGACTAGCTATGGATGTAAACGATTTAATTGACCTTTTGGTAGTTGTAATTTGGGACGCTTGATGTAAATTTGGAATTTTATGGTGTAGGTAATGAATGACATTTTTGTGACGGCCCACCTTCCCTTAGGGCAACCAAAGGGTTTGGCGGGCTGCCTGCCCAACTCGTGTCAGGACTCACTCATACGATCGAATAAAATACTTCCAAATTACTTAAATAACAATTCCACAGCTTATAAAGTAACTAAGTTCAACTTACAACCAAACTAATAAAATACGATTCAACGTACTTAAGATAAAATCAAAATTTGTCTTACAAGCTTCCAAAACATCGAATTCAAGGTTTAACAACCTAGAACAAGATACAAAAGAAACAGGGTCACACCCTAACTGACAGCGGCTTCACTCGGGTCCTCAATTCCTGTTAAGGAAAACAGATTTGAAGGAATGAGCTAACGCCCAGCGAGTTCCAAAAAGGCATACAGTCATGTAGAGCAGTTCAAATTACACTTCAAGTTCACAATTCAAAGTGAGTAAATAAAGTGATTGACAATATCAAGGGGTAGGATACGGGTGGTTCTCACGAGCCAATTTCCACGAATCTTGATCTTATTTTACGTAGTCGACACTCCGTCGACTTTCAAGTTTTATCACTATGTAGAACTCCACTTACTTCATTCTCCTTCCAACGACTCCCTCTAGCGGGTCCGAAATCCAAAACACTAAAATGGGTATTGCTCGAGCATACCATAGTTTTCACTTCAAAGGGACAAGTCTAAACGCCAAATCCAGTGAATATAAAACACTCTCCTATGGCTCATTAAATCTCCTCGACCAAGTCCCATGACTGGTTTGAATCGACGGACTTACCTATAGGACTTAGGAATTCCCAAGAATTAACATGTACACTCAATCACTTTTCGTCGATGGGATAACAACCCAGACGACATCACAACACTTCAACAATTCAAAACACCATTCATCTCAATCACAACATCAAGTTCACATCTATGTCAAATTTGTAAATTCAAGAAAGATAACATGCATGGAAACTCACCAATATATCAAAGCTCCGAATCCAAGCTAGGATCGGTATCACAGTCTTCAATCACTCCTATAAACATGTAAAGAAAGATAATAAGTTTTGCCTCAACAATTCGCGAAACTAAACCAAATTCACTTGAACTCGACACGAAACTCGAGTTATAAAAAAAATATGTATCTAGAATAGTTTTCCCAAAAAATTCGATGCGTGAAAATACAAAATCAAGGGCAAAACAGTCTCGAGTTCACCATTGCTGCCCGGATAATTTTTAGCCCAAAAATAGTGAAATAAAATGACTTTTAACCGTTAAAATTCCTAGATTTCAACTCCAATTCAACATATAATCATAGTTTAACCTAATACCAAGTCACTTCAGTGAAATTTAGTCAAAAAGAACACAAAAATGTCGAAAATGAAGGTTGAAAATTAACCCTCTTCATTCGGCTAGCTCATCCGAAAATTCCTCAAGAATCTCGCCAACAAAACAACCATTTAGCCAACAAAAACTCACTCAAATCCAAAAGGGCTTCATCAATCATTAGCCCTTGGTTATTAATGGAAAATTTCCAAGTAAATCCAATCAATAAATCAAGACCTATGCTAGTATTTTAACCACTAGAACATCTAGTGGTATATATTCAAGAAATTTACTAGATCTACCATAGATCTTACTTAAATCAAGTGAATCTAACATTTTCATGGCTGGAAATTAAAGATTAAGGGTGGTTTTCGGTTCTTACCTCAAGATCTAACTAGATCTAGTGTGATTCAATCTCAAAACTTCCTTCCAAGTCACCCCTTCAAGTTTCCTCAAGAAAGGTCAAAGATCTTCTAGGTTGCTTGGTGATTTCTTCCACAAATCTACAAGAAGCAAGATGGATGGTATTCCTTCTCTCTTGGCTGCTCTCTCTCTCTCTCTCGACTTAACAAGAAGAGAAGAAGAAGAAGGAAAAATGTGGTGGTTGATGGTTTTCCAAGTGATCTTCAAGAGCAAGATGGAGGAAAAATGGAGAGCTCTCAAGTCTCTCTCTCTCTCTCTCTCAAATTTCGGGTGGCTCAAGGGAGAAAGAAAATGAACTCTCAGTCTAGTTTCTTCCTTTAAAGTGTAGTAGGTGAACCACCTCACCTGCTCAATTATTTGTCGCATTCTCGTGTGACATCTTATCCTTAACTAGATTTCCCTCAACCAACATTATCCTATCGTTTTTCTATTTCTTTAAAGTCTCTACATGTTCTAGATTTCATCTTAAGACTAAATTCTACGTCACCACTCCAAAGTTTCACACTTAATACTAGCCAAACGATAACCGAGCAATTAATAATAAAAATTCAACTAAGTTGTAAAATGACATTTTAATAGATGAGAATACAAAAAATTTGGCAAAATCACATAATATAAATATTTTCATCATTATTATTTACCTTTCAAAAATTGTAAAATTTTAGAGCCCCTCACAATTTTGAAGGAAGTGACTTCTTCTTTATATTAGTATCTTGTTGGTTGAGTAGTTCTAAGTTATAAACTTGGCTTGTACCGAGTCCTAGCGAGAGTTTGGCAGGCGACCCACCGAAGCTCTATGGTTCGCCTTAAGGAGAAGTGGGGTCGTCACATAAACTATCAGACTCAACTAAATTAATGGCCCACTAAGTTCAAGGCTTAACACAAGATTGGCCCTTTTATTGACTAAACACATCTAACCAAATGACTTAATAAAAAATTCAAACAATAATTAATTAAAACAGACAAAATAGGAAAAATCCTAAAAAAATTAATGATACAGAAAGCATAGATGGATTGCACATGAACTCCACCAGTTAAGTGGATCGATTTGTGGGCAGTAACTTAATCTTCTTTCTCGTGCTAAGCAACATCTTCCGAGCTTTTGGCCTGAAATTGCATTTGAATTAAATAAATGGAATTTTGAAAAGGCTCCTTAATCTATTTAGCACAAGCTTTGATCTCTGCATCACTATCCTTCCATATTTGCCACAAAATGTTGATAGTTAGTCCTATATGTTCCTTCCCCTCCATTCTATGCTTCGATTCTAATGCAGCTTCCCAGCATCTCCTGAAATCTCCTCTCATATCTTTGATGCCATCCCATTGGATTGGAGCAACTTTCCATACTTCCTTAGCTTTCTTGCACTAAAGTAACATGTATTCGATAGTTTCAAAATCCTCTCCATAGCTCTTACATACTAGATTCCCCTTGCCTATCTGTTGGTTTTTTTAGGGTTTAAATTAGTAACAACACCTTAGTGTTACAAAAAAAATAGCTTATAAAAGACTTGTATTGAAGGTTGAAAATAACCTTGAGTTCTTCATTCATCAACAACCTATTTATAGTGATTACATGAAACAAACTAACATTATTCTAACTAACAATTCTCTAAAAAATCTCAACAAAATTACTTGATAACATAATCTCCTATTCAGTAAATCTTAACTAACATATTTGTTAACAAACCAACATAATTTTTGGTTAACAAATATCATAACAATAAAATTTATTTAACTACTAGATAAATTATTCTCATACCAAACCTAATATAATAAAATCTATAGGAAAAGTTGGTATATCTTAACACGCCCCCTTGCCACTTTTGCGGCAGATTTTGAATTACTTTCTCAAATTTTTAGACCTTGTTTTGGACAAGAATTTTGTAAGAAGTTCTACAATTGATGTTTAGCCTTGCAATGAACTCCTTCTTTTGACTTTTTATGCAAGGTCAAGATTATTCTTGCAACAGACCACTTCTTTTGATTTCTTGTGCCAAACTCCAAACAAAAGATGGTTTCTTTGATGTATCCAAATAACTTTTTCATAGGTTCAAAATGGAATACCCTTCTATGATATTTGAACTTGTACAAAAAATATGAAATTTTGCGTGGTTCTTCATAAATTTTGTCATCATCATCAAAACTTGTAAACTCAAAAATAACAACATTATAATCTTGATAAATATCAGGAATCAATTTGACACCTCCTAACTTATCAATGATCTCTTCCTGAATTTTTTCAGGATCTAAATTCGTGATTTCATCATAATCTGCTTTAGAATTGTCAAAATTCAACCAATTCATAGTGGAACTTCTTCGTTTCATTTTAATTGAAATATTTTATTCTCAATCAAATCATAAATCATTATGCTTGTGAAAACAGCATCAAAAGAAAGATGGTCTTGGATCTCTATCTAATAGCAATTCTGTGGTCTCTAATCTGTGTATCCGTCAGTTTTTCAAATACTGGTGAAACAAAATTTGTCTCCACCATATCCCATATATTGTTGATTACCAAGTAAGTCCAAATTTAACGGCCCAAATTTGGTAAATTTTACCACTAAAAGTTGAAGCATTTGACAAAAAATTATTTCCTGTCATGGTTTTGAACCAGTGTTTTGAAACCCAGCTTGAACTGGCCGGTTCGACCACTTGGACCATAAACTGGTCATAGTTTCGGTCCGCTTCATACTTTGGGTTGATTGGACTTAAGAACTGGTAAGAATCATGTAAACCATTCGAATCGAAATGAACCATCGAACCAGCAATTTTTTTTGTCTACTAAACTGAAAAAAAAAGAATAGGTTCTTATTAACTCCAAAGACTAGTTGCAAAGTGCCACACCCACTCACTTTTTTCTCATCTTGTACCTCTTATCAAGTTTTCATCTCTACTTTCTAGTTTCCTAACTTCATATAGGCTCCAAGTTTTTTCTTTTTGTAACAAAGTTGCAATCTTTAATTCTCAAAGACATGGCTTAAAGTTTAAATTCACATTGTCTAGTTCTTAAAGACACGAATTTTGTTTAATTTCAGAATATTGTAGTGTACTTGGGTAGGATGTAAGATTATATTTTGGTAGGTACAATTGAGATTAAATTTATTTGTTTGAACTTATAATTTTAAAAATTATTTGTGAAGGTCCAAGTTCTTTGATAATAATAAACTTTTATTAGATAAAATCTTAAATTAGTCCATTGAATATCTTATTATGTGCATATATATATAAACACACACACATATAATTTATTTTTAAAAAATTCAGTGAATCGGAGTTGAAACTATCCGACAGATTGAATCGCGACTTGAACACCTCTCCGGTTCAATTAACAGTCCGAGTTTCAAAACACTGTGTTAAACTGATAAAGAATTCTCATCAAATGCACTCACTCTAAAAAAAACAACAAACCTTTAAGACATATGCTCTTGATACCACTTTGTTGATAACCAAACTAACATTATTCTAACTAAAATTTTTCTCTAAAAAATTTCATCAAAATTACTTGATAACATAACCTCCAACTTAGCAAATCTTAACTAAAATATTTGTTAACAAACCAACATGATTTTTAGTTAACAAATATCATAACAATAAGATGTATTTAACTACTAACTAAATTATTTTCATACCAAACATAATCTAATGAAATTTGTAGGAAAAGTTGATATATCTGAATACTGCACTTTTAAAGATTTGTTCATGAACACGCAGTGCATGATTAAGACATCTCCAAATGAAATGTTTGAGCTTATTTTTCATGTTTAAGCTTGTCGCGCCCCATTTTTAAATAAAAAATAAAGAAGTTTATAAAAATGGATTTTTGATTGATTTTTTATTAAAAAAATGAATTTTGATTTATTTTGAGTGAAAATGAGTTTTTGATTTTTTAGAAAATAAATAAAGAAATGGGTCTAAATAGGACTAAAAAATGCGACGATTTTGATCCAAAAATAATAGTTTAAAAAGGGTTTTTAATAAAAAATAGGAGTCGCCACTTGGTATTGAGTTAAGGTGTACCAAGTCACCTAAAAATGAATAAAAAAGTAGAAAAATCCTTTTTAAACGACTCTAAATCTGCGAGAATCAGAAAAAAGTGTTCGGGAGTCACGTTTGAAGAAAGGGAAGGCAAGGATAAAATCCAAAGCACCCTTTCAACCTAGCCTAGAGATAGTTGCGTGATTTAGTCAAAGATTTTCTTATTTTAACGTAAAAATTTATCACATTTGGATGTCACTATATGGATGCAAAAACCTAAACCTAGGAGGATATCAGGGGGGTCGGAATATCACTTCAAAACTTAATTGGTGCAAATCACATTAATTGTGATGCCCAAGTTGACTCTTTGAAGAGGTCCCGAATATGCAAAAATATGAGATTCGAAGGAAAGAAAAGAAAATAATAATTATACAAATATACATGATCTAAAGGAATGCATCATAACGGGTGCGAGGGGCTAAAATTCGTGACTTCAATTTTCCCTTTAATAGAGGGAATACGAGCGTGTTAAGGCTAGAGAGCCATACTCGTCCATATCCCATATTCGAGGGGTATTTCTCCTATCTAATCAAGCAAAATGATCTAACCTAGTTCTAACTTTCCTTAAATGAAATGCAAGTCTAATGTCATGATTCACACATAGGGGTAAGGAATATACATAGAAGGGAAATATGGGATAAGGGATATATATATAAGAGAAATGTCATGCAAAATGATAAAACCCTAAAAAATAGAAAATATGCATGAAAAGGTAGTGATTTGTCACACACAAACATGATCTAACGCTTGGGCGGTCCCTAAGGGTCTAACGTTGGACTAACCCATGTATATACATTCTTACTAGCATTGGACTAGCGAGAAAGCGGAAAAGAGGACCACAACTAGCATTGGACTAGTGTGGAATCGAAAAAAGGGGCCACAACTAGCGTTGGACTAGTGTGGCGACGCCATGCATTTATTGTAATCAAGTAAATCATACAAAACATAATAAAGTAAATAAACACATAAATCACATACAGCACATAGCACATAAGCATGATATCTAGATGCAAGATCCTAAGAAAGCGAGTAACACGTAAGACATAGGCATGCAAAACACAAAAAGCAAATAAAACAAATAAAGACCTAACTATTACATTAGGGGGCCCTAACTACAATCTAGGAGGGAAAGAATGAAATAAAATGAAATAATAACCTAACTATTACAATTTTGGCTTTTAATTGCCTTTCAAATAATTAAATTAAAATAAATATACAAAAATTAAACAAATAAAGTGGATCAATAAATAGATGAATGAAATAAACTAAAACATTCAAAAAGCATGCAATTATACACATAAGATCACATAGGAGCACATAGGGTCAAATAAAATCAAAATAGAGGAGTAGAGTGTACCT
Source organism: Coffea humblotiana (assembly GCA_023065735.1). Taxonomy (NCBI): domain Eukaryota; kingdom Viridiplantae; phylum Streptophyta; class Magnoliopsida; order Gentianales; family Rubiaceae; genus Coffea; species Coffea humblotiana. Next base: position 61,207 of record JACYVW010000061.1, on the reverse strand, counting down.
CCCTTGAATTGGTTGTCTAATGAAAATTTTTATTTACCCTCCAAAACAAGGAAAAAGGTCAAGGCATCATTTTTAATTAACAAATAATCACAAGAAATGGAAATAAATACAAAATTGAATCAATCAAAGTATTTAAATAAAAGTAAACAACCCATATTCAACAAATTAAAACAAACAAGGACCCAATTGAAAGAATTAAAGAAGTTTTAGGGGTCAAATTACTATTATTACAAATATTAGGGGTCTAAATTAAAGTAAATTAAAATTAAGGGCTTAAGATGAAATCTACCAAAACCAAATGATAAAATTCACAAAAAATAAATGAAAATATATTTACTATAATTAAACAACAAAATCTTCCAAAATTCCACTAAAATTCCAAATCAAAACTATAAATATATCAACAATCATTAAACCTTCAAATTTCATCCTAAATTCACTAAAAATCTATCCAAAAAATCGTATTAAATCATATCAAAGAAAAATAACATGTTAAAGGGACAAAATTGATTAAATTTTCCAATTTTCTGGGCCATAATAGCATTACTTGAAAAAATAGCGGTTAGAGTGCAATTTCTGAAAAATTTCATGCATAACCGCGAAGCTTTCTTCTTCTTCTTTGCTGGTTTCTTTCCTCCGCAACTTTGCAGCTTATTAGCAACCTAGAAAGCTTGCAAAAGTTTTAAACAAAGCCCAAGCCTCGTCAAATTCTATACAACCATCATTAACACAAGATTGAATATGCAAACAACAGAGATCTACAGTAGAGAGGGGCCAAAATATGTATTTTCAACAAAAAATTCAGGCAGCCTGATCGAAACTTTCTAAAAGCTACGGAAATTCATCTACCCATCAAACGTTCGAGCCTGATTTCTATAGCTTTGGATCAAAACACGCAACCCCAACATCAATCATTCAATTTCTTCTTTCAAGCACAAGATGAACTAGCAAACCAGGTGACGAAACCCACCCATCAACAATCAAGCTGGTTTCCTTCTTATTCGTTGCTGGGTTTCATCTCAAGCGCATAAATCATGCCAATCAAACCCCAAGCTAGCAAAATGTGCAACTTACACCGTTTATCACTAAAACCCAACAATCAAAATTGCACCAACACAAAAACAGCAACCAGGGAAACATCAAGACAGCAAAACATGATAAAAATCAAGGAGCCAAACCCGCAGCAAAATGCCACAGGATTCATGCCTTTTGGACTCGGATTCTCATGAAAACAGTGTTTAAGCAAGAAAGGGAGAAGCAATGGTTACCTCAGAATGTTTGTGGCATCAAACCAACGTGAAATCTCCAAGAAATGGCGTGCCGACTCTTGAAATGAAGCAAATGGAATTTTGCCGAAAAAATTCAGCGATGATGAACCTGATACTTTGGGTCCCGATTTGAGAGGGTCATAGATGTTGTTTTGGGGAGATTCCTAAATTAAAGTTTGATACGAATCTTGTTGGTGAAGAAGACTCGTGACCCAAGATCGTTTGTTGGATTTGTGTTCGAACAAAAAAAGGTAGCAGCGGAAACCCTACGACCCCTCTAATCCCCGTGATTACGAACTTGTTGATACTATCTCAACCCGTAGTCAAACGAATTAGCGAACCTCAGGCAAGTGTAGAAGGCGCCACAATTCAAGTGTGATTCTTGAATTGATAAGCCAAACAAGAACACTAGAGTATAACTCTAAGTTGTTCAAGGGTTGCTCGAAAGCTATGGAGAAAATTCTCACACCAGTTTTTATGATATTAATGTCTACCCCTTTATTGATGTAATATGGTTCCTTATGATACGAACGTTGCCAACTTGTGACGAAACCCGCAAGAGACAAGCGCACAGGATCTAGAGGGACGGAACACGTTTGGAGTTGATGGAACCTTGACCCATTAGTCACGTGGCTAACGAACCTTGGTATAGCGTAGTAGACACCACAATCTAGTGTGATTCTAGACTGATAAGTCAACTTGAAGGTCCTAGGGAATTAATCTAAGAACTTCAAGATAAGCTCACCAGAAGCCAATGAGAGATCTCTCAATTTTGTATTCAACCAAATCTGCTAAAGTGCGGCACTTAGGCTAATATACATAGCCTTACAATAAGAAACCCTAATGTGAATTGGAAAGACTAAAAATATGAAAAAGTTTCCTAATTAATAGGATACTTAAAATCGACTCTCAAGAGCATGCAAGCTGGCCGAATTAATATGACTTTGACATGACTAGAAAATACTTCAAATGACTAACTAAAATAACTAAACATCAATATATAAAGGCCGCATGAAGTAGATAGGTAGAAGACATATGCTTATAAAGCGTGCCCACGCCTTATAGTGACGCGGTTGCGATTGAATGGCAGAAGACATAAGTGTGCCCACGCCTTATAGCGACGCAGCTGCGATTGAATAGCAGAACACTTGTTCTTATAAAGCGCGCCCACACCTTATAGGCCGTGGCCTTCAAACAAGGTCCTCTTCATCGAGTAAGGCCTCTACCAAGGTGATTTGTCTTTCATCCTTACTTGCAAGGCCTTTAATGGGCCGGGGCCTCCCAACTTGGGCGTGGATAGCTTGAACTAGAAGTTGGATCGTTTCCTTCATTTTCTTGGCACGTGCTCGGGTGACAGGGCCGAGAGGAACCTTCACTTGTTCTACTTGCATGGTTTGCTCGCTATTCTCCTTCGCATCATTCCCCTCCTCTTGAAAAAGATTTGTCCTCAAATCGTGGTTGGAAATGAATGGTACGAACAAGAGTTGGCAGTATGAACCCTCAAATCTCCACATATTGGCTCGTATAGAATGAATGATACTTGCATACGTCTTGATTATTGTAATTCGGTGCACATGTCTCTTGGTTAGCTTGAAAATGCTTTTGAGCAAAGACATTCTCCAAAACAAGAAACATCGTGTATAAAGCTTGTGAAAATTCCAGGTTCCACTCCAAAGCTCTCTAATCAGCCTTTTGTCATAAATGGTCGAATTGGGGCCTACACAATAAATCACACAATTAGCATTTGTAGGTATAAAATCACTTGACAGCTTACCATTCATATTCACAAAATAAGGATCTTCATAGTGATGCTCAATCAGGTTAGAAAAGTCCCGATTATGATTGTGTAAAGTTACAAAATTCATTGCAAGTTGTTGTTGGTATGACCTATCTTGCACAAATGGAGCAAGATCGAGATAGGCAGCTTTTTGTACCTTCAAATTGAAGAATAAAATCAGGTTGTAAGGAATCAGAATTTGGAACAATGAGGAAAGAATTATCACCAACGAAATAAGAAGGAAGTTTATAACAAGTTTCAAGTGTAGAAACTCCCTTTGAAACTTCATTATTCCTCCCAACAAGCAAAATAAGCTCATGGTTGAAGTTGAACATCAATGGATGACAAAGAGATACAACACTTAAGATGCAAACTCCATGAAAAGTTTGATATTCACCAATGGATTTAGGAATAGAGCATGCCAAGATCAACTCAATTTTTCCTTGCTTAACCTGCATAAAAGTAGAAATACTAAACAAAGTAGAGTTAAGATTGTTAGAAAAAACGTCGGATCTCACATCCTTTCTCACAATCAACTCACTCTTAGAATTTTTAATCTCTTTCTCATGCTCAATAGCTGACTTTTCCTCTCATTATTCGCAACCTCTTTCTCCTTTTCAACTCCCTCGAATTTTGTCTCATCAGTCACAATTCCCTCATCTAGCTCTTTCTTCATACTACAACGCTCATGCTCACTTTTCATGTATGCTAGATCAGTACAAAGTTGGTCATAAATAAGTGATACAAGTGTAGAATGATGACCATTAAATAAGAAGGAATACTTATTAGTATGTTCATCATATTTAACTTCTCGCCTCAACATCCACGCTTTACCCAGCAATACATGTGTCACTTGAATTGGGACTACATCACACAACACCTCATCCACATACTTGCCAATTTGAATAGGTACAAATGTGTGCTTAGTAACCCAAACATCACCATGAGCACTCAGCAACTTATACGGTTGAAGATGATCAATGGTTGGAAGATTTAATTTGTTAACCATGATAGCGCTTGCAAGATTGACTTCACAACTCCTATCAATGGCCAAGTTGCAGGTTTTATCTTTGACACCACAACGAGTATAAAACCAACCATGCAACTGAGATTTGACGATGTCCAACTGCTCATCTACACCATGTAATGCCACTTCTTTGACTCCCTTAGGATCAGGAAGAAGATGTTGTAAGCTAGCTTTTAAATGCCTCGTATTCGCCATGATGTATGAGGGAACCTACAAAAATTAGTGAAACAAAAGATATTTTCCTCACCACACAAGCTCACGTGTTTACACTTGTCACTCGTGTATCACTCAAGTGTTTAAAACACTCTAATGCTCTCACTAATCACTTCTCAAGTCCCTTGATTGCTTCCTTTGAAAAAAATCAGAAATTTTCTCCAAGTAGCTCAACCAAACTTCACTTAAGTTTTCCCCAAAGGTGGCGTATGAATAGCTAGGAATTTAGGACTGAATTAATGACTCAAAAGGTAGCAAAGAACATGAGCAAACACGCCGGAGTTTTACTGAGTTAGTCCGCAAAGAGTGACTCAAGTATTGTGAGAGTTTGACTTCGAAAAGGACTCTAACAAGCCAAGCATCGATTGGACTGTTTGGACTCTTTATGGACACTTCTAAGCACAAAAAACAATCTGAAAGGGACTCAAAACACTAATGTATAAGGCTGGACAGAATACCAATTTCGAACAAACAATAATCAAGATGGCAGAATTTTTTGGATCCTAGAGTGACTCTACCCGATTTTGCACTTGGCTGTATTCTGGGAGTTGTAAGCAAGGTTTAATGGGTTGTTTTTGGGTGGTTTAGTGGCTGATTTTCTGGTTCCTCACAGGGTACAAAGGTGACCAATCAGAATTTGGTAATTTGAGTGCAACTAGGATTTGTTTTGCAAACCCAAGTCAACTTGGTTTCCAAATTCAAGTTGGTTTCCTTTTCTTTCTCCTTGTGATCCGATTTTGTTTCCCTTTTTTTTTTCTTACGTTTTCTTTCTTTCCAACGCAATCAGATTTCTTTTTCTTCTTTTCAATTCGGATCTCAACAAGAAACAAGAACTAGGGTTTGGTTTGTTCAAGATATGGTGATTTGACTTCAAGAATTCAAGAACCCAAGAATACCAACCCAATACTTCAAGATTCACCCAAGAATGAAAATTCATGAAATTATCAAGATCCCCAAGAACAAAGGTAAACAGCCTTCTTTGTAGTGCAAGACACAAAAATCCCAATACACTTTGTCAAGAAACCCTAATTGATATTCGGACTTCAAAACAAATAGCGACCAGATTTTCCCTTTTTTTTTTGGACTAGACTCAAAACACAAAAAGATAACACACAAACAGATTTTTGTGTTCAGATGAACAGTACCACCGATGAACAGTACGTGTGAATAGTAATCGGTGAACAGTACTCTGATGAACAGTAGCGAGATTTTGTTTTTTTTGAGTGAATGGCCCAAAAGGTCACTAAACTATTAAAAATGGCACCCTTTGGCCATCAAACTTTTTTTGTGGCCCAAAAGGTCACTAAACTCACAAAAACACGCTGGCGGAGTCATTTTACCGATTTTCAGCGGTTTCTCATCCGGTTCCAAGGGTCTTGAGTTGAATGAAAATTCTGATATGGGCAAAAATGTCCAAAAGATTATTGGGACAAGTGAACTCATAGATTGTTTCGTTCCCAAAAGTTGACCAATTGATCATTTCCCTAGATATCGCCTTCAAATCTGCAAGCCCAAATATTAAATCCTAAAAAATGTCAATTAATACTCATACTAACAAATCTAAATCCACCCTCCGTCTCCGCCTCCGCCCCATCTTACATCTTTCCTTCATTATTTTCCTCCTATTCATGGTTCCTAAATCTGTCGCACCAATCCCCGAAGCGACGTCATCCACTAAAGATTCGACTCGCGGGAGCATCCGAGATTGCACTGATGTCGGGTCAAGATCCGAGTGCTCGTTGAACGCCAAATGCAGGTGGTGCAGCAGTAGAAAGCTAGCACTCGAAAGAAAAGCCACTTCCTTCGTGAGAAGGATTTCTAGCCCCGGGTAAAGGAAGCTTGACTTGTTGGGAGATCATCCACCAAGATTGGATGTTGCAGCAGAGGAATCATATTCAATTCTAATCGGCCTTTTCACTTTCTTCCCTTCTGCAATGTAAAGAGTAGTCAACCGCCTCGACACCATCGATGACTTCTGCTTCTCCAAATCTGATGTCTTGCAGTTGCCCTCCCAAGTCTTCACTTGCGATTGAATTTCTTCCTTTTTCTGGGGAAAAAAATATTCCCTTTGTCCAGCGTTTTTTTTGCTTTGAGATGGAATTTTTCTGATTCCTGTTGAACCTTTTTCTCTATTCTCTGCTTTTTTTCTTCAATTCGTCAGACTGAACGAAGATTTGTCTGAGATGAAAAAAAAGGAATCAATGAACTAATTAGGCTGTAAATCTCATTATTTCCTATTTTAATTTGCTCTAGAGGTGGTCGCAGTCACTATTTTTACCGCCGGAGATGAAGTCAATCTATGGGTGGAGGTTGGTCAATTTTGGGAACGAAAAAATTTTGGGCTTTACTTGTTCCAATAACCTTTCGGACATTTTTGCCCCTTTACTATATTCCTCCACTACACATTGTCCATGCCACCGGATGAGAAACCGCTGAAAATCGGTAAAATGACTCCGCTGGCGTGTTTTTTGTGAGTTTAGTGACCTTTTGGGCCACAAAAAAAGTTTGGTGACCAAAGGGTGCTATTTTTAATAGTTTAGTGACCTTTTGGACCATTCACTCTTTTTTTTTTGACTCTGACAACTTCAAGACTCAAACACACGGAACCATGACACAATTAATGACAAGAATCACAGCAACAACACAAGGAACAATGTGGACAGCAATAGAAAATTTGCGGACAGCCAAGGGAAACGAAAAAACGGAAACTAGTGACTGATTTTTTTTTTACACACGAAACAGATTTGAAAACAAACGTATACGACTCGAAACAAAACGACAAGGAAGGATATAACGTGATACCTCTAACTAGCTCTGATTACCAACTGATACGAACGTCGCCAACTTGTGACAAAACCCGCAAGAGACAAGCGCACAGGATCTAGAGGGACGGAACACGTTTGGAGTTGATGGAACCTTGACCCGTTAGTCACGTGGCTAACGAACCTTGGTATAGCGTAGTAGACACCACAATCTAGTGTGATTCTAGACTGATAAGTCAACTTGAAGGTCCTAGGGAATTAATCTAAGAACTTCAAGATAAGCTCACAAGAAGCCAATGAGAGAACTCTCAATTTTGTATTCAACCAAATCTGCTAAAGTACGGCACTTAGGCTAATATACATAGCCTTACAATAAGAAACCCTAATGTGAATTGGAAAGACTAAAAATATGACAAAGTTTCCTAATTAATAGGATACTTAAAATCGACTCTCAAGAGCATGCAAGCTGGCCGAATTAACATGATTTTGACATGACTAGAAAATACTTCAAATGACTAACTAAAATAACTAAACATCAATATATAAAGGCCGCATGAAGTAGATAGGCAGAAGACATATGCTTATAAAGCATGCCCACGCCATATAGCGACACGGTTGCGATTGAATGGCAGAAGACATAAGTGTGCCCACGCCTTATAGCGACGCAGCTGCGATTGAATAGCAGAACATTTGTTCTTATAAAGCGCGCCCACGCCTTATAGGCCGTGGCTTTCAAACAAGGTCCTCTTCATCGAGTAAGGCCTCTACAAGGTGATTTGTCTTTCATCCTTACTTGCAAGGCCTTCAATGGGCCGGGGCCTCCCAACTTGGGCGTGGATAGCTTGAACTAGAAGTTGGAGCGCTTCCTTCATTTTCTTGGCACGTGCTCGGGTGACAGGGCCGAGAGGAACCTTCACTTGTTCTACTTGCATGGTTTGCTCGCTATTCTCCTTCGCATCACCTTATATAGACTACAAGTAAAACCTAATTTAATAAGGGAAAGAGGACTAAGGTGCGGCTGGTATGTAGCCCTAACAAGCGAAGGAAAATACAAAAGGAAGCTACGACCTCAACCCTCAACGGATAAGGCTTCGCGCGGACTTTCCTTCCTAGGCAGCCGACCTTAACCAACATATAATGGCTAACAAAATATCAATCCTACCCTAGGCGATTCTATGTGCAACATGCACTTAGCCAATTATTCAAGCTACTCAAACTAATACGTAAATAACTAAAGCTACGAAAATTGGAAACTAGAGTTTGGTGAAAGAAACCCTAATCCTCGGGTATAGCTTCAATGCTCAATATAGGACCTCGATCACCTTCAGTAGAGTGTGTGAATCCCTCAAAGGACTTGTGTATGGCCTGAACAAGTACATTTAGTTGCTCACGAAGTCGCCTTGCACGAGCCCTAGTGATGGGTCCGCTTGGAGCGTGCACGCGATCCTCAACCCCTCAATCACTCGAGCCACCGTTAGCGTGCCCACGCACCATGATGCTATCAATCCCCTCCTCTTGAGAAGGATTTGTCCTCAAATCAAAAGCATCCTCTGCAGCAAAAGGAGCTAAGTCAGAAACATTAAATGTAGAACTAACTCCATACTCACCTGGGAGATCAAGTTTGTAAGCATTGTTATTGATGCGTTCCAACACTTGAAAAGGTCCATCACTCCGTGGTTGTAGTTTATTTCGCCTTTGAACAGGAAAACGTTCCTTGCGCATGTGCAACCATACCCAATCGCCAGATTCGAAAATTAGCTTTTGGCGACCTTTGTTAGCTTGCTTGACATATTGAGCTCTCAATGCTAGCCCTGACTTTCTCATGCAGTTACTTAACAAAATCTGCACGTGTCTTACCATCCAAGTGCACGCAATCATTACTAGGTAATGGCACTAGATCAAGAGGTGTTAGCGGGTTAAAACCATAAACATGTTCAAACGGAGAGAAACCAGTAGTAGAATGGACAGCCCTATTATAAGCAAACTCAACATGAGGTAAACACTCTTCCCATGATTTCAAATTCTTTTTTATGATGGCACGCAACAAGGTACCTAATGCACGATTTATTACTTTAGTTTGACCATCAGTTTGGGGATGACTAGCAGTAGAGAATAGCAATTTGGTGCCTTACTTAGACCAGAGTGTCTTCCAAAAATAGTTCAGAAGTTTGACATCTCTATCAGATACGATGGTCCTGGGAACGCCATGCAATCTCACAATCTCTTTAAAGAACAAGTTAGCAATATGAGATGCATCATCTGTTTTTTGACAAGCAATGAAATGTGCCATTTTAGAGAATCTATCAACTACCACATAGATGGAATCATAGCCATACTTGGATCTAGGCAAACCAAGTATAAAATCCATAGAAATATCAACCCATGGTGCACGAGGAATAGGTAATGGGGTGTAAAGGCCATAAGGGTGTACCTTGGATTTAGCCTTGCTACACGCTAAGCAGTGCTCCACCACTCGTGCAACATCTCTTCTCATGTGCTGCCAGTAGAAATGTTCCTGCAGCATGGCAAGAGTCTTATCAACCCCAAAGTGTCCCATAAGTCCACCCGAATGGGATTCCCTTACCAAGAGCTCACAGATTGATCCATGTGGGATGCAAAGCCGATTGGCACAAACAAGTAACCATCGGAAATGAAGAACTTACCTTGCCCGGTATGTTTGCAAGAAGCGTAAAGCTCACCGAAGTCACTATCTTGTGCATAGAGCTCTTTAATGAGCTCAAATCCCAACAACTTAGCATCTAAAGAAGTGATTAGAAAGTGCCTTCGTGAGAGTGCATCCGCAACCACATTAGACTTACCAGCCTTGTATTTAATCACGTACGGAAAGGACTCCATGAATGCAATCCACCTTGCATGTTTCTTGCTCAAGTTGTGTTGGGCCTTAAGGTATTTAAAGGACTCATGATCAGTGTGTATCACGAATTCCTTAGGCCTCAAGTAATGCTGCCACACTTATAGTGCTCGAATGAGGGCATACAACTCTTTATCATAAGTGGAGTAATTCAGTGCAGCCCCATTGAGTTTCTCACTAAAGTAGGCAATAGACTTTCCACCTTGATTCAACACAATTCCAACTCCAATACCTAAAGCATCACAATCAATTTCAAAATGTTTTAGAAAAATCAGGTAAGGCAAGTACAGGTGCATGTGTGAGTTTGTGCTTTAAAGCGTAAAAAAGCCTTTTCTTGAGAATCTCCCCAATGGAAATTCTCATTCTTCTTGATCAATTCGGTCAAGGGTGCAGCAATGGTGCTAAAGTCCCTCACGAATCCCTATAGAAACCCGCAAGTCCATGAAGCTTCGAACATCACCCACAGACCTTGGTGTAGGCCACTCTTGAATAGCTTTCACCTTTTGATCATCCACCTTCATTCCTTGCGCACTTATAACAAACCCTTAGAAACACAAGCTCATTAGTACAAAAAATGCACTTCTTGAGATTGGCATAAAGATTCTCCCTTCGAAGTACATCCATAACAACCCTAATATGCTCAAGGTGTTCATCATAAGACTTGCTATAAATTAGGATATCATCAAAGTAAACTACCACAGTTTCCTAAGAATGGACGCAGCACATGATTCATTAATCTCATGAAAGTACTAGGTGCATTAGTGAGCCCAAAAGGCATCACTAACCATTCATACAATTCATACTTAGTTTTGAAAAGTAGTTTTTCACTCATCCCCCTCTTTAATCCTAATTTTGATGGTACCCACTTTTGAGATCAATTTTGGTAAAGAACACAGCCCCATGTAACTCATCAAGCATATCATCTAAGCGAGGTATAGGGTGGCAATACTTTACCATGATGGCATTTACAGCTCTACAATCGGTGAACATTCTCCACATACCATCTTTCTTAGGCACTAAAATGACTGGAACAGCGCACGGGCTTAAGCTCTCACGTGCCCATCCTTTGCCAAGCAACTCATCCACTTGCCTTTGCAACTCCTTGATCTCCTCCGGGTTGCTCTTGTAAGCTGGTCGGTTTGGCAATGAAGCTCCAGGGATGAAATCAATTTGATGCTTAATGCCTCTAAGTGGTGGCAATCCACTTGGCACGTCCTTGGGGAAGATATCAGTATACTCTTGCAAAAGAGACAACAACCTCAAGAGGTATGTTAGTATCAAGTTCATGCACATTCAGAGCTACTTCTTTGCTAACAAGCATAAGAAGTGGCTGCTCATCTCTCATTAACTTCCTCACCTTCTTGGCTTTTATCAGGAGCATTTGTTTTCCCTCGGATTTACCTCACTTGCCGAGCTATCTATAACCTTTTTCCTCTCTTTTTTCGCCTCGACTCTCTCATTTTCTTTCCTTTTTACACAATACTTCTCAAACTCTTGTTGCAATTTCAATTGGTCATCATGCACTTGTTTTCGGGAAAGGGGAGCTAGGGTGACTTTCTTACTATTGTACAAGAAGCTATACTTGTTAGTCACACCATCAAAAGTTACCTGCCTGTCAAACTGCCACGGCCTACCTAGTATAATGTAACTAGCCTGCATAGGAACTATATCATATAATACGTCATCAGAATATTTATGAATTTGGAAGGATATAAGAACCTGTTTGGTTACTCGAACCTACTCAGAATTGTTGAGCCATTGGAGTTTGTAGGGTCGCGGGTGATCCCTTGTAGGCAGCTTCAAGTTGTCCACCATAAGTGAACTAGCTACATTTGTGCAGCTCCCACTGTCAATTATCACACTACAAAGTGCTTGGTTAACGAAGCACCTGGTGTAGAAGATGTTCTCCCGTTGAAGCTCTTCCTCCTTAACACGTGCAGTTAATGCTCTTCTTGCAACCAATGCAATCCCAAAGTGACCCTCGGGTGCACTAAATTCCTCTTCATTTGGCGACTCACCATCACTACCTCATTCAAGAGGTGGCATGCCTTCGTACTCGGCTTCGTCCTCACTCATGATCTCGCCATTTTGCATCAGAATCATAGTCCTTTGATTGGACATTGACTAGCAATATGGCATCTACCTTGGCATTTTAAGCATCAAGTATCACGAGATCTAGTTTGTACCCTAGGCTCCTCAAATTTTGGAATAGACAAGGGCGGTTTCCCCAACATTAGAATTGCCCACCTTACCTCCTTCAAATCTCGGCTTTGGAGTAGGAGCATTTGGTGAAGGCCAAGAATCATTCCTTGGTTGGAATGAATAGTTGGTAGAGTAGGTGGTATTGCTGAAATTTGGTCGAGTAGTACCTCTCCTCTTGAGCCTTTGTTCGACCTTAATGGCCTTGTCAACAAGCTCATGCAATTCCATATAGTGTTGAAGTTCTACTCGTTCAGCAATATCGGGTCTTAACCCGTTCAAGAATCTAGCCATGGTGGCTTCGGGATCCTCTTGCACATCCGCCCTAAGCATCAGGATCTCCATCTCCTTATGGTACTCATCCATACTCCGATTGCCTTGGACTAAGGTTTGTAATCGGTGGTACAAATCCCTAGTGTAGTGTCTAGGAACAAATCGGGTGTGCATCATGGCTCGAAGCTCGGGACCATGGAATGAGCTCGGGTAGCCCACTTCGCCTTCTTGACTTCTTTATTTGGTCCCATCAAACCATAGCATACTCAGTGAATTCCATGGTTGCCAATTGCACTTTTTGCTCCTCGGTGTAGTTTTGGCAAGAAAAAGACCATTTTGATCTTGGATAGCTATTCGAGAAAGGTCTCGGGATCGGACCGTCCTTTGAATTCAGGGATTTTCATCTTGATTCCCTTGAACACATCGGTAGGTCCAGTTTGGTCCCTTTGCCTTGGTCGAGCACGAGGTTCCACGTCCTCATCATCATTGTTGGAACCATCGGACTCCTCCACGTCCCTTTGCCTTCGCATGAACTTAGAAGTTTTTGGTGTTCCAGATGCTCGGATTTGCAGCAACTCATCTTGAATTGGTTCTAACATGCGTTGGAATTGCCTTTCCAGTTGCTCCATCATCTTTTCATAGTCCATAGGGCGGGATGCTCCTTCGTTCCCCCTAGACATGGAGTTTCGGGTGTACCTGCAAGGGTTAGTAGCAAAGAAAAGGAAAAGGGAAACAAATTTGTTTTCTTTTTTTTTTTTACTTCACACCCTAAAGTGTATACTCTTACACTCGTATATGGTCACTCAGTTCACTCTAATGAGCTCACCAAAATTTTCTCACAGCCCCTTGCAAAACCTTGAAGAAATTAGAATTCCTCAAGTGCTCAAATTTAGCTTAAAAAAAATCAAGTTCACGCAAGAATTTGAGGTCCGTAAGAGTGGAGATTTTCTTGGAAAACAAAATTAGGACACTAGGAATGGAGTGGTAGAATATATTCAAGAATAAAAATTGGAAAAAGAATTGACGCTAAAGCTACAAAAAATTAAGAATGACGCTCAAAGGTCCTAACCGACAAGGAAGTTGGTCCTTTTGCTTTGCTGGATTTCTTGGTCAGTTAACCTTGTTCTAGCCGACTCAAGGTGCTGGTTTTTGTTTTTGCAGAGGTGCGGATGAAACCTAGGATAAATCTAGGCAAGTGATGGCTACAAAATAGGAAACAAGGTGAATTTGAGAGCCACTTGGTCTTGTTTTGGAAACCCTTTTGGTTTTAGAAACCAGTTGGGTTTAGAAGTCTTATAGCGGATGTTTCCTTTTTTTTTTTTTTTGCTAGATGTTCAGCCGAATAGGTTCTTCTTCGCAAGTGCTCGAGGAGTGCACTAAGACTAGGATATTTTGGTGGATTAAATTTGGACCTCTTAGGCGGTTCAACTCACAAGGAGCAAGAACAACAATCCGGATGGAATCGCAAAATCAAGGTGATGCTCAAGTGCCTCCACGGGGGAGCCCCCCCTTCAGGTTACCCAAGAAAAATTCAAGAACTCCTCGAAGACCCTTTACAGATGCTCGAGAGTTTAAAAAGTTGTTCAAGAAACGCAAGATACAAGTTTTCAAGATTCAAGAGACTCAAGAAACTCAAGAAGTTGTTGATCAGAATTTTTGAATGTAGACTAGGCTCAATGTAATCTGCAAGTGATTCCCAACAAAGCTCTAGTTTCTTGTCTGAGTTCCCAATTCAATAAAAGTATTCAAGACTCTTTTGTTTCGAAATTGCTTGTTGTGTTTTTTTTTTTTGTACAGCAGCAACTTCGGATGAACGAAGGCTTTGGTTATCAACAATTTTCCAGGTCTGCTTTGAGTTTTGTTGTGGTCTGTTTTGGTGGCTTTTGAAATCGGGTAGGCTAGGTTTTGGTTCCCAAACGTGTCAAGGCTCAGCTCCAGGTATAGATCAACCAACAATCAAGAGAATTCAGGAATTGTAAAGCTCAACACAAAATTTCCAGCAAATAACTTCAGGAAGATCGCTGCAAATTTCCAGATTTCCAAAGTATCAAGAATCTCTTCAGGAACTCCAAGAAATCGTGAAGTTTGCTTACGAAATTCAAGAACAAGGTGCCACTACTTTCCTAGATAATGAACAACTAAGAAACAGATCAAGAATAGATTTAGAAACAACCACAACTCAACAAGAGACACGAACAGAATTTGGAAACTTCAAAAGCTGCAACTTCGCGACTTGGAAGAAGACAGCGAACATAATTTTTTTTGTCCTTTTTTTTCTGTTAACAAATGATGAAATCAACACACAACTAACCCAAACACAACACAATTAACTCCCAGAAATTCCAGAAATTAAAACGACACCAAGACAGATTCAAACAATGACGACCAGAATTTGAAAGCAAGGGAAACTCACGAACAGATTGCAGTGTGCGACCAGAAATTTAACTAATGAGACAGACATGAATTAAGACACGAAAAGAGGGATAAAATGATGTTACCGACAACCTGGCTCTGATACCAGCTGATACGAATCTCATTGGTGAAGAAGACTCGTGACCCAAGATCGTTTGTTGGATTTGTGTTCGAACAAAAAAAGGTAGCAACGAAAACCTTACGACCCCTCTAATCCCCGTGATTACGAACTTGTTGATATTATCTCAACCCGTAGTCAAATGAATTAGCAAACCTCAGGCAAGTGTAGAAGGCGCCACAATTCAAGTGTGATTCTTGAATTGATAAGCCAAACAAGAACACTAGAGTATAACTCTAAGTTGTTCAAGGGTTGCTCGAAAGCTATAGAGAAAATTCTCACACCAGTTTTTATGATAATAATGTCTACCCCTTTATTGATGTAATATGGTTCCTTATATAGACTACAAGTAAAACCTAATCTAATAAGGGAAAGAGGACTAAGGTGCGGCTGGTATGTAGCCCTAACAAGCAAGGAAAACACAAAAGGAAGCTACGACCTCAACCCTTAACGGATAAGGCTTCGCACGGACTTTCCTTCCTAGGCAGCCGACCTTAACCAACATATAATGGCTAACAAAATGTCAATCCTACCCTAGGCGATTCTATGTGCAACATGCACTTAACCAATTATTCAAGCTACTCAAACTAATACGTAAATAACTGAAGCTACTAAAATTGGAAACTAGGGTTTGGCCAAAGAAACCCTAATCCTCGGGTATAGCTTCAATGCTCAATATAGGACCTCGATCACCTTTGGTAGAGTGTGTGAATCTCTCAAAGGACTTGTGTATGGCCTGAACAAGTACATTGAGTTGCTCACGAAGTCGCCTTGCGCGAGCCCTAGTGATGGGTCCGCTTGGAGCGTGCACGCGATCCTCAGCCCCTCGATCACTCGAGCCACCGTTAGCGTGCCCACACACCATGATGCTATCAAAGTTCTTGTTTTGCTTGCCAAGATGGTGCAGAAATCAAGAGTTCACTCAAAAAGCTAAGAGCTTTTTCAGAATTTGCCACGAAACCAGGGTGGTTCGTCAGCCTGGTGATGAATTTTTGCAGCAGATTTTCTTTGTTTTTTCTCTGATTCTCCCCAGATGCTTTTTCAGACTTCCCCTACCTTCTATTCCTTTCCCCTTTCCCTCTTTTCTTCCACGAAAAACCCTCTTCCCTTCTACGAAACCCTCTTTTGTTGCTTTCCTTTTTCCCAGCTTTTTCCTCGCAGCTCCTTTGTCCGACAACTCTCACCCTACTCTATCTCCCTTCTCTTTCTGGTTTTTCTTTGTTTGATCTCCCCAGATCCTCCCCCCACTCCTTTGTTCAGTTTTTCCTTTTCTAGTTAACCGCCACTTCTCCCTCAACCTCCTCTCTCTTTCTCGATTCTTTTTCTTTCTTCCCCCCTTGCCCGTAAACCCTTTTTTTTTCCTTTTTCTTGTTGCTCAGCAATCTCTCTTGCTCTCTCGGTTTCTTCCTTCCAATGCCCCTCTCCCTTTCTTTTTTCTTGGCAGCCTCCACCTTCTCTCAATCTCCTCCCTCTCTTGTTACCCGTAGCTTTTCCTCTCGTTTTCCTCCTTTGCTTCAGCCGACCTTTTCCTCCTTTTCCCTCATTGCATTGCCCCGTAGGATCTTTCTTGGTTCTTTTTTTTTCATAGCCGAGCTTCCTTCTTTTCTTTTTCCTTTTGCTCTTTTTTTTTCCAAATTATCCTAGGCCTCCAAGTGTCTAGCCACCTAACCCCCCCTTGCATGTGTTGTCAACCAAGAATGAGGACATTTGTCCTATTTGCATGCACTCCACTTGTCTAATATCCCCTAATACAATTGTCTAATGATCCCCTAATACACTTGTCTTCTTATTTTCATTTATTTATTATATATTTTCCAAAAACAATTTAGGTAAACAAAATAAATAAAAAAATGTTAATTCTTATTGCACAATTTTCATTTATCTTAAAGAAATTAAATTTAAAAGGGTTAAAGACAAATTTTGAATTTTTGTGAGAATTTTCCCTTTTTTAGAAATTTAATGCAAAAATATCTTAAAATAATGAACCTAATTTATAAAAATAAACAAAAATAAACACTAACTATCATTTAATAAAATAAAATAAAATAAAATAATAAATAATAAAAAATAAAACTAAAATTGAATTAGATAAAAATTGAAATTTTGGTGTCTACAAAGCTCAAAGCAATTTCCAACTTGGAGAATCCTACTATTGCAAACTAGATGCTACTCTATTCTCCATTCTCTTAGATGGCTGACTAGATTGTTGCATACCTACCCTGTTTCCTAACTTTATTGAGTACTATCTAGATAGTGTGTGTATCCAACAATAACTATCCTCCCTCCCATCAGGCTGATAGGAATTTTAGAATGTTCTCTACATTTGCCCATATAAAGAGTGTAAAAATTAAGTTCATGTTCTATCTATGATCAACGATTAGATTAAAGACCATGTTAGACGAGCATTGATCTGGTTTCATGCCCTTTACCTTCCCATTTGGGTTATTAGGGGTTCACTTATCCTCCCAAATATTAGTGTGTTTCTGCCATTGCCAATTCTCTTTCTCAACCCTCCATAGAGCAGATCTTTGGCACTCAGGAGACGTTGGCAAATTCAGGAAGCAGATTTTGGGATTTGAGTGTTGAAGATGGATTTCTTATGGAAATATTTAGCTTTCAAAATTTTGCTAACTAACATATTGGGGGAAGTGATGATTCTCCATACATATTTTGCTAGGAGGGCTTGATTGAGTTGTTTGATGTCTTTAAATCCTAGTCCTCTCTCTTTCTTCTGCTTCTTTGTAAAGCTTTTACTATGATGTCCAATGCATCTTCCTTTTCCCTTCAGCTTCTCCCCACCAAAAGTTAAGATATTGAGGCACTGATTTGCTTTCATAATTTCTTTGACAACTTGAAACAGGGCATGTCATAGATGGACATTGCCATGATCACTACTTTTAACATTACTTCTTTTCTTGCAATGTTGAAAATTAATTTTTCTAGTTAAGCAATCACATGTTGATGGTATCTCTTATGTAGCCAAACACCTGATATTCGATCCTCAATCCAACGTTGGACTCATATGTGAATAGTTATGCATTATAAAGTGTCAAATAAAGTTAAGTCCAATTAAAGTAATCAATTATGATTTGGATTTTAATGTATCCAATAGAATGTGGGTCTTTAATGTGTAGAGACTTAAGAGTAATTTCACTTTGTGGCACCCGAGTCACGTATTCCTATTATCATATTTTAGTACTACAAAACAGCTCTCTCTTGATATCCTGTCGTCAAGAGAGATACCAGAAGTGTGACAGCCCCACCTTCCCCTAGGGCGTACCCAAGGGTTTGGCAGACCGCCTGCCCAACTCTCGCCAGGACTCAATCACAATTCATGAAATTTACAAATGATAAGTTCAAAATAAAAGTGATATTAAGTACAACCTTCAATATATACACTCATGGACCTCCAATGTCCACACAATCTATAATACAACCAAGGAGTCAAACTTGCAAAAAAATCAAACCAAACAAGCTGGCTAGACATTTATGAAGTGCTCGCGTGAGCGACTGACGAACTTAGATGAAATCTAGGCATTCCTCAATTCAACCTCTCATGTTCTCATCCCTGTAAGGAAAACAAATTTGCATGGAATGAGTTAAATGCCCAGTGAGGTTCCAAGAAAACAGGCAGGTAATATAACAGGTAATACCATACACCGAATATCAAGAAACAAGTCAAAACTCAAATAGATCATGACCCAGTATGTAGTTAAGCAAATAGCCAAATAGATCATGCAAAAGTGTACAGTAAAGAACACATTCATGGCAAAGGATATAGATTGCTCTCAGGAGCAAGTTCCACTGCAGTTTGATCAAGGTCTGTTGACTCTCCGTTAACCACGAATTTTAATGTCCGTAGATCACCACTTTACACTAATTTTCTTCCACCAAACATACCCCTTACCAGACTCGAACGTCAAAGAAGTACCCAAAGTTCGCCGATCTCCTCGACCAAGCCCTTGCTGGCTCGATTCGACCAACTAGCCCTGGGTTGGACTTATTGTGAGGACCCGAATTTTACTTACTTTTAATTCTATTTTACTGGTTTATTTAAATATTTATTTACCCATTTTCTCCGAATAATTTATTTCAACCATTTTAAATCCATTTTCATGGAACAATGTCTCACTTACATTTTTAAAATGTCCCGTTAGCAAAATTAATTTTTTGCGACTCATTTAGTAAGGAATAGCGAATACACATTTTTTTTCGAGGTAATATTCGATTCAAGAGTGCAATAATCTTGGAAAATTAAGAATGATCAATAGTAGACTAAGAAAAGTTAATTGAGAGATTAGATGTGAGTTAGTTAAAATTAAGCTTTATCGCGCGCCCGTCGATAGTTTCTCGAAAGTCGCACCGCGCGATTAATTGGAGATTTGAGGATTTAATACTAGACTCGTAAGTATGAGTAATTACAGTGTTAGAGGATTTACCTTGGAGGATTAGTGCATGAGTGTAACAAACAAGAGAGAAAGTGGTAGTACGAATCACTATTACGACACTAGTGAGAGTTGATTTTTTGGCAAACTTAATAACCACTTTTCATCCAAGCTTCCCTCACAAGTTTCACCACACCAAACCCTCACTCTCTCTCTCCTCCATTCGTCCAAGACAAGCAAAGGGAAAAGGAAGGAAGGAAATTCATCTTCTAGCTTCGATTTGGCTTGCAAATCTTTATCCAACTTCATAGATTCTTGGGTTTTCATTCCATCTAGGAGAAATGAGCAATCTTGTGGATTTTCTTGGAGAAAATTTGGTGGAAAAATCTGGTCTTCATCTAGGGTTTAAAGGGTAATCACTTCATCTCTTTAATCTTTCCAATTATCCAAAGTTTAACGGTTAATTTTCATGGGTTTGAAACCCTAATCGCATTTATAGGCTAGCGGACTTGAGGAACTTTATTTCTCGCTTTAAATCATAGGCTAGCTGTCTTGATGAGGCCTCTAGGTAGCTGACTTGAGGCTTGATTGTTTGATTATCGTTGTTTATGTGATGAATGAGATGATTATGGTTAGAAAGTGGAGAGAAATCGAAGGAAAGTTGCGAAAGGAAGCTGGCCGAAATTCTGGTCATGTTGTTCTGTTTTAGTTTCGAAATTTTGATACTTGGTTGACTGTTAAATTGATGGATATATGTTGTATTATGTGTATAGAAAGTGCCTTTAAAAAATCGTATCGAATGGTTGCACAAAGTCAAGATTTCCTGCGGAAAATTTTCAGCAGCACTTCCTTTGTGTTTTCCAATTTTTCCAGCCATTTTCAAGGCTTCATTCTCACCACAAAACAGCCTCAAATCAAGCATATACATACCAGGCCAACAACTCACTAAGTCAAGCATATATATAGCATATAACCCTCACCTACTTAAGTTAGAAAATTAAACCCTAAGCTGAAATTCATAATCACAAGGTGGAATTTTCTATAAGTAAGCCAAAATAACTTATAAAAGCTAGAAAATTCACATGGCATTGCTACCAAATCATAGCCAAACTCCAACCATCATACCAAGACTGAAATGTTTCTCCAAAAGCTGAAATTTGCCAACCACCACTTAAACCATGAAATTTTCCAAGTAAACTACCAAAATCAAGCTCTAAATCTATTCATATGCAAGTAATAAAAGAAAAGAGGGCTTCTTGATGTAGTTACCTTGAAACCCTAAGAAGAAATGGAAACCAAGTGTTTCTCTTTCCCAAATCACTCCACCAAAGCCCTTAATCCTCCCAAAAGGTCAATTTTTATGGTTTCGATTGCAAGTTTATGGTGAAAACTCAAGGATTCAAGCTAGATTTGGAGGTTGAAGATGAAGTTTCCTCTCTCTTTTTTCTCTCAATATGGCCGGCCAAGAAGATCAAAAATAAAGGGTTAGTTTGGTCAAATTTTATGTTTATTAAAGGCTAAGAATAGTCTAAGTCCAAGTCAAAGTTCCATAGCTTTTGTGACACTTGGCTTTCTATGGTTAATCCTCATCCAATTGTCTCCCAATTACTAAAATATCTTGCCAACCTCTAATTATCCCTTAGCACCTAATAAAATAATATCCCTTTGCACAAAACTCCTCCTAATTTTCAAAAATTTAACGCACATACCGCATTAGTGGGTCCTACCTCCATAATGCACTTCGAACTTAATATGTACTAACTTATTCAAGAAAAATGCTTTAAAAACTTGACTCACTTGTAAAAATATCGCGGAAATTAAGGCGATAATTTAAAGTAAAGAGAATGCATTCAGAGAAATAAAATAAAATATAAAATAATTTTTCAAATCCTCACACTCTCTCCCCCTTAACAGAATTTCGTTCTCGAAATTCTCTCCTTTGCCCACAAGACTCGATTCTACTGTGTTTTCTTCCACTTTTCAAGAGCATCCCCTCACTCATGTTGCTACCACAACCTTACCTAGAGAGAAAATCTTAATAAGGCAATGGCTAAATTAACATGTTAAGATCAATGAAGGTATCAAAAGGTGAAAAGTGACATAACTTCAAACTCGGTGAAAAGAAGGGTTGAAACTTGGTTACTACTCTTGCTAATTCTTAAACTTATACACTGTACGTTGACAAATCATCCACAACATAAGGCACCTCTCATTTTTACAATTGTACCACTAGATCCGAATCACCCTTCCCAATCAAAATTTCTTCCTTTCAAACCACAAATGAAGAATTCTCGCTTAAATTCAAGACTAAATTATAGTAATAGATTCATGAATAAGGATCCAATGCTGCCTAACCACCAATATTTAATATCACTCATTAAAACATCAGGTACCAAGTCTACTATTTCTAACAGGGATACAACTTACTACATAAAATTTCCCTACACATAGTCTAATAATTACAACTATTTCAGGCAAACCTCACTAATTGCTAACTTGGACTATTACAACTGCTTCATCATCACGAAATTCATTTGGCTTGGACAGTTCCTCACTTGATGTCCAAGTTGGCCACATCTAAAACATGCACCAGTTTTCAAATAACATAATCCCGTATGAATTTTGTTACCTGTTTCACACTTAGCAGTTACGCATCTCTTCATAAGGTATCCATTCTTTCTTTTCTTCCTCTCTTTATCCTTCATAGCAAATTCATCTTTACAAATCTCTTTACGTTTCCCTTTAGTATCACGAGAACTTTCTTCACCCCTTTTTACCTTGATTACTAGGAATGTCTTGAGATGCTATTCGACTTGGCAAATGTACCAATTCAAACTTATTCCACACCTCTTCCAGGATCCCTTTATGTTTCTTTTCAATTCTATGTTCTTGTGCAGTAGCTCAATTTTCTCCACGTATTCTTGTTCCCATCATCCTTCCCAGTGCTCAGCTAATCTCTTTTGGAACTCTATTTCCTTTCGAAGAATCTCTATTTCCTTATATATATCAGCCAAATTTGTCATCTCACCGATTCACTTAACTCAAATGATAGCTTGCCAGGCAAATCAAAAGATCAGAATAAGTAACTAATTACAATTGAAAACTCTAACCATATAACTTTTAAATTCATTCACTTCCAATCCCACCACAAAAGATTAAACTTAACTATTCTCAAATGAGGTAGATGAGAAAGTGGAACACAGGTAGGGCAATATCTCAAGATACGATGCCACTTATTCTTATGCTGGGATCTTAACACAAGGTGTACCTTTATCACTTATGTTCATAACAAAACCCTAAAGCGTACTTCATATATCAAAAGTTTCACACCCTATCTCAAGTTTTTGCATATAGGTGTAGAATTCAAATTCTTTTTCTCAAATCTCCATACCTAATTCCAAAACTCTCAATTTAGGCATGATAATAATCAAAGCCAAGTCCATACTTTGACATCAATGGATAGGTATCAATGAAGTATAGGCAAGAGTAGTTCATCGAGAACCAAGCTACGGTTATCAAATATCACAGGAGGGGTAGAAATACCTATATAGTTGCAGTTAAACCGCTTCAAAATTAAGTAAACACTTATCAAGTCCTCACGTTCATAGGAGAAGGGAAACAAGTCTTCAGTGCTAATTTTCCAATGTACACTACAATCTAGCCACCATCTATAGAAACCCTAACCAGACTGTTACTAGATTAGTCCATGATAGCATTCCTAAATCCAATCCCCTTGATCAGTTCAATTCCTAGATCAAATGTTAGAATCTTCTGCACCTTGATTTTTGCTCTCAAAACTTACCTCAAGTGCAATCAAGATACCGACTCTTAGTCTAGTACTCTCTACTTTTTGGTACTCGGGTACAAGAAGTCAAAATAAGATAATTCACAATTTGAGCCGGCCGGTCCCAAGAGTAAATCACCCATATTAGAGATTCCTACCTGACGCACATATCTATCCTTCTCGAGTCTCATGATAAAGGGTTTATACTTATAACAGTCATGATTCATAACTTACACCCAAGAAGAACACTTCATCCTTTACACTTATTCATATAATCGGGACCATAACACCACTTGGCCCCAAGCTCACTCCGCGCAGAGACCACGCGAAGCAGCTCTGATACCACCTGTGACAGTCCCATCTCCCCCTAGGGTTTGGCAGACCGCCTGCCAAACTCTCGCCAAGACTCAATCACAATTCATGAAATTTACAAATGATAATCTCAAAATAAAAGTGATATTAAGTACAACCTTCAATATATACACTCATGGACCTCCAATGTCCACACAATCTATAATACAACCAAGGAGTCAAACTTGGAAAAAAATCAAACCAAACAAGCTGGCTAGACATCTATGAAGTGCTCGCGTGAGCGACTGACGAATTTAGATGAAATCTAGGCCTTCCTCAATTCAATCGCTCATGTTCTCATCCCTGTAAGGAAAACAAATTTGCATGGAATGAGATAAAAATCCAGTGAGGTTCCAAGAAAATAGGCAGGTAATATAACAGGCAAGACCATACACCGGATATCAAGAAACAAGTCAAAACTCAAATAGATCATGACCCAATATATAGTTAAGCAAATAGCCAGATAGATCATGTAGAAGTGTACAGTAAAGAACACATTCATGGCAAAGGATATAGGTTGTTCTCAGAAGCAAGTTCCACTACAGCTTGATCAAGGTCGGTTGACTCTCCGTCAACCACGAATTTTAATGTCCGTAGATCACCACTTTACACCAATTTTCGTCCACCAAATATACCTCTTACTGGGCCCAAACGTCAAAGAAGTACCCAAAGTTCGCCGATCTTCTCAACCAAGCCCTTGCTGGTTCGATTCGACCAACTAGCCCTGGATTGGACTTATAATCCTAGATATTTAGGAATTCAGAATTTGGCTTATAGCCCCAAGTATTCAGTATTTAGGAGTGGAGTCGTTGGTTGTTATCCAATGCTCACGCAATAAAAATTGGAGACGTTAGTTGACTTAACGCTCCATATTCAGTAATATCAGTGTTCAAGTGATGAATTCCAGTCAAGAGTAAACAGGTTAGGAACTTGTTCTTTACCCAAGATTGCCCAACTTACCCGACCGTCCTGAGGCTAGTCTAAAGAAAGAGGTCCAACGAGGGCCCAGTTCAGCCGTTACCAACCTACATTCACGCATACGCATGAGTAACCCTAAATTTCACTTACCCGACGTCTCGGATAAGGTCCAAGGCCTAGTTCAACCACTACAAGAGAAATGTAGCTGGTCTACAATTCAACTGCTACAAGAGAAATGTAGTCGGTCTGCTATTCAACCGCCACAAAAGAAATGCAACCGGTCTACAGTTCAACCGCTGCAAGAGGAATGCAGCCGGTCTACAATCATGCACACAAATATACATGTCCACACACAGGATCAATTGATTCAAGTTCATGGAGGTCGAGTGCGAATAAGGACACACTCGCCTAGCCATGATGAAGTCACAAGTAATGTCCAGCAATGCACATTCTCCAGTATTCCAAGTATTCAAATCAATATACAGGTCACATGCACATCAAGTTACTTGTTCATGCATGAATGAGATATCAAGTGTTTAGTCAAGTTAGGTCAATTGAGCGTTCATAAGAGCACACTCGCCTAAACAAGTTCAAGTCACAAATAACCTCAGCATATCCTATTTCAATCATTTCAAGTCCAAATAGTTGAAAATCGGGTAGGTGCGAAAACCTGATCAAACAAGAAAACTGGAGAAAAACTGCAGAAATCAAATATTTGGTAGCAAATCCGGCCACAAATCCAGCCACAAATTCGGTCGAAAATTCAGCCATAAAGTGGCCGGATCCTAGCCACATTTTAGTTATAACAAAACGGTCAGTACATATTTTAACAAAATATCAAAAGTTTAGTTGAGATAGGTCAGGTGCAATAAAGTAAATACTTGCCTATGAGACGATAAATCAAGTACCTAGCAATTTCTAGCAATAGTGAGCATGTAACACGCAGTTGGAATGCTCACTAATCAATTGTAACCCTTTACTTTAACCCTGATTTGTCCTCTTGAACTCTCTCGAGTCTTGTGGTCACATACTATATTAAAATACTAGCAATACAAAACCAAAATACATGAAGAAATTAAGGTTTCAAACTTCATTTCTTTTTATTTAAGCCTCAATTCTACCCATAAACCAAACTCAAAATAGTGTACCAACTCCTATCTTAAAGTTCGAAATGAAAGTAAGTACAGTTCTAGGAAAACAGAATTTTTCCAGTTTTGCGTGATACTATTTGAAAAATCATATCTCAAGCTTCTTAAGTCCAAAATTTATAAAATTTATACTGTCAGAAAATAAACTCAAAGGGTTACAATTTCCCAAAAGACACATTTGTAAGATTCTGTCCACAAGTCAGTCAAATTCCAACCTCAAATTGCTGTTTCATCCAGTCGAAAGACAGAACAGGTGTGGAAATTCAGTCAATTTTGGAAAATCACAGATATTCATAGGAATTGAGAAAAATTCTAAACTTTTCATGGTACAAAGTACCTTGAATCTAGTTTCAAACGCAACAAACGGAACTCAATTCTTACTTTTCTACTCCAAGATATAATAGATTTCCCAAGATTGCTCAAGGTTTCCCGCAGAATATTATCAGCAGCACTTCCTTTGTGTTTACCAATTTTTCCAGCCATTTTCAAGGCTTCATTCTCACAACAAAGCAGCCTCAAATCAAGCATATACATACCAGGCCAACAACTCACTAAGTCAAGCATATATATAGCATATAACCCTCACCTACTTAAACTAGAAAATTAAACCCTAAGCTGAAATTCATAATCACAAGCTGGAATTTTCTATAAGTAAGCCAAAATAACTTATAGAAGTTAGAAAATTCATATGGCAAAGCTACCAAATCATAGCCAAACTCCAACCATCATACCAAGACTGAAATTTTCACCAAAAGCTGAAATTTGCCAACCACCACTTAAACCATGAAATTTTCCAAGTAAACTACCAAAATCAAGCTCTAAATCTACTCATATGCAAGTAATAAAAGAAAAGAGGGCTTCTTGATGTAGTTACCTTGAAACCCTAAGAAGAAATGGAAACCAAGTGTTTCTCTTTCCCAAATCCCTCCACCAAAACCCTTAATCCTCTTAAAAGGTCATTTTTTATGATTTGGATTGCAAGTTTATGGTGAAAACTCAAGGATTCAAGCTAGATTTGGAGGTTGAAGATGAAGTTTCCTCTCTCTTTTTTCTCTCAATATGGCCGGCCAAGAAGATGAAAAATAAAGGGTTAGTTTGGCCAAATTTTATGTTTATTAAAATCTAAGAATAGTCTAAGTCCAAGTCAAAGTTCCATAGCTTTTGTGACACTTGGCTTTCTATGGTTAATCCTCATCCAATTGTCTCCCAATTACTAAAATATCTTGCCAACCTCTAATTATCCATTAGCACCTGATAAAATAATATCCTTTTGCACGAAACTCCTCCTAATTTTCAAAAATTTAACGCACATACCGCATTAGTGGGTCCTACTTCCATAATGCACTTCGAACTTAACATGTACTAACTTATACAAGGAAAATGATTTAAAAACTTGACTCACTTGTAAAAAATATCGAGGAAATTAAGGTGATAATTTAAAGTAAAGAGAATACATTCAGAGAAATAAATTAAAATATAAAATAATTTTTCAGGTCCTCACAAGAAGAAACTAAAGGGTTCTCTCAAAAGATCAGCAAATACGTGTTGATTTGAAAAGTCACCATAAGACTCTGAAGATTCAAGTACCAGACAGTCAACATGAATCCAGATATGCTTCCACAATTTTGTTGTTGATTTATCTTTCAGTAATCATCATAAAGATTTTGGATTTAATAGGTGATGGTTTTCATCAAAAGTTAATATAAATAACCACTAACAAGTGGTATCAAAGAAAGTTATTGTTGATTATTGAGAAATAATTTGTGGTTTAGTAATTTGTGATTTTTTCTAATAAAATCAAGTTTACTTGTCGTAGAAGAATCAACCAACTGTTTGTGTTCAATTTGTTTATATGATATGAATGGCCAATTGTTCAATTTTGTATGTCTCAAGTATCAAGACAAGAAGTTAACTTTCATGTTCACGGCTTTCATGTTTTTGGCCTACATGCATGTATGCTACTTTTATGCTTTCTTTTTAAGTTTTTATGGACACAACTTTCTTTATTGATTTTTTTTTGGACAGCAAAAAACAAAACCAAACGGCTTTCTTTATTGATTATTGAAGCTGTGGGTATACTTTTAGAGTTATAAGATTAGGAACATTAATTTAGTTAATACTTGGATTTTTGACTTGTTTTCTTGTTTAAGAGTCAATATGCCTATATTTATGTTAAGAAAATTAGAATTTTTCTAGTTTGAGTGAATCATAATAGAGTTAAACAAGACATTGAAGTCTTACAAAGTCCAAAAAGTTGGCCCACTAAATATAAAGTCTAATAAGACAATTATGGGTTTCAAGAAGATTTTGGACTTAACTAATATATTTTGACTCAAGTTATGGATATGGATTTTTGATTCAATAAGTCTTGATCCATTTGACTGCTAGACTAGAATTGACTGGTTTGATCAGAATTAATAAGTTTGACTAGTTTGATCATATTTGACTAAAGTTGACCAAAGCTGACTTTGATCTAAAATTTTGTATAATTTTAAATTTAAATATTGGTATGATTATATATATATATATATATGTATCATTATACTATATAAAAATGAGTTGTGGTCAAAGAGGGTTTAAATTTCAAACGCATGGGTAGGGGCTTTTTGGGAATGTGGAATATTTTTAAAACTTTTGGTACAACTGAGGGTAGTATGTATTTAGGTATATTTACCGAAATGCCCTCATTTTGGTAAATTTAAAGCTTTGATTTATAAAGACATCTGAATATTTCTGGAATATGGAATTATTTTGCAATCGTTTTTGCATCGAGTACAACTCACATAAGTTTATGTATTGGTATAATTACTGAAATGGTGTTATAAACACATTTAATTGAAGTGTGGCTTTTGTTGTGCAATTAACACAAAAACATATTACCACGTTGTGCATTTAACACATTGCTATATGAGTTTCTAGAACAAAGTTTGTACTTAAGCCCAAGCTTTTATGTAGCAAAATAACAGGAACATAACTGATTAATTCCCTATGTCTTTTGGTTGGGTTCGTTCATACATTAGTTCCTATTAACAATTAATTATTGCTGAGAGCAGTGCCAATTTCTTTTTGCCCCCTTTTTTAGGTTTAAAACCTCCAACAAAATAGAACTAAGAAAGAAACCTGTTTGGGATCTTGGCAGGCTCTTCATTGAATGGTATTGAGTATTTATAATAAGAAATTATAGCAATTACTACATCATGGCTGAACGGTTGACCTTTGTACTTCTTCTGTTACTTTGCTGGCTTTCTGTTTCTCTGTGTTATTGCTTTTTGAGGAATAGAATCCATGAGAATGTTTTTGCATTGGTATGGTTTCTCTCTGGGACTGAGGTCGGTTATTTCTTTTCCCTTTGGCTAATCACTTTTTTGTAAATTAAGATTTACTTGATTCTATTTGCTTCAAATTTGTGTTGGCTTTGTAGGCAAATTTTGAAATTAAGTAAATATATTGTAGTACACAAATGTAAGAATTGGTGCAAATCTTGGTCAATGTACATTTCTTTGGATATCATGTTTAATGGATCAGAACTAAAAGGAATCTGCGTTATCTTAATATCACATATTCATTTGTTTGAAACAACTTATGTTTGCTCTTGAACGATTTTCAACTGACATCTGTAGAAGCCTTTTGGGAATGGTAAAATTGTAAAAGCATTGATAAAATAAAGTGGACAACTGCATGTTACAATTAGAATATTCTATTATCAGGTTTATCATATTTGATGACTATTTCTTTCCAAAATATACTATTATTTGTCCAATGAAAAATCCTCTCTAACCACAGGCAGCAAACACCCGCGCAATGCGCAGGCACCCCCCTAGTATATGTATATATTTAAAATAAAGTAATTGAAATAATATGCCACCAAAGTGATCTCTATTGTGAAAATTAATTTATTTTAGAATATAACTAGTTGGGTACTTGCAATTTTGTGAATATTAATCGACCCAAAGGGGGGTCAATGTTTAACAAGATTGCATGTGCACGTGATGTTTATTCGAATTTTTACATGTGAATTATAAATTAGCCCAAAGAAAATTTTATTTTTGACATGTTCTTATTGTTAGTGTTTATTACTGTGTCAAGATATTACTTAAAAGTTAATTTTTTTGTTTAAAGACGAAATATTAATGGAATATCAGTATCTTGAGATGGAGTAACCTTTATTTGAATTTATTATTATTTTGGTCTATGCGAGCTTATTTTAATTATTTGATATTTTTTGTCTAGTTGTAAATGATCTTGCAAATATAACTACCAACATCAATAATATTATTATGCTGAATGGCACAAATATCAAGTCTTGGAAAGAAAACCTCTATTTCTTGGAGTCATTGATTTCGACCTTGCATTAAGAACTGATTCTCCCCCACCTCTTACAAATCAGAGTATCTCTGATGAAAAGAGGGATTAAAAAAGGTGGAAGAGATTAAATTGCTTATATTTGATGATCATTAAAAAGGGCGTTCCAGGTGCATTTGGAGATAAGTGCGTTCTTGATACATCTAGTTTCAATGAGATATAGTGGGAAAGGTAATATCAGGAAGTGCATCATAGATATGTCTCACCTTGCATCTAAGTTGAATAATCTTAACTTAGTACTCTCTGAGGAATTACTAGTGGGTCTGTTTTTTATAGCTCTTTCTACAAATTTACCTAATTTAATGCGAGTTACAACTATCAGAGAGATTTGGATCCTAAATGAACTCATCTCATACTATGTAGAGGAAGAGAAAAGGTTAAAGCAAGATCGGACAGAGAGTGCTCAAATGATCTCAATCCCTAATAATAAAAGAAAGGGATATAAGAGAAAGAAGGATAAGGAAACTATAGGTATGACACCTCAAAAGAAACAACAAAAAAGACTGGTTGAATCGGAAAAGAACGGTTGTTTCTTCTATGGAGTTAAAGGGCATAAAAAAACCAACTACTACACTTGGTGTGCTAAGAAAGGTATGCTTCTTAACTTAGTTTGTTCTCAGGTTAATTTAATTTCGGTACCTAAACACACATGGTGGATAGATTCTGGTGTAACCAATGACATTAGTGTGTTTATGTAGGGTTGCTTGAACTGTTGAAAGTCTAATGATAGTGAAAGATATATCTATGCGGATGGTGGCAAGAGAATTCAAGTTGAGGCAATCGGAGTTTTTAGATTATTGTTAAAGACCAGATTTTATTTGGATCCTAATGAAATATTTATTGTACCATCTTCTTGATGAAATTTAATTTATGTTTCTGCTATGGAACAAATTCGGTTATTTTTTTTCATTTGGAAATGGAAAGTTTAAATTATTTCATGATTCAAAATTAGTTGGTTCTGGTTCTTTATTATATTATAATAATCTATATTTAATTGATACAATTGGCTCATTTAATGAATCTCTACATTTGAGTACTAGAGGAGTAAAGAGAAAATTAATCAATAAGAATTTGACTGCATTATGGCACAAGAGATCTCCAAGACGAAAAATGGAAAGATTTGTGTCAAATGAAAATTTTGACCTATTGAATTTTATAGATTTTGATGATTGTATTAATTGTATAAAAGGGAAGCAAACCAATCAAAGGAGATTTAAAACCAATAGGACCTTGAATGTCTTAGAATTTATACATATAAACATTTGTGGGCCATTTTCTACATTTGCTTGGAATGGTCAACAATATTTTATAATATTTATAGACGATTTTTCATGATATGGCTATATATATCGCATTTCTAAAAAGTCACAATTAATGGACGTATTCAATTTTTTTAAGGCTGAAGTTGAGAACCAACTCAACAAAAAAATCAAAAGCGTCAAATTTATCCATGGTGGTGAGTAAGATATGACAGTTTAGGTGAGCAATGTCTAGAACCATTTGCTAAATACTTAAAAGAATGTGGTATTATCCCACAGTATACTATGTCGAGTTCACCTATTATGAATGATGTTGCTAAAATATGAAATATGACATTTAAGGACATGGTAAGGAGTTTGATTTGTCATTCTTCTTTATCAGAGTCACTCTTAGGAGAAGTACTTAAGACTGTAGCATATATCCTTAACAAAGTTCTAATTAAGGCAACTACCAAAACCTCTTATGGAGATTGGACTGGGAAGAAACTTAGTTTAAAGCATTTACATATTTGGGGATACCCAACTAAGACGAGGCCTTATAGGCAAAATGAAAGGAAACTGGATTTAAGGACAATTAGTTGTTATTTTATTGGATACTCTGAAAGATCTATTTACAAATTTTATGATCCTATTACTAAATCGATATTCGAGATAGAAAATGCTTTATTCTTTGAGAGTGTTGAGTTTGGGGGAGGAGATACAGTTAGGGATCTTGTCTTTGAAGAGGAATATATTAATATTCTCATAGGTGTCATTGATCTTATTCAAAATCCTATTCCTGACCTTGTTCTTGATACAGTAAATCAAGATAATGTCAAAGAACCTCTTGTTCAAGAAACTGCTATAGAAGAACAAACTCTATCTCCTCAAGAACCAAGACCATTAAGAAGAGCTACTAGAAAAAGAAGAAATGTAGTGCCAGATGATTACATTGTTTTTCTCCAAGAACATGAGGATGACACTGGAATGATGAAGATGGTCCAATCAACTTCTGTCAAGACATAAAAAGTTCAAATTCTCAAAAGTGGATCGATACTATGAACGAAGAGATTAAGTCTATGAAAGAAAATGACATCTAGGATCTTGTTCCATTGTTAGAAGGAGCGGGGACCCATTGATTGTAAATGGATATTTAAAACTAAGAGGGATTCAAAAGGTAATGTGATAAGGTACAAAGCTAGTCTTGTCACTAAATGCTTTACACAGAAAGAAGGCATCAACTATAAAGAGACCTTTTCTCTGATCTCTTCAAAGGATTCTTTTTAGATTATAATGGTATTAGTGGTGTATTTCAACCTTGAGTTACACCATATGGATGTAAAAATAGTGTTTTTCAATGATAACATTGATGAGACAATCTATATGGTGCAATTAAAAAACTTTGTATCGAGAGACCCAAAGACTATAGTCTGCAAACTTAAGAAATTCATCTATGGGTTCAAGCGATCATCTCGACAATGGTATTTTAAGTTTCATCAAGTGATCATCTCATTCGATTTTAAGATGAATTTAGTTGATGATTGTATATATCATGATTTCTATGGGAGCAAGTATATTTTTCTGATATTATATATTGATGACATTTTGTTTGTCAGCAATGATATATACCTGTTGCATAAAACTAAGAGATTTCTAGTTAAGAATTTTGAGATGAAAGATCTTGGTGATGCATCCTTTGTGTTAGGCATACAGATACACCAGGGTCGCTTTTGAGGTATTCTTGTACTATTACAAAAGAATTATATCAAAAAAATTCTTAGAAAATATGGCATACATGTGACGACCCCACCTTCCCCTAAGGCAAACCAAAGGGTTCGGTGGACCGCATGCCCAACTCTCGCCGGGACTCACTACAATCCTTAAATGATAAATAGACCAATTTCCAATGATTATATCTAAATGTGCCAAAATAATAACACGATTAAAATTTTTTTCATTGCACAAGTATATCCAAGGATACAAATCTCAAGTCAACTACATTGAGTTCCAAATCTTACAATTTCCCCAAAGGTCAGTTACAAAATCCCAAACTATACAAAAGACTAGCCTTCACTAGTACCTTCCAATCACTTCCTTCACATCACTCCCCTGTTAAGGAATAACAAATGGAATGGGATGAGCTAACGCTCAGTGAGGCCAAGGAAAGCAGGCAAAAAATAAGTACAACTAGCATTGAAGTTTATACAAGAAGACAGCCATGATATTCATATAACTCACAAGGGAAAACAAAACACAATCAATAAGGATACGGGAGCTCTCAGCAGCTAATTTCCAATTGCTTTGCCCAAGTTCGATCCAATACCTCCACGTGGTGACACTCCGTCAACCGGATCGGTATTTAATTCTGTAGAACTTCACTTACTCTATTTATGGTTCTGAGTCGACATGAGAGGTACCTCCCACTCGAATCGGTGTGGTACATGCTACCGCTCAGAGAAATAAGTGGTCGATGAGACATCGCTCCAATCGACTTATACTTTGATTATGGTTCTGAATCGACATGAGAGGTACCTCCCACCCGAATCGGTGTGGTACATACTACCACCCAGAGAACCGATTATAGCACGTATGAGTGGTCGATGAGACATCACTCCGTCGACATGAGAGGTACCTCCCCACCCGAATCGGTGTGGAACATGCTATCGCTCAGAGAACCGATTGTTTGTTTAGGGTTTTGAGTCGACATGAGAGTACCTCTCACCCAAATCGGTGTGGTACATGCTATCGCTCAGGGAACCGATTATAGCACTGAAAACGGTATGAGAGGCACCTTCCCACCCAAATTGGTGTGGTACATGCATCCGCTCAGTGCTTACGAGTTAAACATGTTTATGAACAATTACCGATCATATGTATTCATGTAACAAGTATCGCATAATTGAAAGAAAGAGAGGACGAGGGCGTCCCCACGAGTATACACGTAAGTCGAGGAGGTTCACTCCACTCGACATCACAACCCAAATATGGTTTGCAATAGCAACACTTCACTTAATTCACATAACAATTCACTTCACACAATTCGAATATCAATTCACATAGCACAATTCAATTGTAGCATCACTTAAAGGAGAACGAGTGCGATAAAGTACACACTCGTCTCGACAAGTTTACGTATCATGTATAACACTTGTACAATTAATATTTTCAATCACATAAAGCATTTAACATGCACTTGACACTCACCAAATCAAAATAAGGGAGTTAGTGCAAAAGGCCTTTAGTAGTCGGCTCCGAGATTCTCTTCAAGATCCTCTTGAGCGCCTGAGCAAATAACAATTAACAATCACTCATAAATACTTACAAACTCCCTGCCAAACAAAGGAAGAATGTACATTCATTTTCAAACTAATACAATGTTTCAAAAAGCCTCAATATCTCAAAAATTGAGATTCAAAAGTGAGGGTTTAATAATACAAGAGAAACTGATTTCCTCCATGAAATCAAGTTGAAAACGATCAATCAATATCGAGAAGGAGTAATGAGTTCTCAAAAACTCATTTCGTACGAAATCAAGAAATTTCAGTTTTGCAACAATAATCTTTGGAAAATCGAATCTTTCACTCCGTAGGTCTAAAATTGGAAAACTTGGGTACCGTTGGAAACTAGATCTAAAGTACTAAAAGTCCCTATAAGACACTTTTCCAAAATTCTAAACGGAAGACATTCAATTTTTAGCCCAAAGTGGCTGGCCTGAACAAGCGAGACAGTTTCAGTCATGTTTTTCGGCAAATTTTGGAAATTCGGCAAAAATTCACAGAAAGTGAACTAGCCTCTGAAATTTATAGCACACCAAGAGTTCCAAAGAAGGTTTCTAACACAGCAAACAGAACTAAATTCTGAGTTTTGAGTATCAAGATATAGCAGTTCAAAGTTGCTAAATTTTAGCTACTAAACAGTGAATTTCCAGATTTGAAAGTAAACTTTGGGACATCATTTGGGTATCAAAATGGTCTTGGAATAACACCAATTTGGTACAATTCAACTTCCATATGAGAAATACTTCTCTATAAAATTTCACGGTAAAAACTCGTACGGGAAGTAGTTAAAAAAACTACCAAAGTTTAGGAAATTCTTAGAACAATCTGTCTTCTTGTTTTCTTTTCCTTTTCCAAACACTTTGCACCATGAAATCAGTCTCATTTTTGGTTCATTTTGTGAAACCAAGGTCCAAGAAACATTTCATAAGCCATTGATAGTGGGTTGACATCAAAATTTCGAAATAAAACATCTCAACAACAACTAAACCAGTCGGCCAGCAAAAGGAAGGGTTTTCGAGCTTTGCCGCAGTTTGGAAATTGAACCATATTTCACTCAATAGAACTTGTAATTGAGAATGGTTGGTGGCGTTGGAAAGTAGATTCAAAAATACACATTTCATCAGAACAAGTGGTTTCCAAAATCAGTTCATAAGTGAGAGAAAATAGAGCCACAAAATGCATCTTCTACCTTCTCTCGGATAGACCATCAAAACAGGACAACAATCTTGCTGAATCACTACGGCTCACTCATTTCAAACTAGAAGGTGAATTTTATACCGTTGGAAAGCTACAAATGTCTAGTTTTCAAATTCTGTAAAATGGCACTTGATTTTGACTTTTGCACATAGAGATATGTTCGACCAAACGGGCACTGTTCAACTGCCCAGAACAGATTCGACCAATTTCAAAGCCTGTTCGACCAAAGGGGCACTGTTCAAACCAATTTCACAGTCCAATAACCAACAAATTTTTGAAATTCAAGCAAGACAAGTACAGGACAGATTCGGCTAGTTTCATGCACCAACTTTCCTTCGAATTTCTCTTCATTTCTAACCGTATTCTTTCCATCTAAACACATAACAATCAAAAGCAAGCAATTTACACCTCAAGCCAGCTACCAATAGGCCACCTCAAGACCTCTACCTAAAGATTAAAGCAAGAATTTAAACTCCTCAAGTCCGCTACCTAGATTCATGCATAGGGTTCAAACCCTTGCCATTAAAGCTCCAACTTTGAAGAAAATGGAAAGATTCAAGGTGGATGAAGGCTACCTCTTAGCTCTTGAAGAAACCAGAAATTTTGCGCCAAAAACTCCCAAGAAAACCCGCCAAGATGAAGCCTTTCTCCAAGCTAAAGTTGCTCTCCAAGTGTTATGTGAGTTGTGTGAAGATTCAGAGGTGAAATGGTGCAAGATTGGATGGAGTTTTCTTTCCTCTTCTTCCTTGGGGCTGTTATGACAACCCCACTTCACCCTAAGGCGAACCAAAGGGTATCGGCGAGACGCTGCCCAACTCTCGGCTAGGACTCGGTACAATTCCCGTTCAAGTTTAATACCATAATAACTAATAAGACAAGACGAAGTAAGAAAAAGAAGTCGCTTACATATATAAATATCCAACTCTTACAACCACAAGTTCAAAATACAACTACTTTCCCAAAATATACAATTTCCCAAAGGATTGTCTAGACAAATACATTCCAAATTCTAGCCAAAAGAGCCATCAAGTAGGCTTTTCCATCATCCTTTCCAGTTCAGCACCTGTTAAGGAAAACAAATCTAACGGGGTGAGCGGAGGCTCGTGAGGCCAAGAAAACATG
This sequence comes from Coffea humblotiana, assembly GCA_023065735.1. Classification (NCBI taxonomy): domain Eukaryota; kingdom Viridiplantae; phylum Streptophyta; class Magnoliopsida; order Gentianales; family Rubiaceae; genus Coffea; species Coffea humblotiana. The sequence goes on along the minus strand of JACYVW010000061.1, from coordinate 24,503 downwards.
CAAAACACGTAGTTCAAATAACAATAACACTTGAACCAAGAATGAAAACTGTAACATTCAAGTAAGTCACAATTAACAATAAAACACACTTGATAAGGATGCAGGAGCTCTCAGGAGCTATGTTCCACTTGCTCGATCCAGAACCTCCACGAGTTGACACTCCGTCAATCGGGTAGGTTATAATCCGTAGAACTTCACTTACACTTTCCCCGTTCACTGTTACTCCCCCTGCTCCGGGCCTGCACTTCTTTTATATAAAGCGATACTACTCGAATATGCCAAGATAGATCTCTCCAATAGATCAATCTTATCGCTTTTTCCATGGTTCAACAAGCTTCTCGACCAAACCCATGCCGGCTCGAGTCGCAAGGTCGGCCGATGAAATTTGGGCGTCTCTCGCTATTATCACTAGAAGTCGAGGAGATTCACTCCAATCGACATATGCCAACCATAGCATATTTAACCATTTCAACACTTCACTTAATACACTTGACAATTCACTTCAAGCAATTCAAATACACTTCACTTAAATGAGAACGAGTTCGATAAAGTACACATTCGACCCGGCATATTCAACATACTCAATCAAAATAACAATTAAGCACGTAACAATTTTTCACACACTTGACACTCACCAAGTCAAGATAAGAGTGAGTGAACGAGCAATTAAGTCGTTAGGCGTCCGCTTCGAGATTCTCTTGCAGATCTCCCTTGAGTGCCTGGACAATTAACAAGTATTCTCAGTCACAACCATGTATTTATCAATAGAGAAGGTACACTCATTTAAACTAGTCAATACCTCAAACAAGAACCTTAACCACTCAAAAATAAAGGTTCAAAAGTGAGTATTTATTAACACAATAAAAATTGATTTCCTCCCATGAAATCAAATTTAAAACGATCAATCATTATCAAAAGGTAGAGAAAAGTTCCCAAAACTCATTTCCCATCGAGTCGGAAAATTTCAGTTTTGCACGTCAAACTTAGAAAAATCAGAACTTGCACTCAGTAGTCCAAAATTGGAAAAATTTATACCGTTGGAATCTTGGTTCAAAGTTACTAAAATTACCTATAAGACACCTTTCCACAGATTCTAAACAGAATACCATTCAAATTTCAGCTCAAAGTGGCTGATTTGAGCATACAAACAGTTTCGGTCATGTTTTTTCAGGCAAACTTTAAAAATTTGGCAAAATTCACAGAAAGTGAACTAGCCTCTGAAATTTGTATACAATCAGAATTTCAATCAAGGTTTCAATCACACAAACAGAATTAAATTCGGAGTTTTGAGTGTCAAGATATAGTAGCTCAAAATTGGTAAATTTTCACTACTAAACGGTTGAATTTTCCAGATTTGAAAGTAAACTTTGGGACATCATTTGGGTATCAAAATGGTTTTAGAATAATACCAAATTTGGTACAATTCAACTTCCATAGGAGGAATACTCCTCTATTCAAATTTTCACATAAAAACTCGTACGGAAAGGTAGTTAAAAAACTACCAAAATCTAAGAATTTCCCAAAGCAAATCTGTCTTCTTGTTTTTTTTTTTCCTTTTCAAACACTTTGCACCATGAAATCAATCCCATTTTGGTTAATTTGTGAAAACCAAGGTCCAAGAAACATTTCATAAAGCAATTGATAGTTGGTTGACATCAAAATTTCAAAATAAAAACATCTCACAAACAACTAAACCAGTCGTCCAGCAAAAAAGAAGGGTTTTCTAGTTTTGTCGCAGTTTGGAAATTGATCATATCTCACTCAATACAACTTGGAAATTGAGAATGGTTGGTGGCGTTGGAAACTAGAATCATAAGACTACATTTCATCAGAATAAATCATTTTTAAAATCAATTCATAAGTGAGAGAAAATAGAGCCACAAAATGCAGCTTCACCTTTCTCTCGGATAGGCCATCAGAACAGGACAGCAACTTTGCCGGCTCACTACGACTCACTCATTTTGAACTAAGAAGTGAATTTTATACTATTGGAAAGCTAAAAATTTCTAGTTTCAAATGCCACAAATGGAACTCGATTTTGATGTCTGTACAAAGAGATATGTTAGATCAAAGAGACACTGTTCAGACTGCATGAACACATTTTCCAGGTTTCTTCACAATTTCGAAAATTTCAAGTTTTACTCAACCAATTCAAAATGATTTTGGTAGTATACAACATATATACATCAGTTTCACAGTCATTTGAGCATAAAAAATTTCGAAATAAAGGACGGAAATAATAGGACAGATTTTGGCCAGCAACCATGCGCAATTTTCCTTCATCTTTCCTTCATTTCTTAATCCATAATCAACTCATCTAAACACATAACAATCACAATCAAGCATTTACACCTCAAGCCCGCTACCTAGAGGTCACCACAAGACCGCTAGCCTAACATTTAAAGCAAGAAAGTAAACTCCTCAAGTCCGCTAGCTAATCCATGTGTAGGGTTCAAACCCTTGCAATAAACAACCATAATCTTGAAGAAATGGAGGGATTGGATGAGTTGATGTGTATACCTCTAGCCTTGCTTGAAACCAGAAATTTTGCCAAAAATCTCCCAAGAAAACCGCAAGATGAAGTCTCCACCAAGATTAAGTAAATCTCCAAGTAGTTAGAAGATTGGGTGATGATTTGTGTAAGAAATGGAAGCAAGATGAAGTGAAATGGAAGAGCTCTTCTCTTTTTTTTTCTTGCTGTTCGGCCAAGCTTGAGGAGAGGAGAGAGAGAGTGTTTGATGAATGAAGCTTCTCTTGGAAGCTTAAGTGATTTGTGGTTAAAATTTGACAAAAGTCAACTATGAATAGTACTCGCGCGCGAGGTTTCGTATCCGTTTTCTCTCGGTTTGTTTCACTTGTGCACTAAACCTCCAATGTAATTCCTTTAACACTATAATTATTCACTCTTAGTAGTCTAGAATAAATTTCTTAAATCTCCATTGGGTCGATTTGACGTGAAAAACGCGAACTTCCGATTCGCGCGCGATAAAGCGAAACTTAAAAGAAATTCTTGTAACGATAATATAACTAACTAATACTAGGGTAAATAATCATAAAAATAACTATTTTAGAAATAAAAACACGAGTCCTCACATCCTCTCCCCCTTAAGAAAATTTCGTCCTCGAAATTATACCTTGATTTGAGAACAGGTCTGGATATTTTCCTCGAATTTCTTCTTCAACTTCCCAGGTTGCTTCCTCCAGTCCGTGGTTCCTCCATAGAACTTTCACCAACGGAATCCGCTTGTTCTCAATTCTTTCACCTTACGATCTAGAAGCTTTATCGGTTTCTCCTCATAGGTCAGTGCTTCATCAATTTCAATATTCTCCGGTTGCAGAACGTGAGACGGATCGGATGATATTTCTTAAGCATCGATACGTGGAAAACATTGTGGATCCGAGATAGACTTGGTGGCAATTCCACACTTCCTACACGTTGGATAATCTTATAAGGTCCTACAAATCTCGGTTGTAACTTCTTTCTCTTCCTGCAAAACTCGCTTTTAGAGGAGTAATCTTAAGAAAAACTTGATCTCCAACCGCAAATTCTAAGTCCTTCCTTCGGTTATCTGCATAACTCTTTTGACGACTTTGTGCGGTTTGAATCCTCTGGCGTATCAACTTCACTTTTTCGTTCGCCTCCTCAATCCAAGGCACTGTAGTCGGGTCTAAAATTTTCTTTCTCCACTTCATCCCAACAAATCGGAGACCTACACTTCCGACCATATAGTGCTTCGTACGGAGCCATTTGAATGAAGAATGAAAACTATTATTATAGGCAAATTCCACCAAAGTCAAATACTTACTCCAACTCTCCCCAAAATCCAAAGTACAAGTTCTTAACATGTCCTCGAATCTGAATCGTCCTCTCAGACTGTCCATCTGTCTGGGGATGGTAAGTAGTGCTAAAATTCAATTTAGTCCCCAACACTTCTTGCATCTTTTGCCAGAACCGGAGACAAATCTAGGGTCTCGATCGGACACAATACTTACAGGTATCCCGTGTAGCCTTATAATCTCATCTAAGTATAACTTAGCTAACTTCTCCAACGGGTATTTCATACTAATCGGCAGAAAGTGAGCCGATTTGGTCAACCTATCCACTATTACCCAAATGGCATCATGACCCCTTTGTGTCCTAGGTAATCCAGATACAAAATTCATGGTGATATTTTCCCATTTCCACTCGGTATTTCTAAAGGTTGCAAAAGACCTGATGGTTTCTGATGTTCGGCTTTAACCTGTTGACAAATCAAACAGGTCTGGACAAATTGAGCAATTTCCTTCTTCATGCTCTCCCACCAGTACAAACTCTTCAAGTTTGGTACATTTTATTCCCTCCAGGGTCCTACCGTGTACTTTAGATCGGTGTCGTTCCTCTAAAATTTCCTTCTTAGGCCTTCATCCATTTGTCACTACTGATCCGATTCCGAACCTCAATGCACCATTCACTCCCAAATTAAAATCTGACTTTTCTCCCTTTTTTGACTTTTTCCAACCACTTTTGCACTTCAGGGTCCCCTTCCCTCTGAGTCCCTCCTTTGATACGTTCCAACAAAGTGGATTTCACGACGATTATTCCCAAAGAATCCACTTTTCTCGTTCAAGTAGGGGGTTCCATATACTAACTCCTCCAACAAGTGCATCTCTTTAATCATCATCCTGCCACTTGCACTTGACGACTTAAATTATCGGCCACTACATGGGCTTCCCTAGATGGTACTTTATCGTGCAATCATAATCCTCCAAGAATTCCATCCACCTACGTTGTCTGAAGTTCAGCTCCTTTTGAGAAAACAAATACTTAAGGCTCTTGTGGTCGGTAAAAACTTCAAACGTCACTCCATAGAGATAATGCCTCCACTTCTTTAATGCAAACACTACACTACAGCCGCTAACTCCAAAATCATGAGTTGAGTATTTTTCTCGTGCGGCTTTAATTTCCTAGAGGCATACGCTATTACTTTCTCATTTTGCATAATACACATCCCAAGCCTTCCTTTGAAGCATCTGTATAGACCACAAAACTATCCATCCCATTCGGTAAAGCTAATACGGGTGCTCTCGTTAAACGTCTTTTTAATTCTTGAAAACTTTCTTCACACTTAGAACTCCATATAATTTCCCACTTTTCTTAGTCAGCTCAGTCATGAGTCCAGCAATTCTAGAAAAATCCTTGATAAATCTCCGGTAATACCCTGCTAACTCTATAAAACTTCGAACTTCAGTAGGGTTTTTCCGGTTTGCTTCCATTTGGAAACTGCTTCAAATTTGGCTGGATCCACTTTAATCCCGTCCTTAGAAATTATATGACTTAAAAATATCATTTCTTTCAACCAAAACTCACACTTGCTAAACTTAGCATACAACTGATGTTCCCTCAAATTTGTAAAACAATTCTCAAAATGTTTTTCGTGATCCTCCAAGGTCATAGAGTACACCAGTATATCATGAATGAATACCACTACAAAACTGATCCAGATAAGACTTAAAGACTCGATGCATTAAATCCATAAAAGCCGCAGGTGCATTGGTCAATCCAAACAGCATTACTGCGAACTCGAAATGTCCATACCTCGAGTTAAAAGCAGTTTTGGGTATATCCTTTTCCAAAATTCTCAATTGATAGTAATCCTGCCTGAGATCCAATTTGGAGAATTCAACCGCCCTTTGCAATTGGTCAAATAATTTATCAATGTGGGGCAAATGGTACTTATTCTTAATGGTAACATCGTTTAAGCCTCGGTAATCTATACACAGTCTTAAACTCCCATCCTTCTTCTTAACAAATAAGACCGGAGTTCCCCACGGTGAATCACTCTCCCTTATAAAACCTCGCTCCAGTAAATCCTGTATCTACAATTTCAACTCTTTCAATTCAGTTGGAGCCATCCTATACGGCGTTTTAGAGATATGTGCTATTCCCGGAGTCACATCAATCTTCAAAAGCTATTTCCCTTTCTGGAGTAAAGACTCTAACTTTTTCAGGAAAGACATCCGGATACTCCTTCACTACAGGCATATATTCTAATCTCACTTTATTGCTAGGAGTATTTCTAAGAAAAAGCCAAAATATCCCTGAACTCCCTTACTTAACATTTTCCTAACTCGAATTCCTAAAATAAGTGCAGATGAGGCTAATTTACCCCTTACATCCAATTTCAGAGTTGCCTCTTTGGAATGCACAACTCTACCGTTTTTCGTTTTACAGTTCAATTGAGCATTAATAACGGGCTAACCAATCCATTCCTAAGATAACATCATACCCCTTTGATCGTTAAGCCCATTAGATCGGTTAGTAATTTTCGTTCTCTAACCCATATCTCACAATCTCTATACACCAAATTAGCTAGTAAACTTGATCCCCAGTAGGTGTTCTTAACCTCCAAATCATAAGGTAAGTTAATTGCTTCAGATCTATTCCACTCATGAAGTTTGGGTTCACAAAACGAATGTGTCGCACCCGGATCAATTAAACGTTAGCTAAACGATGAAATAGGGATCATACCTTCAACCACCTAGTAGTATCGGGAATTTGTTGATGGATCCAGTGCATAAACCCTAATCGGTACTCTAGGTCGACTTCCTCCAGCACTAGTCTGCTTAGATGCTGATTTTCTCTGGCCGTTGAGTACTACCTCCTAACTTTTGGCGTCTTCGGACAACTCGCGAGTTGGTGCTCGGCACTACCACAGAACAAACACTTTCCCGACTTTCTCCAACAATCATTCTCCGAGTGATTTGGTTTGCCACAGTAACCATAGTTGACTTGGGGGGTTACGGCCGGACCACTAGAAGGCACTCCTCTCGATTGAACTGGCCCATTACGACCTCCTCTGGATAGAGCTCCCCTTGAAGCTCATGCGGTCCTTACTCCTCCCATTCCTCTTCCTATCTGGGAAGGTGGGGTACTTTTACTAGCCTGTCTAGAAGTATAACTAGAAATATTCCTTTTCTTAGAGTGAAAGTCTCTAACTTGCATCCTTGCCCACTCAACTCTCTGTGCTTTTTCCAAAGCTTCAGTAAAGGTAGAGTTTTGGGCTGCAGCCAAGCCCTTCTGAATCTCCACAAATCTTGTACGAACCGTCTTATCCTTTTCCGCTCATTAGTCACCAATTTGGGAGCGTACTTAGAAAGTTTAGTGAACTTCCCTTCATACTCAGGTACACTTAGAGTTCCTTGTCTCAACTTTATAAATTTGTCCTCTCGCTTCTCTTGGATCAGAGGCGGAAGAAACTTCTCATTAAACTCCCTCGTAAAGTTTTCCCAATTCCAAGGGGTTTGGGCTCTCTCCCACTTTCCCCTTATCATGTCCCACCAAAGCATGTGCACCCCTCAAATTGGAAAGCAGCAAAGTTCACGGCCTATCTTCGGTATAGTCTAAGGCGGCGAATATGTTGGTAATTCTAAGGACCCAAAATTACTTATTTTAAACTCATATTATTGGCTTATTTAAATATTTATCCACTCGTTTTTCTCGAAATAATTTATTTCAACCCTTTTAGAACCATTTACATGGAACTATGACTTGCAATATATTTTTTAAAATGTCCCGTTAATAATTTAATTTTTGGAAGCTCGTTTAGCGAGATTTAGTGAATACGCGTTTGGAGGCAATCGTCAATTTTGAGAGTAAGTGACCTTGCAGATTTGAGAACTCATATGTTAGTTTTAAGATAGATATTTTTATGATTTAATTACCCTATTATTAGTTAGTTATATTGTGACAGCCCCACCTTCCCCTAAGGCGAAACCAAAGGGTTTGCGGACCCGCCTGCCCAAGTCTCTTCAGGACTACGGAGTCGAATCACACAAACCCTAAGATTACGCGCGATAGAACCCAAAGAAAACAAACAATCGGAGACCACCAAGCCAACATATAACCTACCAAACCATACATACATGCATTTCTCAACGAATATACATAACTATACTCTTTCCAACATATATACATTAGTGGCTTCAACAAGTTACTTGAAGTACAAATCAAAATATCCGTATTTATACAAAACACACGTAGAGCTTTCTTAGGAGCTTAACAAGAGAATCAGTTACTCTAGCCCGACCCCTTTTCTTCCAAATCATGGTTTCAAAGTTTGTCCCTGTAAGGAAAACAAAAGATAACGGGAAGAGGGTGAGGTTAAACTCAATGAGCGTACCAAAAGTACAAGTAATCACGAATCATGGCATTTCACTTTTCAATCATGCAATTATACACACCAGATAGGGAAATGAATAAACACTTCAATGGAAAGGATATAGGTGGCTCTCAAGAGCCAAATCTCCTTTTTCTTCACCAGAGCTTGATCATATAGCAGTTGACACTCCGTCAACTTTCAAAATAAATTAACCAATCCAGTAGAACACCACTTATCACCAAATTCCGTCCACACCAACATACCCCTTACCGAGCCCAAACACCTCAACAGGAACAGGAATGGTAATACTCGAGTATACCGGAAATCCAGAGTCTCCAATACCCAAAGATTTCCCAGGAACCAGCACCCATGGATCGTTAATTTCCTCGAACGAAGCCCTTGCTGGCTCGAATCAAGTAAACTACCCATGAGGTTGAGCTCAGATTTACAGGCACAGGAAGGTCGTTGGATACACGGCCAAACGACATCACATCAGGTACAGGTAACAGATTCGAGTGTATACAGGAAACAAGTCACCCAGACCAGAGAACGAGTGTAATAAAGTACACCCTCGTCTCATACAGAATAAACAGATGATACAGTCATTCAAGTCACTTACGCAGTTACGCAACAATGGAGGGAGTGGTACACTCACCAGTTCAAGCAAAAGACTTCAAAAGTTTTCACCCAAAGTATGGCTTTAAACACCGAGAAACCCTAAGAATAACCAAGGTAAAACAATTATAGTTCCCACATTCACAAATCCAGTAAACGGAATGCACAAATGAGGCTCAACTGCGAGTCATATACTTATCCAAGTGAACTACTAATACAAAGAGATAAAAGGTGGCTTTGGAGTAACGTGAATGACCCCAAAACCCCTCACTTCTACAAAAACCATACCTACAATGATTGACCGACTCCAAAACTTAAAAGTGGGAAAAGAAAGTAAGCATTGTTCTTAAGAAAAACAGAATTTTCCAGTTTTACGTACCACCATTTGAAAAATCATATCTCAAAATTCTTAAGTCCAAAATTGATAAAATTTATACCGCCAGAAAATAGACTCAAAGGGGTACAATTTATCAGAAGACACATTTATAAGATTCAGATCACAAGTCAGTCCAAATTCAAGCCTTAAATTTCTGTTTTATCCAGTAAAAGACAGAACAGGTATGCAATTTCAGTCAACTTTGAAAATCACCATAAATCTCATAGACAGAACCAGGGTCTAAAATTCTCATGGTTTATAGATCTATGACTCTAGTTTAAAACGCAACAAACGGAACTTAATTCTGATATTTATACAACAAGATATAGTAAATTTCCCAAAACTGCTCAAGGGTTCCTACGAAAATTTTGACAGCACCTCCCTTTGTTTTCCTTTACTTTTCCATCCAAACATTAACACTAATCACTAAAGTTTCATCTCAACAACCACAATTGCACATACGATTCATAGGCGATAAAACACATCTAATTAGGGTCTCAATACCCTTCAATTTGAGCCAATTAATAGCTCCAAGACCAATTACAAGAAAGCCCCAAATTAAAACCCTAAAGCTGAAATTTACTCCACAAGCTGAAATTTTCCTTAGACAACCAAAATTAGCATATAAAACTTCATTTTACACAAAAAAAAACTATCATTCCATGACCAATCATTAATCATCACATGAGGGCAGAATAATCTCTAATAAATCTGAAATTTACCACAATTCCAACTCAACCCATGAAATTTATCACAAACTACCTATTTAACAACTATGAACCACTATTATGCAATTATTAGAAGTAAAGAAGGATTTTCTTGACAAGTTACCTTTATATCACAAGAAGGATGGTAGCTTAGGCTTTTTCCTCCCAAATTAACTCCACAAACCCCTTGGAACTACCTTACTAGCACTTTTATGGAGTGGGTTTGCAATTTAATCGGTTGGAACTCAAGTTTGGACAAGAAATTGAAGAACAAGATGAAGGTTTTTCTCTCTTCTCTCCTCTCTATGGTTCGGCCAGCTTGAGGAAGAAATGAAGATGATTTTGGTCAAAATTTGAGTTTTAGGAAAAGTAAAAAACCTTGGTCAAAAGTCCAACTTCCAATCGGGTCGCGACACTTGGCACATTGAATGCTTTAAGCTTATCTTCTTTCTCCCAATGGTTTTATCTATCTAGCTAACCTCTAATTGTCTCCTAGCACCTTGTAAAATAATATCACTTAACACAAAACTCCAACTAGTGGTCAAAATATATCGCACTTACCGTACTAGCGGGTCCCACGTCCATACTGCACTTCAAACTTAGCATGAACTAACTCATTACTGGGAAAACGAGTTAAAAACTATACTTACCCAGTAAATGTATAGAAGATTAATATTTTAAAGGAAAGTATAAAATGTAAGCAAGCAAATAAAAATAATGACTAGAAGATATGAAATTTTCGGGTTCTCACATATGTCATCGTTACAAGAATTCCTTAGAAATTACGCTTTATTGCGCCCGAGTCGGAAGTTCTCGTTTTCACGCGCGCGACTAATTGAAGGACTCTAGAAAATTATTTCTGGACTACTAAGAGTGAATAATAATAGAGTTAAAGGAAGTGCATTAGAGGTTTAGTGCACAAGTGAAACAAACCCGAGAGGAAATGGGCACGAAACGCGCGCGTACGCGCATTATTGAGAGTTGACTTTTGTGCCAAAATTTGAACTACAACTACCAAGCTTCTCCAAGAAGCTTGATCACCAGCCATATTCTCTCTCTTCCCTCTCAAGCTTGGCCGAAACTTAGCTAAGGAAGAAGAACAAAATTTCCACTTCATTTCACTCCCAATCTTCCAACCATTTCACTCCAAATTCATCACACAAACTCACAACAACTTGGAGATTCACTTGGACTAGGAAGGGAGCATCTTTCTCACGGTTTCTTGGAGCTTTTGGTGACCCAAAATTTCTGGTTTTTCATCATCTAAGAGGTAGTAATCATCCAACTAGTTAATAGTATCAAATATAGGTCATAGGCAACTAAGTGCCACAAATATAGGAGTACATGCAGGCAAAATACAAAAGGTCTCACGGCGAGCACCACCCCTACTATCCTAGGCAGGATCAAAAGAAAAACCATAAGCCTAGTTAGGGACAAAATTAGAAGAATCCACGATACCAAGCCACATCATTCAAATGATTATAAACTCCAAATTCCATCCAAAAGTCTAAACTACTTTCTAAATTCTTAGCCTAAAACTTCCAATGAATACAAGTTTCCTCACTAAATTCAAGGTGAAAGTTCTTATACAGGTTAGGGTAATACATCAAACCAAAAGAAGTGCAAAAGATGTCTCATTTTCAAGTTCAAAGTGGAGTCCAAAATGGTTTCAACTTTTTCTTCCGGAATTTCGGCAAGCAAAATAGTGGGGAAGCAAGGTTTCTAACCTTTAAACTAATCAAATGGCTATTTAGATTTCCTAATCTTAACTCACCTCCAACCTAACTTGAAGATTAAAGTCTTACAGTGTTTTGTGAGCAAAAACGGTGCTACAACCTCAAGCACCCAAGATCACATTGCACTTAATACACAATCAAATCCCACAGTCCGGCATCCTAAACTTTTAAGCCTAAGATACACTACAAAGATCTGAAGCCTAAGCTCTGATACCAACTATGACGACCCCACCTCCCCCTAAGGTGAACCAAAGGGTTCGGCAGACCGCCTGCCTAGCTCTCGCCGGGACTCACTACAAATCCTTAAATGATAAATAGACCAATTTCCAATGATTACATCTAAATGTGCCAAAATAATAACACGATTAAAATTTTTTTTCATTGCACAAGTATATCCAAGGATACAAATCTCAAATCAACTACATCGAGATCCAAATCTTACAATTTTCCCAAAGGTCAGTTACAAAATCTCAGACTATACAAAAGACTAGCCTTCACTAGTACCTTCCAATCACTTCCTTCACGTCACTCCCCTGTTAAGGAATAACAAATGGAATGGGATGAGCTAACGCTCAGTGAGGCCAAGGAAAGTAGGCAAACAAATAAGTACAACTAGCATTAAAGTTTATACAAGAGACAGCCATGATATTCATATAACTCACAAGGGAAAACAGAATACAATCAATAAGGATACGGGAGCTCTCAGCAACTTAATTTCCAATTGCTTTGCCCAATTCGATCCAATACCTCTACGTGGTGACACTCCGTCAACCGGGTCGGTATTTAATTCTGTAGAACTTCACTTACTCTATTTATGGTTCTGAGTCGACATGAGAGGTACCTCCCACTCGAATCGGTGTGGTACATGCTATCGCTCAGAGAAATAAGTGGTCGATGAGACATCGCTCCAATCGACTTATACTTTGATTTATGGTTCTGAGTCGACATGAGAGGTACCTCCCACCCGAATCGGTGTGGTACATACTACCGCCCAGAGAACCGATTATAGCACGTATAAGTGGTCGATGAGACATCGCTCTAATCGATGAAAATGGTTTAGGGTTCTGAGTCGACATGAGAGGGTACCTCCCACCCGAATCGGTGTGATACATTACTATCGCTCAGGGAACCGATTACAATTGTTTATGGTACTCAGTCGACATGAGAGTACCTCCCACCCGAATCGTGTGGTACATGTTATCGCTCAAAGAACCGATTATTTGTTTAGGGTTTTGAGTCGACATGAGAGTACCTCCTACCCAAATCGGTGTGGTACATGCTATCGCTCAGGGGAACCGATTATAGCACTGAAGACGGTATGAGAGGCACCTCCCCACCCATATTGGTGTGGTACATGCATCCGCTCAGGGCTTACGAGTTAAACATGTTTATGAACAATTACCGATCATATGTATTCATGTAACAAGTATCGCATAATTAAAGGAAAGAGTGGACGAGGGCGTCCCCACGAGTATACACGTAAGTCGAGGAGGTTCACTCCACTCAACATCACAAGTCCAAATATGGTTTGCAATAGCAAACACTTCAACTTAATTCACATAACAATTCACTTCACACCAATTCGAATATCAATTCACATAGCACAATTCAATTGTAGCATCACTTAAAGAAGAACGAGCGCGATAAAGTACACACTCGTCTCAACAAGTTTAAGTATTATGTATAACACTTGTACAATTAATATTTCAATCACATAAGCATTTAACATGCACTTGACACTCACCAAATCAAAATAAGGGAGTTAGTTCAAAAGGCCTTTAGTAGTCGGCTCTGGGATTCCTTTCAAGATCCTCTTGAGCGCCTGAGCAAATAACAATTAAAAATCACTCATAAATACTTACAAACTCCCTGCCAAACAAGGAAGAATGTACGTTCATTTTCAAACTAATACAATGTTTCAAAAGGCCTCAATATCTCAAAAATCGAGATTCAAAAGTGAGGGTTTAATAATACAAGAGAAACTGATTTTCTCCATGAAATCAAGTTGAAAACGATCAATCAATATCGAGAAGGAGTAATGAGTTCTCAAAATCTCATTTCATACGAAATCAAGAAATTTCAGTTTTGCACAACAATCTTTGGAAAATCGAATCTTGCAACTCCGTAGGTCTAAAATTGGAAAACTTGGCACCGTTGGAAACTAGATCTAAAGTACTAAAAGTCCCTATAAGACACTTTTTCCAAAATTCTAAACGGAAGACATTCAATTTTTAGCCCAAAGTGGCTGACCTGAACAAGCGAGACAGTTTTCAGTCATGTTTTTCGGCAAACTTTGGAAATTCGGAAAAATTCACAGAAAGTGAACTAGCCTCTGAAAATTTGTAGCACACGAAGAGTTCTAAACAAGGTTTCTAACACGGTAAACGGAACTAAATTCAGAGTTTTGAGTATCAAGATATAGCAGTTCAAAGTCGGTAAATGTTCGCTACTAAACAGTGAATTTTCCAGATTTGAAAGTAAACTTTGGGACATCATTTGGGTATCAAAATGGTCTTGGAATAACACCAAATTTCGTACAATTCAACGTTCATATGAGGAATACTCCTCTATCAAATTTTCACGTAAAAAATAGTACGGGAAGGTAGTTAACAAAACTACCAAAATTTAGGAAATTCTTAGAACAAATCTGTCTTCTTGTTTTCTTTTCCTTTTTCAAACACTTTGCATCATGAAATCAGTCTCATTTTGGTTCATTTGTGAAAACCAAGATCCAAGAAACATTTCATAAGCAATTGATAGTGGGTTGACATCAAAATTTTGAAATAAAACATCTCACAAACAACTAAACCTAGTCGGCCAGCAAAAGGAAGGGTTTCCAGCTTTTCCGCAGTTTGGAAATTGAACCATATTTTACTCAATCCAACTTGGAATTGAGAATGGTTGGTGGCGTTGGAAACTAGATTCAAAAATTCACATTTCATCAGAACAAGAAATTTTCAAAATCAGTTCATAAGTGGGAGAAAATAGAGCCACAAAATGTAGCTTCTACCTTCTCTCGGATAGACCATCAGAACAGGATAGCAATCTTTGCCGAATCACTACGGCTCACTCATTTCGAACTAGAAGGTGAATTTTATACCCTTGGAAAGCTACAAATGTTTAGTTTCAAATTCCACAAACTGCACTCGATTTCAACTTTTATACACAGAGATATGTTCGACCAAAGGGGCACTGTTCAGCTACCCAGAACACGTTTTACAGATTTCTTCAAGTTTCGAAAATTCAAGTTTTGCTCAACCAATTCAAATGATTTTGGTAGAAACTTTCTATACACAATACACAACATATATCAACCAATTCACAGTCCAATAACCAACAAACTTTTGAAATTCAAGCAAGACAAGTACAGGACAGATTCGGCCAGTTTCATGCACCAACTTTCCTTCGATTTTCTCTTCATTTCTAACCGTATTCTTTCCATCTAAACACATAACAATCAAAAGCAAGCAATTTACACCTCAAGACAGCTACCAATAGGCCACCTCAAGACCTCTACCTAAAGATTAAAGCAAGAATTTAAACTCCTCTAGTCCGCTACCTAGATTCATGCATAGGGTTCAAACCCTTGCCATTAAAGCTCCAACTTTGAAGAAAAATGGAAAGATTCAAGGTGGATGAAGGCTACCTCTTAGCTCTTGAAGAAACCAGAAATTTTGCGCCAAAAACTCCCAAGAAACCCGCAAGTTGAAGCCTTTCTCCAAGCTTTGCTCTCCAAGTGGTTTGTGAGTTGTGTGAAGATTTAGAGGTGAAAAGGTGCAAGATTGGATGGAGTTTTCTTTCCTTCTTCTTCCTTGGGACTGCTGGCCGAAAAAATGGAGAGAGATGAGAGAGGTTTGTGTGCTAAAACTTGGGGAGAAAGAATGGAAATAGTAGCCATAAGTGTTGGGCAAAAGAGTCAACTCTTAATAGTTGTTGCGCGCGGGTTTCGTACCACCGTTTTCTCTCTTGTTTGTTATTCTTGTGCACTAAACCTCCAGTGTACTTCCTTTAACACTATAATTATTCACTCTTAGTAGTCTAGTATAAGTTTCTTAAATCTCCACTTAACCGTTCTGGCTCAATTTACGCGAACTTCCGATTCGCGCGCGATAAAGTGAAACTTAAGGGTAATTCACGCCACTAAAATATAATAACTAACTCTAGGGCAGATAACTTATAAAATGACTAATTAAGAATGAAAACCTGAGTCCTCAAATCTCCAAGATCATTGCACTCTCGGGATCGAATATTGTCTCGAAAACGTGTATTTGCGATTTCTGGCTAAACGAGTCGTAGAAAAATTAAATTCGCGAACAGAACGTTTTAAAAAATGTAAAAGAGACATTTTTGCATACAATGGGTTTTAAAATGAATGAAATAAATTTATTCGGAGTAAACGGGTGAATAAATAATTGATTAAGCCATTAAAATAATATAAAAGTAAGAAAATAAAATCCGGATCCTCACAATACAAATTACAAATTAGGTGAGACTCCTATGGCTAAAGAGACAAGTTTTGTCTTGACCAATGCCCTAAAAATGCTTTTGAGGAAAAGGAAATGCAAATGATTTCTTATGCATAGTAGTAAGGAATTTAATGTATGTTTAAATTTGTATGCATCTGAATATTGCGTACATTACTGGTATGTTGGATAGATATTTAAACAATCCAACATTAGATCATTGAAAAGCAACCAAATGGATCTTGTAGTAAAAGACTATATGCACACGTATTAGAGGTCAGACAAGCTGTGATCATTAGGTATACTGATTTCGGTTATGCGGGATGTGAAGATGAAGATTCAGGTTTATCAATCTTTGATTTTGATGATAACAAATAAAATAATGATTTGGATTAATGTTTTTACATGAGAAATGAATTTAGGACAGGTAACTTGCAAAATGAAAAAGGAGGAAAACAAGTCAAGAAGAAATAGAAGGTGTTGGTGTCTATCGAACATAAGCTTTGGACGCATAGCTAAGGATCAGAATTTTGAAGCATTTTATAAGACTCAACATTCAGTTTCAGACGCAAGGGATAGATGCATCTCATTTGTCAGCCATCTGAAAAATTGAGAGCAAAGATTGGAATATTCTGACCTCCTTTAAGATGCATCTGTTGGATGTAGAAGTTTTGTATAGGAAATTCGATCACGTGTCAGATGTAGGGTTCAAATGCAGAGAGTTCTTATCGGACATCCCATAGATCTAACAACTAGTTTTTCAATAGCTAATTTTTTTAACCGTTGCAAAGACTTTTGGGCAAATTTTCACCACTTATAAATACCCCCAAGCATGAGACAAAGAGAAACTTTTGCCTATATTAAATACAAGTTTTGTAAGAGGGATTTTGAGAAAACAAATATTCTTTGTGTTTGTTGTTGTATTCTTTGTGTGGTTGAAAAAGTGAGTAGTAATTTTTAATTGGTTGGGGGCATTCAAATGTAGCATAGTAAGGGTTAATTTGAGTAACGTTGTAAAACTCTTTGGTTCAACTAAAAGATATTTAGGGTGAGGAAAGAGTGAGTATTCTTATGTACAAGGTGGTTTGCTACACCATCAATTGAAAAAAAATACTAGTGGAAATCAACTCCAAGTTTGGAAACTACTAGAGGAAATTAACTTGAGAAAAGATATTTGAAGTGTTATTGCTCATTTTTATGAACTCTTATGCTCGCTACTTTGATATTTTCACTTTTAAATAGTGGTCAACTTGCTACTTGGGTCTGCATGATGTTTTGGAACCTCACTGAGTTTTAACTCACCCTATTAGTTTTTGTTTTCCTTACAGGGGGTACAAGCGAGGGCGTGAGGCTGGTACAGGCTAGTATTGTCTAGCTTTTGAATTTTTACGATTGTACTCGCGCTAGTGCTCGATTAGGGTTGAATGTATTTGGAATTTTAAATATTTTGAGATATTTGGGAATGTATGAACTTTGGAACTTAACTTAAGCATCAATTTACATTCTAAGCTTGGAAATTGTTGTCTCATCATTGTCAATAGTTGTAAATTGTTTTTTTTTTATTTTTTTTTGTAAGTAAGTGAGCGAGTTCTGGCGAGAGTTGGGCAGACGGTCCCACTAAACCCTGGGGTACGCCCTAAGGGGAGGTGGGGTGTGACGCCCCACTTCTCCCTAAGGCGAACCAAAGGGTATCCGCAGGACACCTGCCCAACTCTCGCCAGGACTCACTACAATCCACAATTCTAAATCTCGAAATACTTCAAATAATTTCAATATATAATCAACGTACTCCAAAATATTTCACGCTTACAAGTACTTAGCTTTCAAACTTAATACAATCCAAAAAAATATGTATTACAACCATCCGTTATAATACAACTTAAAATCTTCAAAAAAGAACATTCTAGAACTATTCATGAGCACTCTTGGTCTCGAACCCTGTTAAGGAAAACAAAAACGTGGAATGAGATACACAGCCTAGTGAGGTTCCAAGACACTCTAACAGTTCTAATAAATCAGGTAAATTGAACCTACTACATGTATAGTTCCAGGTTGCATATTGGCACATTAACATGGAATAGTTATCATTGTACGAGTAACTTGAGCATAATACAAGTATGGTTCAAGATTGCATCTTGGCACATTAGCATGATACAGTTATCAATATGCAAAAATAAACACACATTGAAGGATACGGTGTTCCAGTGGAACCATTTCGGTCAACTTCACCTTATGACTCCAGTGATCCTCTCGGTTGTCTGGCATCACCTTATCCCTCTAGTGGTAGTACTCGAGTATACCGAAACGGTGTCCCAGGGTTCCAACCTACTCGACCAAGCCCAGTCCTGACTTGAGTAGGTTAGTAACCAAGGGCAGGGCCCAGTTCAGCTTAGAGCTTACAACATGCCAAGTAATCAAGCAAATTGATAAACAGTAATAATTTGTCATTTTAGTAGGTCGAATGAGATAAAGTACACACTCGCCTTAAAACGGTGGTAATTTCATAAGAGCAATTATATGCAACATTTACACTTAAACACATAAGCAATATGCAGTAATTTCATATGAACATATAATTCACCATAATCAAGTAATCAAATAGTCATGTAGCCAAGTAGGCAGATAATCAAGTAATCAAATAGTCAAGTAAATCGGTAACGGTAACGGTTAACGGTTAACGGTAAACGGTAATGGTAGTCGGTGAACGGTGGTAATTCATGGTTAATCGTTAGACATTTATCATATTAATAGGCCGCCTATTGGCCATCTATTTTTACCACTTAAGAGTCGAGGAGATTCACTCCAATCGACTTATGCAGCCATAGCATAGTTAATCATTGAAACGCTTCATGTAAATATGCATTTCAAGTATTTCATATCGAATAATTCAAGTACATTTTACTTAAATGAGAACGAGTGCGGAAACACATAACACATAATGACCATGGATTGAATATATCATAGACTATTCAAATCACGTATTCCTATATGGAACACTCACCGAACAATTCAAGTAGTATAGCACACTTGGGGATTAGGCGTCTACCGTGGGATCCTCTTGTAGGTCCTCGCGAGTGCTTGAACATTTAATAATGAACCGCTACTTAGAAACCCAAATTATCACAAAAGGTTGCACACTTGTGCAATCTAGAGAAATCTTACAAAAATGAGCCTTAACTTGCTCAATTTCAAGGTTCAAAAGTGGTGTTTAGACACACAAGGAGGAACTAGCTTTCCTTCTTGAAAATAAGTCCAAAATGGTCAAGTAGTGTCGAAAGATAGGGAAGAGTCTTGAAAACGCAATTCTCTTCAAATTTGGAAATTTTCAGATTTGAGGTGTATTTTTGGAAAAATCATAACTCACTCTCCGTAAGTCCAAAATTGGAAAACTTGATACCGTTGGAAACCTTTCCAGAGTACTAAAAGTTTCTAGAAGACACTTTTCTATGATTCCTTATGGAAGATATTCAAAATTTGGCTCAAAGTGGCTGTTTTGGACCATTAAGACAGTTTCGGGGTTGGTTTTCGGATAAATTTCAAAATTCGGCAAAAATCACAGATTTCTATCTAGCCTCTGTAATTTGGTACTTAGTTATAGTTTCAAGTAAGGTTTAAAACACCATAAACAGAATAAGAATCGGAGTTTTGAGCACCAAGAATAGCAGCTCCAAAGTTGGTGCAAAAACGAAGCTCACTGGACAAATTTCCAGATTTAAAGCTGGAACTTTGTGACTCTTGTTGGGCATTAAAATGGACTCGGAATGGTAACAAATTTGGCAGTATAATACTACCATATGAGCGCTATTCCTCTGTCAAGTTTCATAGGAAAATTCGTTCGGGAAGCTAGTGAACAAAGCCACTAAAGTTTCAAAATTTCCATGGCAATCTGCCTTGTACTTGTGTTTTTCTCTTTTCCAAACATTTGGCCAATGAAAATTCTCAAACATCATCCATTTATGAAGAAAAGGTCTAATAAAAATCCAAGGTGTAATTTGGTAGGTGATTACCACCAAGAAATTCGAATTAACAAGTCCCAAATCGAAGCTAAAGCTGTAACTAGCCAAAAGAGGGTTTTCTACCTCTGAGTCAGTTTTGGATTTCGGCCACAACTCACACAATGCAACTCGGAATTGAGCATGGTCAGTGGCGTTGATAACTAAATTTATAAGGCTACAATTTCTTAGAAGAAATCATTTTCAAAATAAGTCCACAACTAGCTCACATTTGAGCATTAAGTTGCTGCTCAAACAGGGGTCTCTGTGAAAACGTGAAATAGGACAGTCAGATTCAGATGGTTGGTACGGATCACTCGAGTGGAATCAGAATGTTCATTTTATACCGTTGGAACTTTGGGAATGTCTAGTTTCCAGTGCCGCAAATGTCACTCGATTTCGACATCGGAGCAAAAGGTTATGGCCGAAACAAGAACACTGCCAGGGTATTGACGTGAAAATTTTTCCAGATTTGCTATCTCACGAAAATTCAACATTTGGCCAACCAATTCATGGAATTTTTTGATGAAACTTTCTACACATCTCATACAACATATAAACATCATAATTAAGCCATTAGATCCACCAAAATTTGCCCTAAGGGCCACGGACAACACAGGGGAAGAATCGGAAAAATTCCTCCTTCAATTCCTTTGAACTTTCCTTCAATAATACAACCTATTTCCACTAGTTTAACCACTAATCCATCATTAACAACATTAAAACTCCACAAATCAGTCCAACAAGCCATAGTGGGAATTCATAGAGCCCACACAACAATTTCGACCATAAATAAAGCTACCCACATGAATCTACAACCGTATAAGTGCAATCTAACGTATATAATCGAATATTCAAGGGGTTGATCGTTGAATACCTTTCTTGATGATTCTAACAGAAATTTTTGTTCACTTGAAGCTCAGCAAAACCGTGGAAATGAGGCTCCTTTTGTAGCTTAAGTTGATCACCAAGAGATTAGCTAAGTGTGGTTAAATTTTGGTGTGATTTGGTGAAGATTTGGAGGTAGAAATGAAGAGTTTTCTTTCCTTTCTTTTCTTTCTTGTTTTGGCCGGCTCTTGAGGTGAGAAAATGAGAGCTTCAGCCGTGCATTTGAGGTGAGGAAAGAAGGGTTTTGATCTGGTGGGATGCTTCCATGAGAAGTTAAAATGTGTGGCTCTAATTAATTCAAAAGTCAACTCTTCAATCGCGCGCGTACACGCGCGTTTCGTGCTCGATTTCTCTCGGGTTTGTTTCACTTGTGCATTATACCTCTAATGCACTTCCATTAACACTAATATTATTCACTCTTAATATTCTAGAAATAATTTTTAAAATCCTCCAATTAGTCGTGCGCGCGAAAATGCGAATTTCCGACTTGTGTGTGATAAAGCGAAATTTCTAATAAATTCTTATTACGATAGGTATAACTAACTATCACTTGAGTATTTAAACTTAAAAATAACCGTTTTAGGGCTAATGTTCAAGGCTCCAATTTTCCAGGCTTAATGTAGTCTCGAATCGATCATTATTCCCAAACGCGCGTTCACTATTCACACTTAACGAGTTTCTAAAAATTAAATTTTGAATCGAATCATTTTAAAAATATAACTAAGCTATAAATCCATGTAATTAGGTCTAAAAAGGTTGAAATAAATATTTAGAGAAAACGAGTGAGTAAATAATTAATTAAGCCAATAAAATAAAATAAAATAGGGAAAATTGCGGGTCCTCACAACCTCCCCTCCTTAAAAGAATTTCATCCTCAAAATTCATACTTTCCGTAATCTCAGATAACCCTGAACCTTGTTGCGTGATCATTTCATGTGTTCTTGCAGAGGTCGCTGGTCGGTTTCCTCCTCTATTGATTCGTCGGGGGATAGTTCTTATTTCCTTGTGAAATAGTTGTTTCTCGTGAATACCGCTTTAGACAACCATGAACTTTATGGTTGGTGCTCCCACTTATTTCTTATGACATTTCACCAATCTCGGGCTGCTCCTCAAGTTGAAATACAGCAAAAGTCACTTGTCTTTCTTCTGTGTAGTCCAAGGCATCGAATATATTCCTTATATTTTCTAACCAAATTCTTAGCCACTTCTGGGTCAGGTCCTCCAGAAAACTTAGGTGGGAAGAATTTCTGAAACCGCTCTAAAGCTCGATCCTCCCCTATCTCATGGTTTCCATGTTGGTTTCCTTGTCCAACTCCCTGGCCTTGTTGAGCTACTAAGAGCTCTAGTATATCCGTCATGCGAGTTAAAACTAATCCATTTGGTCATTTCCTTCTCTTCCAGCCCTTGACTCGGCATTTTGATCAATATCGGACCTATTATCTACTCTTTGATTTTGGGGTTGTCTAGATTGACGTCCCTTTCGTTGTCCTCTAGTTTCCATATTCACAGCTAATCTATACGCATATGCATAAATCTCACACTAAGCCATAATTGAACTACACACACATACCAGTAACAACATTTAAAGCAAAATAGAATCACTTGCACAAATAACATTGTCATCATACAAGTAAACACAAACTAGAACTCATTAAATCATAACACAAGTTATAGTCAAATAAGATTCATACCAAGCCAAGGTCTAAACAAAAGTGAACAAGTAATTATCAAAAGTACATTCATCTCCAAGGCACAAACTCTTAAGTTCTACTCCCATTGTCCCACTACAAAAGATCACACACCCAAGATAATATCATACCCTTCATTTGCCAAATCCACTAGATCCGCCAAATTCACAGTTTCTATAATTTGCACTAACAATTAAACCACTGATTTCCCTGTAGGAGTCCTAACCTCCAAGCTATAGGGCAGTGATCACGCTTGTACCATTCGTGGAAACTAAAGTCTGCACAAGAATAGTTGCTTCAGAGTCAATTCAAAAATCTAGTTAGATAATTCAATCTGGTAGTTCAAAACTCGAATAAGAAGATATATTTTCAATAGAAGACTAAACTTACCAAAATTTTTTCGGACTTAATTGTCCAAATGAAGTCAATCATAACATGCGAGATAAAATTGAGGGTTTTAATATATTTTGGATATGTATGTGGTTGAATACGATTCAAAATTTCAAAATTAGGGTTAAAGATACAAACCCCCCTTTTTTTTCTTTTTCTTTTTTTTTTTTTGGCTCGAAACTAAATTGTCTTGGTAAGAAATTTCAAATAATAATTTTTTTATCACAATCATCAATACGTTTTAGAATTCTTCCAATACGTTTAAGAATATTAATCATATAGATTAATGCATGGATATAATAACACGTATGTAATAAAAATAACGTATACATGAAGGGTGTTTCAAAGATTCCCTTAAAGTTTCAAGTAAGAGTTGCGTTTGAGTAAAACGTATACTTTAGAAAATGCTTTCAAGAAAGATAAGTAGACATGCAGGTTCATATATGCATGAAATTTCGATCTAACACCTTTGGTCACCCTTTACCTTTAATCCAAGAGCTAACTCTAGTGGTACATAAAGATCTGTCATCTTTACTCTCCAATTCACAGCAAATATTCATTCTTATTCCCCCCAAACGGAGATCTCAAGTCCTTAGGATTGTCCTTAACTCTTAGGTACTCGGGTACAAGAATCCGAAACAAGGTAATTCACAACTCGAGTCGGCCGGTCCCAAGAGTAAAATCACCACATTCGAAATTCCTACCCAAATATACATATCTTATTTTCCCCAAGTATCATGATAAAGTGTTTATACTTATCACATTAATGATTCACAGCTTACATTCTAGAAAAAGCACTTAAACCTTTACTCATTCACATAATAAGGACCATAACATCACTTGGCCCAACTCACCCCACGTAGAGACCACGCGAAGCGGTGTTTGATTTTTTCCTTACAAATAGTCACTTAACTTTCAAAACCAGTCCCACAGTCCGGCATCCTAAAACTTTTAATTCTAGGACACACTACAAAGATCGAAGCCTAAGCTCTGATACCAACTGTGACGCCCCCACTTCTCCCTAAGGCGGAACCAAAGGGTATCCGCGGGACGCCTGCCCCAACTCTCGCCAGAACTCACTAACAATCCACAATTCTAATCTCGAAATACTTCAAATAATTTCAATATATAATTAACGTACTCCAAAATATTTCACGCTTACAATACTTAGCTTTTAAACTTAATACAATCCAAAAGAATATGTACTACAACCATCCGTTATAATACAACTTAAAAATCTTCAAAAGAGAACATTCTAGTACTATTCACAAGCACTCTTGGTCCTCGAACCCTGTTAAGGGAAAACAAAAACGTGGAATGAGCTACACAGCCCAGTGAGGTTCCAAGACACTCTAACAGTTCTAATAAATCAGGTAAATTGAACCTACCTACATGTATAGTTCCCAGGTTGCATATTGGCACATATAACATGGAATAGTTTATCATGTACGAGTAACTTGAGCATAGTACAAGCATGGTTCAAGATTGCATCTTGGCACATTAGCATGAT